>CM046449.1:10531116-10619814 GCA_025506515.1 Flaveria trinervia | reverse complement strand
CTCAACAGTTTGAGTGGTTCTCTTGTTTGATCTCTGAACTAAAAATGGTCAAACATGAGTACACAAATAGCCAGATGAATAACAGATTCCTCAGATCACTGCCTGAGAGATGGGACACATATACTATTGTCCTATGCTCCAGTGCAAATTTGGACAAACTATCTCTCACCCAACTCCATGGGAAATTGCTCACATTTGAGAGAGAGATAGAACAGAAACGAAAACTGTTATCATCTGGAAAGCTCACTGATGATTTTGTACCAGGAAACACTGCCTTGGTAAGTCATGAGTCAGAGTATGCTGGATCAGAATGCCACTATGATGAGCATATTGATTTCACCTCAAACAATTCTAATCATGCCTTTGTGAGTGTTGATTGTCATCCTGGTAATAATAGTGACAATCTATGCTTTATCATGGATGATTTGAAGGGCATTGCTGATGATGATCTAGAAGAGATGGATATTTTGAGCCAAATGGCCATGATCAATATCAGATCTTAGAAATTCTACAAGAGAACTGGCAGGAAATTTCCTGGACTCTCTGACAAAACCAAAGTCGGTTTTGACAAGAGCAAGTTGAAGTGTCACAAATGCCACAGGCTTGGACACTTTGCAAAAGAGTGTAGATCAACTGGACCTAACTCTTCTGCACCCTTTTGACTTTTCAAAATAACAATTCACAATCAAAAGGGCAACATTCTGCCGGTTCTAGTCATTCATCACACCCTCATTCTCCTGCATATTTTGTTCCTTAGGGTCAAATGCCATATCCTTATCCCTGCTATTATATGCCACAGTCAAATCAAGTTCAAGCTCCTATAGTACCACAACCTCATGCACTGCTAAAACCTCAACCATCTTCATCTCAATCACAACCTCATCACAGCTTCTTCACACCTGGAGTCGTTGACTGGAGTAGTTTACCTGATAACTTGTCTGGTCACACTGAGCAATACTATGCTGGTGCTAGTCAACATGGTGGTGAACACCCTTTTGGAAATCTTGCTCTCATGGCCCTGGAGTCTACTGAGGGTCCTGTTCAAATGCATCATCTTCACAGGTAACTCAGGTATCTTCAGAGGCTAAAGCCAAGTTATGTTCTGAATCATGCATAGCTGCCTTTGTCTCTATTAGAGAGGCAAATGTAGCATTAATAAATCAAAACTTGAGCTTGAGAAATCATTTTCAAAAGAAAAGCTGAGTATGAGTCTGCTCTTAACAGTAAAAGTGATGAGATTTATAAGCTTAAATGCCAATTAAATGATGAAAAGGCCAAGCTAGAGGTTATTCTGGAAGACCACAGGAGTCTCAAAGAAAAACTTACAGTGACCCAAGTTGAGTGTGAACGCTGGGTCTCATCATGCAAGGGATTTGAAATGCTTCTTAGCAAGCAAACTGCTTCAAATGTGAAGTTTGGCATTGGTTACAACCATACTGCTCCACTAACAGACTTTACTCCTAACTCCATAGTTAAGTCTGAAAGTGAAAGCAATCTCCAAACCACATTATCGTGTGAGTCATTCTCCTAAGATAATTTAAGATCAGAGATTGAAACCAGTGTTAAGATCTCAACAATAAATTGATTGATGGTCTAACTACTGAGACTCATATGAAGCTGAGTACTTCAGATGTTGTTCCTCAATGTACCTCAAGTACTGAAAGAGACCCAACATCTGAAAAGCATTTCAAATCAGTTGAAATACAAGGACTAACAACTGCTAATGAATCCATCAAACAGTCTATTAGGACGGATGGGAAACAGTTGAATTACCAGTCTTCAGCTGTTACAAATCCTTTAGTACCCAGTACTGATAGGAGGAAAGTACTGAAGATCACACCTTCAGTAGTTTCCACTTTAGCAGTAAAGATGTCCAAGATGAAGAATAAACCATGTGAATTTGTGGTAAATTCAATCATCTATCTGATGAATGTTGGTACAAAAAGGGTTTAAAGCTCCAAAGGGATGAGCTCATTAAACTAGAAATAAATAAGATGGAAACTGAGTTTAAGACCAAGTTTGTACCACAATCATCTCAACCTGATAAACCAAGGCTTACCCAAATCCACTAAGAAGGATGCGGTTTATCAGAAGACAGCTGATATTGTTCCTCATGATAAACATAAGACTCAGTCTGTGAAGTCTAAGAAGGAGGAAATGGTGGGTCACAGGAACTCATCAAAAACAAGCTCTGGAGTGTCAAATGAACCGAAAGCTCGAGCTTCAAATTAGACACAGCTTGTTATGATGGTTCAGCATCTGTTGGGGAGAGTTAACCAACTTGAAACCCATGTGATCAAACCACTGGAGAGGAATTCCAGGCCCAAATCCAAGTTAGCACCATCTCCATCTTCATCAGCTGTAATCATAAGAAACCAGCCATGGTTAAATCTGTTGATAAAGTCAGTCCCAAACCCAAAAGGTTTGGGTCTCCAAAGCTAACTAGTTTCTTATGATTGTGCAGGGTTCTTCAGCATGCCAAAGAAGCATCTGGTATGTGGACAGTGGAGGATCCATGCACATGACCGGGAGCAGCTCTCTTCTTCATGATTACTCTCAGGGAAAGAAGGGATTTGTCTCATTTGGAAATGATGCTAAAGGTTACATCATTGGAAAGGGATTTGTGTCTAATGGAGATATTAGATTTGATGATGTCAACCATGTGGAGAATCTCAAATACAATCTGTTGAGTGTCAGTCAGATGTGTGACAAAGGACATGCTGCTCATTTCACAAGCCAGAATTGTAGGATTCTGTCTTCCAAGGTTCTGAGCCTGATTGACAATGCACTGGATGATAATACTCTCCTGAAGGCTAACAGGATAGGAAGAGTATATGCCTTGGATCTGTCAAAGAAAATTGATTTGAGAGGCCATCCATGCTTGTTCTCCAAGGCCTCTCTCCAAGAATCTAAACTGTGGCATAAAAGGCTGGGTCATGTTAATCTCAAAAACATGAATCAGCTGATCCACAAGAGTTTAGTGAGAGGTCTTCCAATAAAGGAGTTCAATTGTGATGAAATCTGCAATCCATGCTTAAAAGGGAAACAACATAAAGTTTCATTCCCAACCATAGAAGAGTCCAAGTCTAATGCCTGCTTACAACTACTGCACATGGATCTTTTTGGTCCTGTGAAGGTAATGAGTATGGCAAAGAAGAAATACTATCTGGTAATTGTGGATGATTACTCTAGATATGTATGGACCTTCTTCTTGCATTCAAAGGATGAGGGTGCTCAGTCCATTATGAACTTTGTGTTACACATTGAGAAGCAGTATTCCCTACAAGTTAAGTGTGTGAGGAGTGACAATGGTACTGAATTCAGAAACCACACTCTTGATGAGTTTTACTTGTCAAAGGAATCAAGAGGCAGTATAGCATCCTAAGGACTCCAGAGCAAAATGGAGTAGTGGAGAGAAAGAACAGGACCCTCATTGAAGCTGCAAGGTCCATGTTGGCTGATTCTGGTCTGCCATTGACCTTTTGGGCTGAAGCTATCAATACAGCCTGCTATGTACAGAATAGAGCCTTAGTAAATCAGAGGTTGATGAAAACTCCTTATGAAGTTTTACATCATTTAGCCCCTTTGATTCATTCTTTAGAGCATTTGGGTGTCCCTGTTACATTCTTAACACAAAGGATCCACTCCAAAAGTTTGATTCTAGGGTGGATGCAGGGTATTTTGTTGGGTATTCATCCATTTGCAAGGCTTATAGAGTATTCAACTGTCAGACAAAGATAGTTGAAGAAACCTTGCATGTGAAGTTCAATGAATCTCCTAAGGATACAATTCCATAAAACCCTATGGAGTTGTTTGATCTGGACATACTGCAATATGTTCCTTATCAACCACCTGCTGTTGCAGATCATATGAAACCATCATCTTCTGTAGCTAGTCATCCATCTGGTGTTACTGATGATGATGATGATATCAGTAATCACCTTTTCAAGTTTAGTGATCAACTGCATGATTCAGCTTGACCTGATGTTCCTCTAGCTTCAGTAGCACAATCCACAACAAATGCTGATGAGATTTCTACAACTTCAACTTCCTTTGAGTTACCATCTACTGATTGGTTTCAAGGAAATGCTTCACCATCACCATCTGTTGCTGCTGAGCCTGCTACAAACACTTGCACAGATCTTATTGTGTACCAAGATCTGAAGAATCACCCTATGTCTCAAATCATTGGTGATATCAATGCTGGCGTTTCAACAAGAAGTCAGTTGTCTAATTTCTGCTTCAATGCTCTCTTCATTAGTCAGCAAGAGCCAAAGAACTATCACATTGCTTTAAGGGACAATGGATGGGTTGAAGCCATGCAACTTGAGCTTCTTCAGTTCAAGAAACAGCAAGTGTGGGAACTGATTCCTCTACCTCCAGGTAAGTGTGCAATAGGCACTAAATGGGTGTTTAGGAACAAAACTGATGAAAATGGGCTTATTGTTAAGAACCAGGCCAGACTGGTTGTACAGGGGTTTTCACAAGAGGAAGGTATTGATTATAATGAAACCTTTGCCCCTGTAGCCAGACTGGAAGCAATTCGATTGTTTTTAGCTTATGCTGCTTATCACAACCTTAAAGTTTTTCAAATGGATGTCAAAAGTGCATTTTGTATGGGAAAATTAACGAAGAGGTTTATGTATGTCAACCACCAGGTTTTGAGGATAATAAACATCCTAATTGGGTGTATAAGCTTGATAAGGCTCTTTATGGGTTAAAACAAGCTCCTCGAGCCTGGTATGAGACATTATCAAACTTTCTTCTGGAAAATAATTTCACTAGAGGCTCCATAGATAAGACTTTATTCATTATGAAAGCTGGGCAGCATAATCTACTTGTTCAAATTTATGTAAATGATATTATTTTTGCATCCTCTGATCCACAGTTGTGTGATGCCTTTACAAAGTTGATGAAACAGAAGTTTGAAATGAGTGCCATGGGAGAATTACAGTTCTTTCTGGGTTTGCAAATCAAACAAAAGGCTAGTGGAATTTTCATTCATCAGTCTAAATACACGAAAGATCTTTTAGAAAAGTTTGATTTACAGAAGTGTAAGCCTTGTTCTACTCCCATGTGCAACACCATACAACTGGATACAGATCAGAAAGGTAAAGTGGTTGATGAAACACTTTACAGATGTATGATTGGGTCCTTGATGTACTTAACAGCTTCTAGACCAGATATTATGTTTGCTACATGTGTTTGTGCTAGATTTCAGGCTGCACCTAAGGAGTCTCATTTGATTGCAGTCAAGAGGATCTTTAGATATTTGCAAGGCACTCCATCTCTAGGTTTATGGTATTCTACTAGACATTCTGGTAAATTAGTTGCTTTTTCTGACAGTGACTATGCATGGTGTAAGTTGACAAGAAAGTCCACTTCTGGAGGATGCCAATTCTTAGGCAACTGCTTGATTTCTTGGCAGAGTAAGAGGCAGACCTCAATTACTACATCAACTGCTGAAGCAGAGTACATTGCTGCTGCAAGCTGTACATCTCAGGTACTCTGGCTTCAAAACCAATTATTGGATTATGGCATAACAGAGACTAAGACCCCATTGTTAATGGATAGCTCTTCAGCTCTTTGCATTGTCAAGAATCCTATCCAGCACTCTAGGACTAAACATATTGAAATCAGACACCATTTTATTAGAGATTGTTTTGAAAAGGGTCTGATTGATCCAAAATTTGTTCCTAGTGCTGATGAGCTTGCAGACATTTTCACTAAGCCCTTGGATAGCACAACTTTCCAAAACCTAGTGTTAAGGCTTGGTATACTGCAGCTAGAATAAGTGACAACTACTGGTGATCTCAGCTCACAAGTACTGATGATCATTAGTTTATTATTGTCATATATAAGTACTGAAGTTATCCTCCCCCAGAAGTTTTAAAACTACTAAAGATTTTCTCATTACTCAAGTACTTTATTTGTTGAAACAGCTGATGTAGTTACAACAGCTGATGTAGTCACAAAGCTGTTGTAGCCACAACTACTGATGTCAGAAATGCAGATAAGTACTGATGACCAATAAAACGTCTGAAACTCAGATCTAAGTCTGATGAGTAAGAGTGGAGGTCAGACTGAAACAGCTCAAAAGCTATGAATTGACGACAACTACTGATGAGCCTTTTTCTCTTCAGTAGTTCCCAACAACTAAAGCAATACCATGTCTTCAGTAGTTTCACAACTACTGATGACTAACACCAAGTCTGCAGTTGTTTACAACAACTGATGGTAAAACCAAAGTCTTCAGTAGTTTCACAACTACTGATGACTACTACCAAGTCCTCAGTTGTTTCACCACCTGAAGTCAAAACTGTCTTTAGTAGTTTTATAACTACTGATGACTAAATCTTTAGTAGTTTTATAACTACTGATGACAAAATCA
This sequence comes from Flaveria trinervia, assembly GCA_025506515.1. NCBI lineage: Eukaryota > Viridiplantae > Streptophyta > Magnoliopsida > Asterales > Asteraceae > Flaveria > Flaveria trinervia. Next base: position 10,613,423 of record CM046449.1, on the reverse strand, counting down.
GAGACTTCAGCTGTTTCAACATCTGATGGTTAAAACCAAGTCTTCAGTGGTTTTATAACAACTGCTGATCACACCAATACGGTCAGTCATTTCAAACCTCTGAAAATAGTACCACGTCATCAGTAGTTTCAACAACTGATGACTAACACCAAAACCTTCAGTCGTTTTCTAACCCTACCCTTTAAATACTTATCCCACCTTCAGAGTTTTTACTTTCTTCTCTTCTCAAACCTAACGTTCAAAAAGAAAAACTCTGTAATCTCTTCATCAATGGCGACCATGCAACTAAAACCTCGACACAACTGTGTTGCACATCTCACAAAATCGCCATACTGGACCAAGTTTCACAACGCCATTGATTTAATGGTTCAGTCACCTTACAAAACAGCTTTTCTGTTAATACCACCATATATGCCGAATCTCTTAACCAATTCTGGACAAACGTCACTCTTGTCTCTGAGGAGAATGACACAGAGTCTCTTCACTTGTTTGTCCATCATCAAAAAGAAAAGGCTACTCAGGGAAATGAGTCCCCTGAGGATGCCCCTGCAACACAAACGCAGGCTATATCCACTGGTTATAACCCCCTAGTGGATACAAGGACTTCACCAGCCACAGCCGCTCAGGATTCCTCTCAAAAAGAGCTTACAGCAACCAAAGAAGGGGTACCCACTAATCTGGGATCTTCCTCATTTGAGGAGATTGCCATTGAAGAGCACCATTCTCCCCAGGTGCATACTGCTTTTACCCCATCTCCCACTGCAACCACCCCACAAAGTCCTACTCTTATTATTGCAAACGTGCTGACTCAGCTGCATGCCTCTCCTCCTCCCCAACAAACACCAACAAAGGGGAAAACCACAACAATTGAGGAAGAGGATCAACATGCTCCTGATAGCCCACAGCACGAGGGTTCACTGTTCTATCTCCTGGTGTGGATATGGAGACCAGAACATCTGGTGAGGCTGCCACCTCTTGAATCAGCACATGATCAGACTGAGGCTGGTAACATAGCTAAGACCTCACCAGAGGCAATAGCTGATGAAGGACATTGTCCTGAGGCTGGAAGTCCCCAGTTCCAAGAAAAAGGGGCACATGCTACAACTGGTCTACACCCAATGCATGTACATCCTGCTACAAGCAGGAGGTCAGGTGATTCAGCATCTGCTGATGATGACATGGGCTTCTTTTATGATGTTCTGGCCCAGAACACAATTCTTGAGGAAGAAGTCAGTAGACTACAAAGACTACTTGACCAATTCTTTCACACAGCAAGTCCATCTGCCACCAACATAAACCCACAGATGGCACCTTCACCTGAAGGTCTCCCACACACTCAGCCACTCAAAACTTTCGAGCCACCAGCCTCTATTTCTGGCACTGCTTCTCAGGGAGAGAACCCCTCTGAGCAAACAGCTGCTATCTTTCAGCAATCCCTACCTCTCATCACCCCAATGATCACAAACATTGTGATCAAAACCATGGATGAGAGGCTTCCCTCAATCATACAACCCCTGGTGGAGGAGATTGTGAGCACAAGGCTTTTTGCTACTCAAACCCTTGCAACCAATGCAACCAAAAAGGGGGAGAGTCAGTCAGTGAAAGCAAAGAGGAAGAGCATAGAGGGGAAGAAAGATAAGGAGACTGAAAAGGAAGAGGAATTCATGAAGGAAGCTGACATTGATCAAGTGGGTGAAAGTCACAAAGACTTTCATGTCACATATAAGAAGGGGAAGGTTGAAGGAAAAGAAAAAGAACTCAAACTCGATGAGATGATCAAAATGGCGGATGCTACACACAGTAAATCAATGGACTCCATTATTGATCAACTGTATAGACAGGGGCTCGATACTGCACAGCTTGACTCAGAGATTAGGAGACTTGAAGTTGAAGAAATTAACTCAAGATGGGCAAGTTATGATGCATTGGAAAGAGAAAGACTAGAGATCATGATCAGATTCATTGCAAAATACCTTGGGAGATCATTGATCGAGATTAAGTCATGGACCAGGGACAGTATCTTGGCAATAACCACCAAGATCTGTTCGTCTGAAGCATACACCAAGGGATTGGTGATTGAAGCACTAAATAAGGCAGGTGCTGGGAACAGAAAGGAACTAGCAAAACACTCAAAAGCCTCACTCACTACAAGAATGCTAGAACAACCTGCAAAACCTCCCACTTCAAAATCACCACTACCACAACCCACTAAACCAACTCCTTTACCCTCAAAACCAACAGCCGATGATGCACCCAAGAAGAAGAAGAGAAGGGTGTTGAGGCTAGAAGAAGAAGAAGAAGAGGATGATGAGGAAGAAGATAGGCTGCCTCTTTCTGCAGTCCTAACTTTGCCTAAAGCCAAACCTATGCCCATCACTCCCACCTCACAGATGGAAGCTGTGAGAGTAAAGATAGAAGAAGAACAACAGCAAAAGCTTCATGATGATGAGATGCTGAAAAGCATAGACAAAACTTATGCTGCTTCTTCATCAATAATCAGTATGAAGAAGGAAGCTCTGAGATTGTACACCCTTGCTAACAGATTTCAATATCAAAAGGAAAAGGTGAGAATATGGCCTGATCCTAGGGTGGCTCACAGAATTGTGAAGAAAGACATTCCTTCGAGATACAAGGGCCAAGTAAAAAGGATCGTAGATGAAGAGATCATAGTGGTCCTTGTAGTATCACCTTGGGAAATTGTTGAAGATTTCAAGAAGGCCTATGAAACTAAACAGCCACCCAAAAGATGTTAGAGAACAGAGTGATTAAAAAGGGGTTAGTCTACAAGAGGCTTGAGAACTTCAAACAAAATGAGCTCAGTCTGTTACTTGAAGGGACTCACCCAGATGAGTTTGCATACAGACAGATCACAACAGTTGAGCTCAAAAATGGCAAACAGGCTAAGTACATTTCAGAGCTGTATGGGCGTGAAGGATTGTTTGATGGTGGAGCTGAAAATCTTACCATGGAAGAACAAATTATGTTTCTCAGAGCATACACCAGAGAATCCTACAGGCTTATACATGGGAAGTAGATTTCATGGATAGGACCACAACCCTGTGTCCAGTTCCCCAAAGTCAGGGCTCCAATCCATACTATGCCAACCAAATTTCAGAAATCTATTCCCAGGCCAGTGCTTAATTGGGTCATCTTCTTAGCTGATCAAGAAGGAAAAAGACCAATCTTACTGCCAACAATAAGTGGGACCTCAATAAAGTTAAGGTTTTGGCTGCATTGGTTCAGGGGGAGTTTGTTGGACCAAAAGAACCAATGAGCCGGATCAGAAAAACCTTAAGTCCCACAGACATCACAACAACTGCTGAAGTCCACAACAGCTGAAGACAAAGTCTGAAGACAAGTGCTGAAGACAAAGTCTGAAGACAAGTGCTGAAGACAAAGTCTGAAGACAAGTGCTGAAGACAAAGTCTGAAGACAAGTGCTGAAGACAAAGTCTGAACACAAGTACTGAAGACAAAGTCTGAAGACACAAGTGCTGAAGACAAAGTCTGAAGACACAAGTACTGAAGACAAAGTCTGAAGACACAAGCGCTGAAGACAAAGTCTGAAGACACAAGTGTGAAGACCAAGTATCAAACGTTGTCACAACAGCTGAAGAGGTCTTCTTCAGTAGTTGTGACGGTTTTCTTTCAGTAGTTTTATGTTTTATACTTAGCACTCTGATATGTTCTCAGTAGTTGTGAACATTTCAGTAGTTTGTTAAGTTTTAGTTATTTTTGTAACAAATCTGCCAGATGTCACTATCCCGTGATATCAGTAGTGATTGCACTCTATATAAGGAGTGTCAACCCTATTGTAATCGGTGAATGATTGAGCAGAAACATTTGAAATTATTGAAACATTCCTTTTCACAGAAATATATTCTCTCTTTACAACCGTATTTGTTCTTAATGCATACGTATATCAAATTCTTGCTATAATTTGTCTAATTCTTGTTCTATTCCGCTGCGTTACACTCTAATCCATCAAACTTGAGATCTCTGATGAAGACAGTTGAATTACAAGTCTTGAGCTATTACAAATCCTTTAGTACCTAGTACTGATAGGAAGAAAGTACTGAAGATCACACCTTAAGTAGCTTCCACTTCAGCAGTAGAGATGTCCAAGATGAAGAAGAAACCATGTGAAATATGTGGTTTGTTCAATCATCTTACAGATGATTGTTGGTACAAAAGAGGATCCAAACTCAAACATAAAGAGGAAATTAAAGAGAAAATGGTTAAAATGAAAACTGAGTTTGAAGCCACATTTGTACTAGCAACATCAAATCCTGTAACCCTTAAGTCCAAAAAGAAATCCAAAAAGGAAGGGGTTAAACAGGTAACAGCTGAGATTGCTCAAAAGAAGAAGGTGCAACATAGGAACTTATCAAACTCCAATGCCAATGTGTCTGGAGAGCTGAAAACTTTATCACAAAATCAGACACAGCTGGTTATGATGGTTCAACATCTATTGGGAAGAGTTAACCAATTAGATGTTCCTATGTTGAAACCACAGAAAAGGAGGTCCAAGCCAAAGGATTCCTCTTCTTCACCATCTTCTTCCTCTCAGGCTGTTGTTTCCAACAAACCTGTTAGTTTACCATCTGTTGATGAGAACAGGCCCAAAACCAAAAAGGTTTGGGTCTCCAAAGCTAACTAGTCTCTTATGATTTTGCAGGGTTCTTCAGCATGCCAAAGAAGCATCTGGTATGTGGACACTGGAGGATCCATGCACATGACTGGGAGCAGCTCTCTTCTTCATGATTACTCTCAAGGAATGAAGGGATTTGTCTCATTTGGAAATGATGCTAAAGGTTACATCATTGGAAAGGGATTTGTGTCTAATGGAGATATTAGATTTGATGATGTCAACCATGTGGAGAATCTCAAATACAATCTGTTGAGTGTCAGTCAGATGTGTGACAAAGGATATGTTGCTCTTTTCACAAGCCAGAACCGTAGGATTCTGTCTTCCAAGGTTCTGAGCCTGATTGACAAAGTACTGGATGATAATACTCTCCTGAAGGCCAACAGGATAGGAAGAGTATATGCCTTGGATTTGTCAAAGAAAATTGAGTTAAAAGGCCATCCATGCGTGTTCTCCAAGGCCTCTCTCCAAGAATCTAAACTGTGGCATAGAAGGCTGGGTCATGTTAATCTCAAAAACATGAATCAGCTGATCCACAAGAGTTTAGTGAGAGGTCTTCCAATAAAGGAGTTCAATTGTGATGAAATCTGCACTGCATGCTTAAAAGGGAATCAACATAAAGTTTCATTCCCACCCATAGAAGAATCCAAGTCTAATGCCTGCTTAGAACTACTGCACATGGATCTTTTTGGTCCTGTGAAGGTAATGAGTATAGCAAAGAAGAAATACTATCTGGTAATTGTGGATGATTACTCTAGATATGTATGGATGTTCTTCTTGCATTCAAAGGATGAGGCTGCTCAGTCCATTATGAACTTGTGTTACACGTTGAGAAGCAGTATTCCCTACCAGTTAAGTGTGTGAGGAGTGACAATGGTACTGAATTCAGAAACCACACTCTTGATGAGTTTTACTTGTCAAAGGGAATCAAGAGGCAGTATAGCATCCCAAGGACTCCAGAGCAAAATGGAGTAGTGGAGAGAAAGAACAGGACCCTCATTGAAGCTGCAAGGTCCATGTTGGCTGAAAGACACAAGTGCTGAAGACAAAGTCTGAAGACAAGTACTGAAGACAAAGTCTGAAGACAAGTACTGAAGACAAAATCTGAAGACAAGTACTGAAGACAAAGTCTGAGACAAGTGCTGAAGATAAGTACTGAAGACCAAGTATCAGACGTTGTCACAACAGCTGAAGAGGTCTTCTTCTTCAGTAGTTGTGACAGGTTTTCTTTTCAGTAGTTTTATGTTTTTCTTTTCAGTAGTTTTATGTTTTCCCTTTTCAGTAGTTTCGTAAATACTGATGGTTAACACCAAGACTTCAGCTGTTTCAACGTCTGATGGTCAAAACCAAGTCTTCAGTTGTTTTATAACAACTGATGACATCACCACCACTGTTAGTCGTTTTATACCTCTCAAGGTTAGTACCACGTCATCAGTAGTTTCAAGCAGCTGATGACCACACCAAAACCTTTAGTAGTTTTCTTTCAGCCTTTTCCTATCCCTACCCTATAAATACCTGTCTTCTTCTCAAACGTTCCATTAGCCGTTCTTCTGACCTTCATACTTTCAAAAATGGCAACCAAGAGTCTAAAACCCAGACATAATTGCGTCGCCTACCTCACTCTCAAAGAAGCTGCCCGAATGCTAAAACCCAAGCAGAGGGAACCCACAGCTTCCACCACCAGATCCAGAGTCCCCACCAAACCAAAAACCAAACGCCCCAAAACAGCTATTCAGGGAGATGAGTCCCCTGAAGATGCTCCTGTACCACCAAGGCAGGATATACTTGCTGGTTTAAACCCCCCAGCAGTATCAGAGACTCTACCAGCTAACACCACACAGGCATCCTCTCAAAAGGATCCTGATGCAACCTTATCAGGGGCAACCACATCGCTGAGACCTCTCTCACTTGAGGAGGTTATCATTGAAGAGCATTCCTCTCCTCGGATGCAATCAGCTTCTATCCCCTCTCCCCATGCAAATGCCCCCCAAAGTCCAACCATTATAATTGCAAACGTGCTGACTCAGCTGCATGCCTCTCCTCCTCCCCAACAAACACCAACAGAGGGGAGAACCACAGCAACTGAGGAAGAGGATCAACATGCTTCTGACAACCCACAACACCAGGGTTTAACTGTTCTATCTCCTGGTGTGGATATGCAGATATGAACATTTGGTGAGGCTGCCACCTCTTCTGCATCAGCACATGATCAGACTGAGGCTGGTAACATAGCTAAGACCTCACCAGAGGCAACAGCTGATGAAGGACATCGTCCTGAGGCTGGAAGTCCCCAGTTCCAAGAAAAAGGGGCACATGCTAAAACTGGTCTACACCCGGTGCATGTACATCCTGCTACAAGCAGGAGGTCAGGTGATTCAGCATCTGCTGATGATGACCTGGGCTTCTTTTATGATGTTCTTGCCCAGAACATAATCCTAGAGGAGGAAGTCAGTAGGCTGCAAAAACTACTTGACCAACTCTCTCAGGGAGAAAGACCATCTGCCACCACATCAACCCACCAGATGGCACCTTCCTCTGAAGGTCACTTAAACACACAACCACTCAAAGAATCTCAGCCACTTGCCTCTGTTTCTGGCACCATTTCTTAGGACCAAAACCCCCTTGAGCAAATGGATGCTATCCCTCAAGATCCCTATCTGTCATCACACCGCAGATAACTGAACTTGTCATTAAAACTGTTGATGAGAGACTTTCTTCTGTCTTACAACCTATCGTGGAGGATGTACTGAGCCAAAAAATTTCTGTTGCTCAAACCCTTAAAACCAATGCACCTAAAAAGGGGGAGAGTACAACAGTGAAAGAAAAGAAAAGAAAAAGAACTGAGGATGAGAAGGCACAAGAGAAAACCAAGGAGTTGGAGAAGGAAAAGGAACGACAACTGATCACTTACAAAAGAAAGAAAAGTGCTGGTGATCAAAAGAATGCTGAAGAAAAATCCTTGGAGGAGCTGATAAAAGATGCAGATGAAGCACACAGCCGATCCATGGACAAAATCATTGAGCAACTCTTCAAGCAAGACTTTGATACAGCCAAACTAGACAGTGAGATCAGGAGGTTGGAAGTAAATGAAATCCAAAATAGATGGCTGGGTACAGTGTGCTGGAGAAAGAGAGATTGTAGATCATGATTCGATTCATAGCCAAATATTTAGGAAGATCACTGATGGAGATTCGTTCATGGACCAGAGACAGCATTCTGGCTATAGCCACCAGAATCTGTTTGTCTGAGCAATTTCATAAGGGGATAATTATTGAAGCACTTGATGAGGCTAGAGCTGGGAAAAGGCTTGAAATGGCAAAACTCACAAAAGCCAAACTTACAACCAAAATGCTTGAACAACCTTCCCAATCACCCACTCAAAAACAGCCTACCCCTCAAATCTCCAAACCAATCTCAAAACTCAAATCCAAACATCCTCAACCTCAAAACCAATTCCTTTACCACAAAAACCAACCCAACCATCATCCAGTGATGCACCTAGAAGGAGGAGAAGGGTGCTGAGGATAGAAGAAGATGAAGAAGAAGAAGATGAAGATGATAGTCTGCCACTCTCTGCTGTTCTAAGGCTACCAGAACCCAGGAGTCAACTCATGATCACACCTGACTCAAAAAGGGAAATGGTTAGAGTCAAAATAGAAGATGAAGAACAGCAGAAGCAGCACGATGAGCAACTACTGAAGATGGTTGACAAGGAATTTCCCCAGTCATCATCTATACAAGCCATGAAAGGGCATGCTCAGAGGCTGTACACTCTTAGACACACATTTCAGTATCAAAAGAGAGAGTAAGAGTATGGCCAGACCCCAAGGTGAGCTCTAGAATCCACAAAAGATCCATTCCACATAGATACAATGGCCAGGTTAGAAAAACAATAGATTCTACAATCATGTTGGCCATTGTAGTCTCACCCTGGGAAATACTTGATGAATTCAAGAAGGCTCATCAATCAAAAATGACCCCTCAAGCCTTACTGGAAAACAAGATGATCAAAAATGGGTTATTATATAAGAAGCTTGAAGACATCAAGAAGAATGAGCTCCAGTTACTCCTTGAGGGCACCCATCCTCATGAATTTGTCTATAGGGAGATAACTACTGTGGAGTTGAAGAATGGCAAGACTGTAAAGTACTTATCTGAGTACTATGGTCCAGAGTTCTTCTTTGAAGGAGGAGTAGAAGAACTCTCCAAGGAGGAACAAGTTGTTCTCCTTGAGGCCTATCTTGTGAGTCTTACAGACTCATAAATGGGAAGTAGGTTTCATGGTTGGGATCACAACTCTATGTCCAGATTCCCCAAAACAGAGTTCCCCTCCATACTTAGCCAAACACATGATTAGAAACCTCTTCCTGGCCTGCGCTGATCCGATTCTCTGAAGCTGATCAAGAGAAGTCTTTGCTAACAATAAGTGGGACCTCAATAAAGTTAAAGGTTTTGGCTGCATTGGTTTAGGGGGAGTTTGTTGGACCAAAAGAACCAATGAGCCTGATTGGAAAAACCTTTAAGTCCCACAGACGTCACAACAACTGCTCAAGTCCACAATAGTTGAAGACAACAACTGATTACAAAGTCTGAAGACACAAGTGCTGAAGACAGTCTGAAGACACAAGTGCTGAAGACAAAGTGTGAAGACACAAGTGCTGAAGACAAAGTCTGAAGACACAAGTGTTGAAGACAAAGTCTGAAGACACAAGTGCTGAAGACAAAGTCTGAAGACAAGTACTGAAGACAAAGACTGAAGACAAGTACTGAAGACAAAATCTGAAGACAAGTACTAAAGACAAAGTCTGAAGACAAGTGCTGAAGATAAATACTGAAGACCAAGTATCAGACGTTGTCACAACAGCTGAAGAGGTCTTCTTCAGTAGTTGTGACGGGTTTTCTTTTAGTAGTTTTATGTTTTCTTTTCAGTAGTTTTATGTTTTTCCCTTTTCAGTAGTTTTGTAATCAGTAGTTTAGTTTCAGTAGTTTAGCATCAGTAGTTTTATATTTTGTGCTTAGCACTCTCTGATATGTTCTCAGTAGTTGTGAACATTCAGTAGTTTGTTAAGTGTTAGTTATTTTTGTAATAAATCTGCCAGATGTCACTATCCCCTGATATCAGCAGCGATTGCACTCTATATAAGGAGTGTCAACCTAATTGTAATAGGTGAATGATTGAGCAGAAACATTTGATCTAATTGAAACATTCCTTTTTACAGAAATATATTATCTCGTTACAACCGTATTTGTTCTTAATGCATACGAATATCAAATTCTTGCTATAATTTGACTAATTCTTGATCTTATTCCGCTGCGTTACACTCTAATCCATCAAACTTGAGATCACTGATCCTGTCATTTCTTTTCATTAATCATTTGGAGAGTTGCAGCCCTCAATATGTTTGTTTTCATATTCCAAAGCTTCCTTCTTGTGAAGCCTTGGCTTGAAAGATAATCCTTCATTTCCTTTTCTGACATGCTATAAGGATCAAGAAATAGTGGTTAAGGAGTTGAGGTTGATTTCTTCATGACTGATAGTTTGGGCACAAGAACCTTTCTAGAAAATGATCTTTCATACTTAGTTTCAAAGTTTGGATCCAATAGTTTATTGATCTTTTCTTCTTCTACTTTCATGCCTTCATATGTCATACTAAAGATTCATCTGCATCATACTCGTGATTGATCAAAAACATTGCTTTTATCATCAGGTCATTAGTTTGAGCCTTTAACACCATTTCATCCACATATCTTTCTTTTACCACAGGGCTGTCAACATCTACAGGCTCATCAGTATTATATCCTCCCTCAATCTCTCCTTCTTCAAGATCAATGAATACAACTGGTTTCTTCAATTGTGCCTCAGCTTTTCATGCTCTTCCAGGAATTCTGCTATTGCAGCAAGACTTCTGGGATCATATTTTTTGTTTTCTTTGCTAATTCTTCTTCTTTCATAGCTCCCTTTCCTTTAGCTTTCTCAGATAAGTATTTCCTCTTTCTGGTATAAGTTTGAAGTGGAGTACCAGAAGAGGATTCAGCCTTTTTCAACTCCTCGGGCAATTTTTCAGCCTCTTTTTGTACTTTTTCTTGATCATCAGCCTCTTTTTCCTCTCTTTCTTTTTCTTTTTCACAAAACTTTTTAATCATATCTTTTTGGTCTTCTGATAATGACATAGCAGGTACCATTTGCATGCTCAACTCTTTCTCCAATGGAACTGGAGATTGAGGAATGACCATAATGGGTTCAGTGTTGGTCCTCTGGTCTGCAACAAAATCCCAAAAATCCTCATCTATAATGAATTCTTTAGAAGTAAAGCTATCCAGAGCACTGATTAATTCTTCAAATTCAGCTTTCTCAGTTTGAGTAGCATTTGATTGCCCAGAAAAACCACAATTTCCAGACTAAATTCTTCATTCTTTGTTTTGCCTGCATCTTCTTCTTTTTCAACATTTTCAGTAGAGGATTGTTTCTCATCAGTCATTACTCTTTCTTCACCCTTTTACTTTCTTTAGCCTTAGCACATCTTTGAAGTTCAGAGATTCTTTTATTTTGGCTATCAATTTGACTTTGGAGATTGGAGATGATCTCTGCTTGTTCTTCAATCATATCTTCTTGCTCTTCCATAGCTATAGTTTGAATGGCAAGTGTATCAACATGGCCACTTACTTCTTCTCTAGAATGGTTAAGTGCAGCTTTTAAGTTCTCAATCTCTTTCTTTTTCTCCTTCTTTTCAGCTTCATTTTTTTCTTTAAGCTCTTTTAACTCATGCTCCTTTTCATCAAGCTCTAGAATCCTATCATCAATTTTTTGTAAGAGCTCAGATATTAACTCATCTTTTTCATCTGGTCTATTTACATTAGATTCAGAAAAACTCTTTGAGGGAGCAGTCTCAGAAGTGACTCTCTTTATAGGCATTTGAGCATGATGATACTCCTCATCTGAAGATGATTTGGATGCTTTAGATGGGCTTGTTGAGTCTCCAAACTCAGATGGAATATCATGGGTAGGCAATGGTTGAGGTGGTGATATTGGTGAGTGATGAGGTGGTGATATTGGTGAGTGATGAGGTGGTGATATTGGTGAGTGATAAGGTGGTGATATTGGTGGTTGGGATATGGTGATGGTTGTGGTGATGGTTGTGGAGATGGTTATGGAGATGGTTGTGGAGATGGTTGTGGAGATGGTTGTGGTAAAGGCACAAATGGAGATGCGTAGTCATGAATTTCAGGTTTAGTATGAGAATCAACCCCTGCACCATCATGGGGTGAACTGACCTTTTTCTATCAACACCATCAGTTTGCTCATCAGCAGCTTGTTCATCATTGTGATCTTGAGCATCTTGTTCTTCTCCTTGTTCTTCTGGATTGATCTTTTGAAACATCAAGGAAGAAGAGGTGAGTGAGCTCCACTGTAAAAGTTTCTGGGATCCCTCTTCTTAATGTACTTGTATGATTTTGCATCATAATGAGGAATATCTAGCACTGGTCCCTCAGTAGCGAGATTTGGGAATGCTTCATTTATCAAACACTGAATGAATCTTGGATACATCAAGAACTTGTATCTTCTCACCTCTTGTATGTTTGAAACAAGACCATTAAATACATAGGCAGACATGTTGAATGGTCTGTTTGTGCATAGAGCACAAATTACTAATGAAGTGGTGATTGGAATATCATTCCACCCTATTTCTCTTTTCGATAAGCAGTGCGGAAAGAGGTGGATTAGAAATCTCCAATGCAAATAAACTAATCCTTTTGCAATCTACTTAGCTTCGAATCCCCTTCATACCCAATCTCTGCAAAGAAGGTGGTTATGTCATCCTCATCCAGCTCTAGTGGTGCATCAGCATCATCACCAAAATGCAAACATCTTCTTACAGAATCTTTAGTTATGCTTAGAGTATGATCATTATCAATTCTTCCAGATAAAGTTCTAACACCATCTGCTTCAATCACTTCAGCTAAGTTCCAGAAAGACCTTATGAGGTTCTTATAGATAGTGGGTCAAACAGTGATAGCATAAGCTACCCTTGTTGTAGAGATGAATTTGATAATATCTTTGAGTCCCTTAGCTTCTGGTACATGAGGGTCTAAATAACCGCTGACATTATGGAGCTTGCTCCATGAAAGTTTTGCCATTTAATCTGCATAAGAGACATATGTGTTAGTTTTGAGGAGAAAGCATGTGCATAATTGATCAGTTTGACTTTTAGTGGTCAAAGATGAACGTTTGAAGTCACTGTTTCATTATTGTCACATCAAATGGTGAATATGTTGTAGAACAATCACATTTTCTCTTGTTTTCAAGTTTAGATAAACAATTATTAGATGTTACTTCATTAATTTGTTACACATTTTCGTTTCATCAGACTTTGCTCTTGTGATGAACACAACTATGAAGATTTTTCATGCTGGTTAAAATTCCTCTTAGTTTGCATGTTCATTGATGTCGAAAATGTATAACATATCTTTGAATAAGTTGGATTTTGTGTGTTCTTCATTATCATTTGGTTCTTCGTTCACTTTTGGTTCAACAGTGTAAAAGTAGGTCATGAAAAATTTATAGAAATTTCACCTTTCTATCAGTGCTACTGTTGTTTGGAATCGATTATAATAACAGGTTGATTTCAACACATTGAACTCTTTGGTTGTTGATGATGATGATGATCAAAGAAGGTTTACTGTGTTTTTGTGCTCGTCTCACTATGTAGTCTCTCATATTTGAAAAGTATTAAATGACCTTTTGAAATTCCTTTAATAATCAAATAATGGATTTTACAAACTTTCACAAGTTTTAGAGCAAATGTGGTCACATTTTTAAAACACTGTATCAAATGCGGAAGGGTAAATTTTAAGTCTGTTGGTCATCCGCATTTGTTTACTGTTGTAAATGCGGAAGTTAAAATTCAATAACTTTGTAATCGGCATTTGTTTACTGTTGCAAATGCAGAAAAAGTTAACATGTGATTTTGGGCATCCGCATTTTCATACCGTAGCAAATGTTGAAGTTTTGTTACTTCTGTTTTCTTCCATCCGCATTTGTGCACTGTTGCAAATACGGAAGAACTAAGTTCATTAGCATTTGTTCACTGTACCAAATATGGTTGACAAAACTTGTTCAGCATTGCTCACTATAGCAAATGCAGTTGAACAACATTTGTCAGCATTGCTCACTATAGCAAATGCGGAACATCTGACTTTGTCAGCATTGCTCACTGTAGCAATGCGATAGAATAAAATCCACATTTACTTGATCATCAATCATTGACAGGAGATTAATCACTTAATTATTCCTGCTTGAAAATACACGAGCATTGATGTAAAACAAATGCGAAAGTTTAAATTTCATCCGTGGTGAGAAATGCGGTTGAACACTTGAAAATTATTTTATCCGCATTGACAAATGCGGTGAACACTTGAAAATTATTTTATCCGCATTGACAAATGCGGTAGAACAATTTTTATCCGCATGGGTTTTAACACTTCAAAATTTCGTGTACACTTGTAACACACTAATGTGATAGAGTACAATCATTGTCTGCATTAGTTTCACTTGGAAATAAAAAGCTACCCGCACTGGTTATAAGCATGAGTTACCTTCACTCGCATTAACCAATGCAGTTATCTGCATTAACTTTTGAACTTAATCATAAATTAATGTGACTGTTTTGATTTTTTATGTTATGAAGAGATGTCATTGATTGATTTTTCTTATGAAGTAGTTGGCTGTTGAGGTTGTCAATTCTTGCTTGGATTGAGTTATATATCAGAAGTGATACAAGTTTCCCATTGTTTGACTAATCTTGGACTTTTCATGGTTATAAGAATCTGCATAGGCTGAGATACTATGGTATAACTTCTGCATCATACATGCATTTTCTTTTTCTTTTGTTTTTAATGTTTTTAAGAAAGTAATTTAAGATAGTAACAATATATAAAGATTTAATCAAAAATTAGAAATTACTCCCCTAAACTTTATATCCACATCTGGATAGAAACTTTAAAGATTTAAAAACTTTTTGACAATTATATACATTGATTATTGATAATGAAGAGAAGTATATCTTTTGTTGGGATCATATCAATCTTACATTGCACATGTGCATACTTTATGACAAAATGGACATGTTTATGAACTTGATTATTGAAGGTATGTTTGTCCTCTTAAACTCATACCCGGTTGATATTTTGATGCAAATTATATTTATCATGTTTTGGTTGATTTAATTATTCAATATGTACCTCACACACACAAGCATGGAATGACCAACCATCCTTATACAATGCATGGTAGAACTTTTTCACAACTTTCCTTACTAGGTTAATTAAGTTATGAGAACTTATTTTCACTAATCCTGATTGGGATTCTTTTACTTTGATCCTTTTCATGATGATCCACATTGGGATTCTTTTCACTTCACTTTGGAAGGTGATCCATGATAGGATTCTTTTGTTCATTCACTTGGAATGTATTGCTTTTGTAGATTCATCCAATTGGATGTGTCCTCATTGGGAATCTTTTGGATCATTACATCTACACTATGTGCTTGTTTCATCAGGTCTTTGCTCAGCAAAACAGAGATGAAACTTGATGTGGGTGAAAGAGATTCATAAAGCATCATTGCCTGGTGTTTTTAGGTTACTACACATACATGCACTCAGATAAGCCAATACATACCTGTATTTTATGATGAGAGTTTCACTATTGAATAAGAATTTTTTTAATTCATCACTGCATGTATCTTCTCTTCTAAGTTAAGCCTACCAACATATCTGGTAAGTCATGACAGTCTTCCAAATTTTGAAATTAAGCACAGTGAATGATATAACGACTGTAATTCTATCATTTGCCATATGATATTCTATTCTTCATAAAATGATTCCTTTTTTGTGTTTTTCTAGTATTTTTTACTTGTTTTTGATGTTTTGAATTATTTTTACTCAAGGTTAATCTTGCCAATTGACTGAACCAGGAAATCAAACCTACTAGGTTCAAATGCCTTAGTAAACAAATCAGCTAATTGATTTTCAGTGGGTACTTGAATCAATTTGATTAACCATTTTTTAGCACAGTCTCTCAAAAAGTGATATCTAATTTCAATATGTTTTGCTTTTGAGTGCTGAACTGGATTATTGGTTATGAAAGCAGCTGTAGTGTTGTTAATGTGATTTGGTGTGTGCAAGAAGTTATAACCATAATCAAGCATCTGGTTTTGAATCTAGACACGTTTATCTGCTTCTTGCATTGCCAAGAGACCAGTCTTGGACCAAGAAATTGAGAACCGCCAGAGGTGGATTTTCTGTTGAAGTTGCATCCTCCATAATCACTGTCTGTAAAGGCATAGAGATTGAAGTCTCCTTCCTTTAGATACCATAATCCAAGAGCTGGTTTGCCCTTCAGATATCTGAATATCCTCTTGACTGCATACACATGTGATTCTTTTGGATCAGCTTGATATCTGGCACACACACAAACACCAAACATAATGTCAGGCCTACTGGCTGTTAGATACATAGTGAAACGATCATAGATCGATAGTGAGTCTGATCCACTAATTTGCCTTCAGGGTCAGGTTCAATCTTCACTTTAGTATCCATAGGAATTTTGATAGACTGACAGTCAGCAAAGTGGAATTTCTTTAGCATAGTTTCAATGTATTTTGATTGATTGATGAAGATTCCATCTACTATCTGTTGGTCTTGCACCCCTAGAAAGAAAGTGAGTTCCCCTATAGCACTCATTTGTAATTTTGAATGCATAATGTCTTCAAATTCTTTGCAGAGCTGTCTTCAAAGAAAGTGAGTTCCCCATCTGGTACCGATAGGATATTGTCCTTCGGGAAGATCTACCAGTTACCATGCTTCTTGAATTGGAGCAATTCTTCCTGCATTGCTTCAATCCAACTATTGTCTTGAAGAGCCTCTTTGATATTTTTGGGTACTGTTTGATAGAGCAAGCATGAGAACAAATAGATGTTTGCAATACTAGACTTGCTTCTTGTCACCCTCTTATTAAAATCACCAATAATGGTTTCAACTGGATGATTCTTATGTATTCTGGTGGTTGGAATGGAGTCACAAGCAATAGTTACATCATGATTGGAGACATGCAGTTCATTATGGTCAGAAGCACCTTCATCTTGTACTGTTATTGAATTATGAAGGTTGTCAGACTCCATTTCAGCTCCTGCTTCAGTTTCAACAACACTATGATTACTTTCATCATTTGATGTTCTTTGTGTTTTTGATGGAGGAGTGGCTTGTTTTTGATTTCTGATCTCAGTTGAAAGGTCATCTGAGTGTGATGGTAACAAACTTGGACCTCCTTCAGTTGAAACACTCTAATTTAGTGATGGTTGTCTGATAAGATCAGCTTGGAGAGGAACATCTTCATTCATGTATTCAACAGATGTAGGAGGAATTAATGGAAAGTCATTTATTCTTTCTACAGCTGAGGACGTGTCATCTGAATGGAGATTTCCTGCATCAGACAAGTGAAATTGATCAAATGATTTTGTAAAAGAGTCAATATCAAACAACCAGTCGGGACCATTTGTAGATTTGGGAAACGAATGTTCCTTGAACTGAACATTTGTTGATTCATCAATAATGTTTAATCTAGGATTAAACACTCTGTAAGCCTTTAAAACAAAAGAATAACCTACAAAGAATCCTTCATCAGACTTAGATGAAAAGTTTCCCAGATAGTCTCGGGTGTTTAATATTGAGACAGGATTAGCAAATGATTTAAGGAATCCAATGAGTGGTTTTCTATGAAAAAGCATTTCATATGGAGTCATGTTGCTTTCTTTTACAATTAGAGTTCGGTTTTGTACAAAGCATGATGTGTTAACTACCTCTGCCTAAAAGGTTATTGGAAGCTTAGCATCGGCTAGCATCGTTCTTACTACTTCAATCAGTGTTTTATTTCTCCTTTCAGCTACCCCATTTTGTTGAGGAGTTCTAGCTACACTGAATTGATGTGCAATGCCTTTGGTTGTACAAAAAGAACTCATGTCTTCATTTTTGAATTCAGTTCCATTATCACTTCTGATTGTTTTGACCTTAAGATCAAGTTGATTTTCAATTTGTGTGATAAAGTTTTGAAATATTTGGGATGCCTCATTTTATGAAGTAAGAAGAACACCCATGTGAATCGTGAAAAGTCATCAATGATCATGAAACAATACTGTTTCTTTCCAATACTCATGACATGAGTTGGTCCAAACAGATCCATATGAAGTAGCTTCAATGGAGTATTGTTTGTGTTCACCAGCTTGGATTTATGAGAAGATTTGTGTTGTTTTCCTTTGAGGCATGCTAACAGTGATCAACAAAGTGAAATTCTTTTTATGGAAGACCAATGACAAGGTTTCCTTTAACCAATCTATTCATGTTTTTAAAGTTGGTGTGCCCTAAACGTCTGTGCCAAAGCTGTGACTCATCAAATGATGCTTTTTACAAAAGACATGTTTCTTCTTTAGGTGATGCAGAACACAGGTTTAAAACATAAGTATTATTCTTCCTTGGGGTCTTTAGGACAACCCATTCTTCAGTGATCTGAAATTCAGGTTCCAGAATGTAGCAATGAGTGTCTGTAAAGTGAGTTGAATATTTCTTGTCATACATCTGAGACACGCTTAACAGATTAAAGTTTAGTTGTTCACAGTAGTTCACTCTGTCAAAGCTCAGCATCCTATTTGTCACAGATCCTTCACCTATAATTCTACCACCTTGTGAATCTCCACCAAATGCAACCGTAGTTCCTTGTATGTGCTTGAAGTCATGAAGGAGGGAACGATCTCCAGTCATGTGTCGGGAGTATCCACTATCCACGTACCATAAGCTGTTGGACCTATATGAATGACCCTGCAAGCATAAAAGAACTAGTTAGAATGTGGAACCCAAGCCATGGTGGTCTTGGGTTTCCCGTTTCTATCTATTATGGTGACTTCTTGATACTTTCCTCTAAATTGTGATCTATTCAAATGAGATCTGGGAAATTTCTTATGATATCTTGTTGGAGTCTTCTCATCAACATCAACAGAAGAGTCAGATGAGTAGAAAAACCTTTGATCTCTGTTCTTTTGAAGAAATTTAAATCATTTTTGATTTTCAAAGATCATTTGGGTTTTGAAAAATCAGACTTTTGATTGATGAAATTTTTGTTTCTTTGACTTTTCCATGTTTCTTTTGTTTTACTCATGTCATTTAGTGATCTAGATGTTCTAGATTGATTCTTATGTAATTGACTCCTGACTTGAGTTTTGCCTGATGATGTTATTGAGATGGGTTTATTTTGGGGAATTCTTAATTCCTTCTGATTGAAGTAACAATCAGATGTATTATGATTGTTCATATCACAAACTAAAAAATATTTGTTGAAATAACAATTTTTGGTTGCGTGGTTGTTCATATCATAGATAGAGCAGTATTGATTATAAAAGCACTCTTCTGTCTTGTGATTGAACATATCACAAATGTTATAATATTTGTTTGTTGCTTCAATCAGATTTTGATTTGTGTGCCTCAGCTAATTTTCGCATTTGCTGCTGAGCCATTTTCTTTTTCTTAAGGGATGAATCAAAATCAGCCCTTTGTGTAGTTTGCTTCACAACACTACATTTGTTTGATATTTGGGCTGGTTTTGTTTCTTCAACCCATTTCTCACCTCTTTCTCAAACTGGTCAACGTGTTCCTTGTTGCAAATATCAAACCCTACTCCATGTCTTAATTTTGAAAATTGAGGGTCTGATAGAGTTTTATGTGTTGAACTCAGCGATCCTTTTTGTTTCTTTTGCAGTGAAACCTTTTCTGATTTGCTTGAATTGTTTGGAGATATGATCTCATTATCAGAACTGCTCTCAGCAGTGGGTTTCATTGACGTCACATACTTCTTTTTACCTTTTAAAACAGAAGGTATGAATTTTATAAAAGGATCAATTGATTTTATGAGGCTTGTGGGTTTCATGACACTTACTGCCTTGTCTGAGTACTCTTTGATTTTGATTGGGTGACCTAACTTGATTTTATCCTCATTTGTTTCAATATAAACATCAGGTTTGTTTTGAGGATTGGTCACTTGTTTTACTCTAGATTTTGGTTCCATAGTTTAATTTCAATTTCCTCATTGAGTGACACAGATTTAGGCATGACAATGTAGTTGTCATTGTATGGTGGAGGACATGAATTATACCCAATCCCCGACATGTCCTTTGGATCCCTTTGAGAATCAAGCAACTCTTGCAGCTTGACTGAAGACATTTGAAACTTTTCAAGTTTCACTTCAGTCAGTGTATGTTCAGCCTTAGATTGAGCTAATTTTTCAGTAAGTAGCTCATTCTCAGCTGCAAGAGTGTACATTTCACCATGCAGTTTTTCAATGTCAGAGATAAGAGATTTAATTTTGATTACAAAGCCTTTTATCTCTCTTTTCATCATCTCAACTTCACCTTTTCTTCTTTAATTTTATCAACTAGTTTATGGTTATGCTCTCTATAACCTTGCAATTCAGTAATACATTTTTCACTACAAAGGTTAGAGTTTACCTCAGTAGGCATTGGAGATGGACCATCATTGATGTGAGCCATAAGTGCATGATTTTGAAATTAAGGCTTGACTTCCTCTACATACATGCTCCAGTCACATACCTCATCTTGCTTTATCACGAGAGCATTGGTAGATGACTGACGGCTTCCATAAGCTTGGTTTGTCAGTTGAGGTGGATTTTGATATGATTGATGTTGTTGTGGATGATGATACTACTGCTGTTGATTGTTGGAGTGAAAGCTTGAGTTAGATTGTGAGGATGACTGGTCTTAAGAGTTCCTTTGAAAGTTGTTTCTCTTAGGGGCATTGGATTCTCTGGAGAAGTGGCCAGCCATGCCACAGTTAAAGCATTTCACTTTGAATTTATCATATCCAAGTTTTGTATTCTCATTAAGGCTGAGCTTTCTGCCTTTTCTGAAGAATTTCTTTGCTCTCATAGCAATCATGGCCATTTGCCATTGCAGATCCATTTCTTCCATATCATCTGGATCCATTTCCTACAGATCTTCTTGGATCAGATGAGCAGAAGTGAGACTTCCTCCTAAGTATGCTTCAAAGCTTGCAAAAAAGGCATTGTAAGTTGCCTTTTGATCTTCTAATCTTGTGTCTTCAGGAGTGGTTGTAGGAGCAATAGTGACTCTGGATGTTTGGGATGATGTTGATGGATGATTGGTTGGTGGAGTTGCAATGAACCCTGTGTTGTTCAGTTGATCTCTTGATAAGATGAAATCATCATCTTTAGTGATGAAGGCATTCTCCACAGAATGAGATTCTATTGGAAATTTGTAGGCCTCAATCACTCTTGGTCCACCAAGATTTCTGCTTCTTTCCTCAAGTTCCAATGCTTCTATTTTGCCTATCATGATATCCAAAGTAGTACTCTCGAGATTAAGAGTATTTATTCAACATTGTTACATTCTGTTTCCAGCTTTCAGGGAGGCTGTGTAGCATTTTCTTGTTTAATTCCTTGATCTTGTAAGTGACTCCCATGATTTCGAAGTCATTTACCAACTGTACAAATCTGTGCAGTTGTTTGGATATGGACTCCCCCTTGGTGTGATGAAATGTTTCTTACTGATTAACAAGCTTATCCTTGTTAACTTTTGCTACCTCACTGCTTCCTTCACACATAATTTTCAGTGCATCCCACACAGCTTTTGCAGTACCATACTGTAGAGATTAATGAAGAGGCTGATGCAACCTAAACACCCAATGTCTTTACAGCATGCTGCACAAGGGCATTGAAAAAGAATGCTTAGGAAGTTTTACACATGCAACAGAAAATACTATAAGTGTAAAATCTTCCAAAGCCAAGACCAATATCTTCCGAAGCCAAATATGAAGTCTTCCGAAGCCTCAGAGACAAAGTCTTCCGAAGCTTCAACTCATGAAGAAAGATTTCTTCCGAAGACTTTTAATACATGCTTTATCTGATGTACATTTTCATAAAGCTGGATACCTTTCCACTGCACCTCTGTAAGGTCACCAACTTACATGAGTTGGTGAAAAGGTCTATGCTTTTGGTAACTGTACATTGAGGTCTTGAGTCTGTAACTTTCTACTTCATGTACTTTATCCTTTTTATAATAGATAAGGATGTGAGCAATGGCATGTCATAGTCACAAGTCAAAAGGCAATCTGCCTTTTGACTCTACAATTGATTTTGTTTTGTGTCTAGTCAATTGTATCCAGCTGGCTTTCAAAGTATAGCCGACTATAGGTTGTAGTATAAGTATCTCATGTTCTTGTGTCTTTCTAATATGCTTTGTAACACTTGTAATAGAACATAGAGAAAGCAATATACTGGATTCTTGAAAACCATATACTTGTGTTCTTTGTGTTCTGTCTCTTATATTACTTGTGTTCTTAGTGTCTTACCTTGGTTAATCCAGTTTACTGTTTGATTAAGTTGAGTTAATCTGCTCTTTGTGTTGTTTTGTTGTAACACTATATCCTTCAACGATCCGGCATTTGGTATCAGAGCTTTTCAGGCTCTTGATATAAGATCTCACATCCCTCACACACAGAAATACTAAACTTTTTAAATGGCAGCCATTTCTAAGACTGATATGGAAACTGGAACCATGAACAAGTCCCCACTGATCACTCTTGATGAGTTTGATACCTGGTGTTTGAGAATGGAAGGTTTCATCAGGTCTCTTGATTCAAGAATGTGGGAGTCTATTGAGAATGGACCTTTCATACCCAGCACCCCTTCTGCTACTCGTGCTGGTATGATCCCCAAAGATGTGGCTAACTACTCTGATGAAGATAAGAAGACAGTAGAGATATACAGAAAAGCCATGATAGCCCTTCAAACTGCCCTTCCAAACTATGTGTATAGAGGTTTCAGGAAGTGCAAAACAGCCAAGCAGCTGTGGGATGCACTAAAACTGATGTATGAGGGTTCCTCTGAAGCCAAGGAGAACAAGAAGGATCTCCTGAAGCAGCAGTTTGAAAACTTCACCTTCAAAACAGGTGAAACCATGACTCAACAGTATTTCAGGTATGTTGAGATTGTGGATACCCTAGTGGATGGAGGAGTTTCTCTTGAAGACAGAGACATTGTAAGGAAGTTCATGTCCTCACTTCCTAGGCAATGGACACACTACTGTGTGGTGATCAAGAGAACTGAAAATCTCAAAACTCTTACTCTGACAGAGTTATATGGGATTCTCAGTGGCTACCAGATGGAGATGAACATGCAAGGTTCATCTGGCAACTCCAACAATCAAATGGGTTCAGCTCTACATGTGGTTGAAAGGGATAGCATAGAACCCAAGCATCATCTCTTATGCTACCCTGACAATTCACCAAAGGGTCCTTTCATCACCTTCCTAGAGACACCAAGGGAGAACTACACTCAAGGAAGCCCATTCTAAGAGACAAGCTCTTCTCAAGCTTTTGTGTCTTCTGATGAAAGCTATGGCAACTCTCTCTTCACTCTTGAAGACCTGGACTGTATTCACCCAGATGATCAGGAATAAATGGAAATAGTCCAGCAGATGGCTCTTCTCACTCATAGAGCCAAGAAGTTGTACAAGAGGACTGGAAGGAAGTTCCCAAGCAATGCAACCAGTGGAAAGTTTGGCCTGGACAAAGGCAAAGTCAAGTGTTATAACTGTAACTTGATGGGACACTTTGCCAGAGAGTGTAAGACACCTAGAGCAAATGGTGGCCAAACACAGTCCAGACCAAACTACGCTGACAAAGCTCTCCAGAATGAGAAGTCAAAGCAGCAGGCTGCTGTTGCTGTTGAAGAAGGAGGCTTTGACTGGAGCTTTCAGGTGGAAGATGCTTCTCCTAACCAAGCATTGATGGCAGATCATGATGAAGCCAAGGTATTGGAACATCTCTGTACTACTGAATGCATTGCTAAAGTTAATAGATACAAGTCCTATAACTGGAAATGAGATCTGACCTTGAGTCCTTAAACATTTTAAAATCTGATTTTAGAAAGTCTGAAAATGATTATAAACTGAAGATAGAGGACCTTGAGAAAAACATTTAAGTTCTAAAACAAGAACACACAAATTTTAGGACTCAAATCAAAGATCTTATAACCAAGTTAACTAAGTGCAAGGCTGAGCTTGTGAACAGTAAAGCTAGGGCAAAAAAGAGTGTTCTTGAAGAAGAGACCTTCAAGAACATGATATCCTCATCCCTACACAACAAAGTGTGCTATCAAAACAGGCAGGGACTGGGATCTAATGAGATAGCTCCTGCACACACAATCTTGTCTGTAAGATCTCCTAGGTGTGGAACTTGTGAAGATGAGCTTCCTCTCGTAGATCCTATAAGTGAAGAGGATGAAGAAGAGATGGTGAAGAATTCCTCTGAGAAGAGTGAAAAGGAGGATTTCAAGAAGGGTCACTATCCTTCTGAGGAGAGAAAGAAGACTGTGATGACCAAGTCTATGAGAAAGAACTTGACCAGAAAGAGCAAAAGAAAGGTAAGGAAGGCTCAAGAGATCAAGGCTACTTTTGATTCTAAGCAGAAACAAGTTTCATCTCTGCAGGGTTAAAGTGATAGGGACTAAAGACATTGAAAGAAATGATCTGCCCAAGATATATATTAAATTGATGTTGCTAGTGTGATATGATCCAAGTCGGGTCATACCCAATAACAAGCCAAACAAACACCGACAAATATTTATTTGTTGATTAGATCAAACAAATAAATATAAACACCAATTTAGTAACCGGGTTTTCTAAATCATTGCTTTTGAGAATGAACAAGTTTATATATATATATATATATATATATATATATTATATATATATATATATATATATATAATATATATATATATATATATATATATATATATATATATATATTTGTTCATATGGGATTATTTGTTCATTTTTTAAATTAGTTTGATAATGACAAATAATAGTGTGTGTGTTAGTGATATAAAATTAAAATGGTTTAATTTTACATCATAAGGGTGCAAGAGTGTTTTAGTTTGTTTAAAAAAAATTGGATCAAAGGGGAGACAAAGGGTGCCAATTTTTGGCCGCCCCTTTGTCTTGGTTCCTCCCTTTTTTTAGTTCCAAGGCCATGCATTACACACACACTTGAACTCTCTTGCTCCTCTCTCTTTATCACACACACACACTTGAGAACTCTCTCAATCTCTCTTTCTATCTCACGGTTTTGAAGGAGAAAAGAAGCAGAATTTTCAGCTTTCAAAGTGTTTTTGGTTGCTGAAAATTTGGTGTCAAGATTCCTAGCAATCAAAGGTGTTTGTACAAGCTTGGGGTATCACCTCTTGAGGTCTTCTTCCTTGAAGATTCAGCCACGTTTTTCATCTTCTTTCACCTCAAGAAATTCGGTTTTTGAGCAGCTACAAAGGTTGTAGTATCATCATCTCATGTTTATCTTTTGTATGCACTTGTATAATGATCCATGGCATGGGGTTCTTTATTAAATGGTTAATAATCATCTTATTAACATGTTTTAAAACATATATATATTCCGCTGCGTTTTCATATAAACAAGATTATATGATCTTTGATAAACTTGTTAAAACCCCTACAATGGCATCAAGAGCCATTTATACATATGCATACATATATTTCCTCCCTAGTTCACGATTTTGTGGTGCTTGACACCAAAAAATCCGTGAGTTAGGGGCTGGATTTTGCCCCCTTTAGTGTTTTAAAGATGCTTCTTTATGCATAAAAGGATCTTTAAAACTTTAGATTATTAGATGTTTATTTATATGTTCTTAACCCACTTGTTCTTGGTTTATGTTGGCCAAAAACATGGGCTAAAAGGGGCTGTCAAAATCGTTCATCTTGTGTATGTTTGATGTTGTTGTTGTTGATTATGCATAACAAAGCCTAGACCTTTTGGATTGAATGATTGGTTGTCATGTTATATTCATTTGGGCATGTATTATTTATTTTGTTTCAAGTCTTATTTTGTAATCTATTCATTCATATGGTTTGTAATAAATAGATTAGGAGTTTATCTTTACTAGAAAAATGTATTAGGATACATTTTGTAAGGATGCTCAAGATCAAGACTTGAAGAAAAATGGACAAAGAGGATGCTTGAAGATGTGGATTCAAGTGGGAGTTCCTTTGTCAACCATGTGTCATGTTCTTAACCCTTAGGACAAGACCTTTTGACACATGTTTTGGCTAAACAAGTGTGCTCAATTAGTATGCTTTGTTATGCATATATGTATTGTTTGGTTATGCTTGGTTGAATGCTTATGATGTTGTTTTTTTTTGATATTTGGATTTCATTAACAAACCATCAACTAGAACAAGCTATTACAAGAAATTGGTTCTCAAATCATTAAGCTAAATAGAATGGGTCTATAAAAGGAGTTAATGGTTTGCAAAATAAAATGGGTTTTATTTAATAGAACCAAATGGATACCATATGGTTGAATGCATACAATCATATAGTACATGGTCTTTTCTAAAACAAGAATTGTGAAATTATAAATCCCTTTTGAGAAACAAGTTAAACACCATCCTTTTACACAACACTTAGGTTATTTGCAAACTCTTAGTGGGATAAAGGTCACCTAACCACTTTGAGGGAACTTGTAACTTGAGGTGATAATGCCATGTTTGTGGATAAAGGTCACCTAACCACTTATGTGGTAAACTCACACGTGTGTGTAAGTAGGACGACTTGATTTATAAAATATATTGAATGGATCACCTAAAATGTGTTTTATAAAAGGTGTTGATGGGGTAAACATGCCGTTATAAACATAAGATGTTCAAACGATCCCATACCATTAGAAGTTGCAATGGGTTGCAATTGTCATTTTTGACTACCTTGTTTATTTAAATAATGGGATAAAGGTCACCTAACCAATATTTAAATATAACGTTGGATTCTAAAATTTTTTTATTAATAGTCTATGAGACGTAAAGGGTATTAATAAATGAAATATATAATTATATCAACGATTACTAAAATGGAACTTTGTAAAATCTTGTAGATGGCCGACCACACCAACGCTAATAGCGATGTACCAAACCAAAACAACCAATCTCTTAGGGCGATCCTTCAAAGGGATCGTCTAACACCTAACAACTTCATGGATTGGTACCGCAACTTGAGAATTGTTCTCAAGCAAGAAAAGCGGGCCTACATTCATGATGATCCCATCCCCGATGAACCTAACGAGGAGGATGTGGAGGCCTATAATGATTGGGTTAAATATGTGGAAGACTCCGTCCAAGTCTCTTGCTTAATGTTAGCAAGTATGACACCCGAACTCCAAAAGGAGTATGAGCTCCATGGAGCCTATGACATGATCACTCAGTTGCGGGAAACGTTCCAGCAACAAGCTAGAGTGGAGCGCTTCGAAACGGTTCGAGCGCTTCATGCATGTCGGATGGAAGAATCCCAATCAGTTTTGTCTTATGTTCTTAAGATGAAAAGCCACATCGACCGCCTTCAAAGGCTAAATTGTCCTGTCTCAAAGGAGTTGGCCACAGATTTGATCCTTAATGGCCTATCTAAAAGGTTTTGGCATTCGTCATGAATTACAACATGAACGGATGGGACAAGAGCATAAATGAACTTCATTCGATGCTCAAATCAGCTGAGGCAGGAATGGGTAAAAGGGTTTTACCCGTTCTCACCATTAATGAAGGTGGGAGAAGAAAGAGGTCTCTACCCCCTCCTAAGGCAAAAGTTGCAAAAGGAAAGGGGCACGTTGGAGGAAAGGGGAAGATGGTTGTTAGGCGGAACCTCGAAGCCCAAGGAAAAGAAGCAAAAGGTTGCTGTAAACGACCCATGCTTCAAATGTGGTGAGATAGGGCATTGGATGAGAAATTGTCCAGTCTATCTCAAAGAGTTAAGAGAAAAGAGGGATGCAGGGCAAACCTCAGGTATAATTTACATGATACATGTTGAGCTAAATGTTATTTCTTCTAACACATGGGTATTAGATACCGGATGTGGAACTCACATTTGCAATTTATTGCAGGGGTTCAAAAGAAATGAGCATTATGCCAAAGGGGAAATAAGTCTATTCATGGGCAATGGTGCAAAGGTTCACGTTGAAGCCAAGGAGACTACATTTTGAAGCTTCCAAATGGTTTGGAAGTCATTTTATATTATGTATTATATGCTCCTAGTTTGACTAGGAACATAATTTCTGTTTCCCGTTTAAGACAATATGATTATGATTTCAAGTTTGTTGACAATGATATTCATGTTTCTTTAAATCATGTATTTTATTTTAAAGCTATACCTTGTAATGGTATTTATGAATTGGTTCATGAAAACGTAACATATGATAGCTCAATATACCAAGCAACCACCAAAAGACTCAAATTAGATTTGAGTGATACCTACCTTTGGCATTGCCGCCTTGGTCATATAAACAAGAAACGTATACAAACACTTCAAAAGAATGGTCTTTTAAAAACAAATGAATATGATTCATTTGATGTATGTGAATCTTGTTTACAAGGTAAAATGACTAAGGCACCCTTTAGTGGAACTAACGAAAGGGCAAAAGATTTATTAGGTATCATACATTCGGATGTATGTGGTCCTTTTAAGCCAATGACTAGGAATGGTGAAAGATACTTCATTACCTTTACCGACGATTATAGTCGTTATGGGTATGTGTACTTATTAAGGCACAAAGATGAAGCTTTTGAAATGTTCAAAATCTTCAAGAATGAAGTAGAAAATCAACTCAACAGGTCAATTAAAATTCTCCGCACCGATAGAGGTGGCGAATACCTAAGTGATGTTTTTCAAGATCATCTTAGGAGTTGTGGGATTGTCTCACAACTCACTCCACCTGGAACACCACAACATAATGGTGTGTCTGAGAGGAGGAATCGAACCTTATTGGATATGGTTCGATCTATGATGGCTAGAAGCACATTACCTCTATCATTTTGGGGTTTCGCTTTGCTCTTCGCAGCCCGTATTCTGAATATGGCCCCAACCAAAAAGGTGGAAAAGACACCTTTTAAGATATGGCATGGAAGAGTTCCATCCCTATCGTACTTAAGGGTCTGGGGTTGTGAGGTTTATGTTAAGACTCCCACCCCAAACAAATTAGATGTCCGATCCACCAAGTGTATCTTTGTTGGATATCCTAGAGATCTATGGGATATTATTTCTATGATCCACTGGAACAAAAAGTGTTTGTTGCTAGAAAGGGTGAGTTCTTAGAAACTAAGTTCCTTATGGAAGGAACTAGTAGTAGAACAGTGGATCTTGAGGAGGATCAAGAAACACAGCCCGATGCACGTTTGGTTAAACTAGCACTCAACGTGAGGATGTTGAGGATGATCAAACGGTTGATCAATACACACAAAACGTTCGCAGAGTGGTAGAACTAGTAATCCACCTGAAAGATACGGATTTTTCATGGATGGATGCTATGTGGTGGATTCAGATGAACCAGCCACATATCATGATGCAGTGTCCAATTTGGATTGTGACAAATGGCTTGAGGCCATGAACGTTGAGATGCAATCCATGTATGACAATCAAGTTTGGGAACTTGTTGTGCCACCTCTTAATTCCAAAGTAGTTGGAAGTAAGTGGGTTTTTAAGAAGAAAACCGATATGCATGGAAACTTGGATACTTACAAAGCTAGACTTGTAGCAAAGGGTTTCACTCAAACTCAAGGGTTGATTATGATGAAACCTTCTCACCTGTTGCAATGCTTAAGTCTATAAGGATATTGTTTGCCATAGCAGCTCATTATGATTATGAGATTTGGCAAATGGATGTCAAAACCGCTTTCCTAAATGGACATCTTGAGGAAGATGTCTATATGGTTCAGCCTGAAGGTTTTGTCGATCCAAAATATCCTAATAAGTATGCAAGTTAATGAAATCAATCTATGGATCGAAACAAGCATCAAGAAGTTGGAATCACCATTTTGATGATGAAGTAAAGAAATTTGGCTTCATCAAAAACGCTGATGAGGCTTGCGTGTATAAGAAGGCTAGTGGGAGCAAAAACCTTCCTAGTTGATGACATACTACTGTTTGGAAACGACATTCCAACCATGGAAGGTGTAAAAACCTGGCTTGGAAGTTGTTTTTCCATAAAGGATCTTAGTGAAGCCGCCTATATTCTGGGAATAAAGATCTATAGGGATAGATCAAGACGGCTAATTGGTTTGAATCAAAGTGCATACATTGACAAAATCTTGAAAAGGTTCAAGATGGAAAACTCTAAGAAAGGTAATGTACCTATTCAAAGAGGGACAATATTGAGTACAACTCAATGTCCAAGCTCCAAGGAGGAGCAAAATAGAATGAAGGCAATCCTATATGCATCTGCTATAGGATCCATCATGTATGCAATGATATGCACTAGACCAGACGTGTCATGCGCTTTAAGCATGACAAGTAGATACCAGCAAAATCCTGGTGATAGTCATTGGATGGCTGTCAAGAACATTCTGAAGTACCTAAGGAGGACTAAGGACATGTTCTTGATCTACGGGTCTGGTGAAGAGGAACTCGTTGTAAAAGGTTACACGGATGCGAGTTTCCAAACCGATCGAGATGATTCACGATCTCAGTCGGGGTACATCTTTATTCTGAATGGGGGAGCTTTCTTGGAAAAGCTCAAAGCAAGAAGTCGTAGCGTTGTCCACTACAGAGTCAGAATACGTCGCCGCTTCAATGTAGCACAGGAAGCTGCATGGATGAAGAAATTCATACGATCTAGGGGTAGTCCCTTCCATTCAGGATCCCCTAGAGATATTTTGTGACAACGAGGGTGCGATTGCTCAAATCAAGGAACCTCGTGCTCATCAAAAGACTCGGCACATTGAACGGAGATTTAACTACATAAGGGATGAAGTTGAAAAAGGAAAGATATGTATTCGCAAAGTCCACACTGATAAAAACGTTGCGGATCCACTCACAAAACTCCTTGATAAGGCAAAGCATGAAGGTCATGCTTGTGCCATGGGATTTAGATATTCAAGTGACTGGGTTTGATGTTGTATTTTGTATTTGGATATTGGAACTAATGTTATTTGACTTAATTATATGGTTATAATTTGTTTGTTCTTCTATTTTAGCATGTTTAAATCCGTGAATAAATAAATTATTCTCAACGTCCGTATCGATCATACTTGTGGGAACAACTATGAATGTAAGACTATACTGAACTTGGATTGGTTTATATTCATAAGGTATGAGTATAAAGCAAGAGATTGCTACCAAGGTTCATTGATATCTATGGGATATAGATATTGGACTGACCCCTCTCAATTATTTTGCATGGAATCTTTCTGATTAGTCATAAGAAATTGAGTAAAGGCGAATATCATTGTATCCTCAGACCTAGATACATATTGGGTCTTGATATTCACCAAGTATTGTACTTTGACTTAGTCCTTTGCTGTTCTGAAAAGGCAGTACATAAGGCTGAGTACAGGTATGACATGAGGTGATTATGAGAGACGTATGTAGTCAAGATGGAATTTGTTCCTCTTATTCGTTGAGAGTTAGATGTCTAAGGCCTGTTAAAGTTAAATCATCGGAGAATGACTATTCTGTGTCTCTTGGATTTAACATGACATCTGCAACAAAAGGATAGATGATTAATTCACCTAAAACATTTTCAAGTAAGGTACTTGAAAAGGATGATGTTATTGAATGGCACTTAGTCATATACATTAGGGGTAGCAAACCGTTGCTAGGCGTTATTTGCTGCTTGCATCAATCTTCTATAAATCTTATGTAAGTGGGAGATTGAAAGAAATGATCTGCCCAAGATATATTAAATTGATGTGGCTAGTGTGATATGATCCAAGTCGGGTCATACCTAATAACAAGCCAAACAAACCGACAAATATTTATTTGTTGATTAGATCAAACAAATAAATATAAACACCAATTAGAAACGGGTTTTCTAAATCATTGCTTTTGCGAAAATGAACAAGTTTATATATATATATATATATATATATATATATATATTGTTCATATGGGATTATTTGTTCATTTTTTAAATTAGTTAGATAATGACAAATAATAGTGTGTGTGTTAGTGATATAAATTAAAATGGTTTAATTTTAAATCATAAGGGTGCAAGAGTGTTTTAGTTTGTTTAAAAAAAAATTGGATCAAAGGGGAGACAAAGGGTGCAAATTTTCGGCCGCCCCTTTGTCTTGGTTCCTCCTTTTTTTTAGTTCCAAGGCCATGCATTACACACACACTTGAACTCTCTTGCTCCCTCTCTTTCTCACACACACACACTTGAGAACTCTCTCAATCTCTCTTCTATCTCATGGTGAAGGAAGGAGAAAAGAAGCAGAATTTTCAGCTTTCAAAGTGTTTTTGGTTGCTGAAAATTTGGTGTCAAGATTCCTAGCAATCAAAGGTGTTTGTACAAGCTTGGGGTATCACCTCTTGAGGTCTTCTTCCTTGAAGATTCAGCCACGTTTTTCATCTTCTATCACCTCAAGAAATTCGGTTTTGAGCAGCTACAAAGGTTTGTATCATCATCTCATTTTATCTTTTGTATGCACTTGTATAATGATCCATGGCATGGGGTCTTTATTAAATGGTTAATAATCATCTTAACATGTTTAAAAACATATATATATTCCGTTGCGTTTTCATATAAACAAGATTATATGATCTTTGATAAACTTGTTAAAACCCCTACAGACATCAACCAAAACTCTTCTACTAAGAGTTCTGGTTCTTGTTCACTCATCTCAGTGACAAGAGAAGACTTATCTGTTGTGTACCACTGCTGCACAGTCTGGACCATCAAACTCCACGCATAGTTCTCAGCGTAAGAGGACTGTCTCTGCATCTGCAAAGATGTAGGTGGAGAAGGGATGTGACCAAAGACAGTCTTGTTTGCAGGGAAAAAGCTCTTGTGAAGAAGAAGATGAACTGTGTCATGTGTGACAGCACCACTCACATTGCTAAGGATTGTCCATACAATCCAAAAGGTACTTTCCATATGACCAAAACAAAGACTTCAAAGGGTCTGAAGAAGATTCAAGCTTCAGAAGGAAAATCTGTTTCCCTTGGAAGCTCCAAATCTAAGAAGAAGGCAAGTGGAAAATACCTTCGGAAGAGAAGTTGGTCTCGGAAAAAAGGATTCTTCCGAAGCACTAAAGTCTGCTGCAGTGTCTGCAGAATCTTCCAAAGGATCAGTCATCAAAACTTCCGAAGTTCCAAAAGCTTCCGAAGTTTTGAAGGTCAAGTCCAAGACTCGAAAGGTGGTGTGGAAGTCTAAGAAAGACCAAGTGACTGAGAATTCTCCATCAACAACAGCTCAAGATCCTCTTTGTACAACCTTAGGATCTATTATGTTGAATTACCTTCTGTTAATAAGCCCAAGACAAGCAACGCTTGGGTTTTCAAATGCAACTAATAATTTTCTTTGTGCAGGGACAGCTGAAGACAAACAAAAATGTCTGGATCATTGATAGTGGCTGTTCCAGGCACATGACAGGCAATAGGTCACTACTCCAGAATTTTGAAAGGATTGATGGATGACCAATTGCTTTTGAAGGAGATGAAGGTGGTTACATTTCTGGAAGGGGCAAGGTCACAAATGTTAAGCTCAACATAGAAAATGTAAACTTTGTCAAGGAGCTTGGATACAATCTTCTGAGTGTATCTAAATTTTGTGATCAGAGTCGTAACATGCTCTTTACTGAGCAGCATGAGTGCATTGTTCTTAAGCCTAGTGTGGTCATTCCTGATGAGCATATCCTGCTTAGAGCCCCCAGGAAAGGAACATGTACAAGATGGATTTGCAAGAAACATCTCCCTCTAGAGAAGTTTTATGCTTTCTGTCTAAAGCTAATAGTGATGAGTCTTTCCTATGACATAAAAGAATGTGCCATGCAAACTTTAAGAACATGAACAAATTGATTAAACATGATTTGGTAACTAGAATACCAAAGAAAGAGTTTACAAGTGATGACCATTGTGTTGCATGCCTGAAAGGGGAGCAACATAAGGTATCTCACAAGCATAAGGAAAGGAACTCTATCACTACACCCCTACACTTATTACATATGGATCTCTTGGCCCCACCAATGTAATGAGTTTAGGAAGGACCTCTTACTGTTAGTGATCACAATGACTTTACAAGATTCACTTGGGTTTTCTTCCTTAGAACTAAGGATGAGACTCCTGAGATTTTGAAGAATTTCATCTTAAAGATTGAGAATCAATCTGATCACAAGGTCAAGATCATAAGATGTGATCAAGGAAATGAATTGAAGAACCAACTCCTTGATACATTCTATGATGAAAAGGGTATTACAAGACAATACAATGCTCCCAGGACTCCTCAGCAAAATGGTGTTGCTGAGAGGAGAAACAGGACACTGATTGAAGCTGCAAGAACCATGTTGTCTGACTCTAAGATGCCCATCACCTTCTGGGCAGAGGCAGTTAACATTGGCTGCTATGTGCAAAACAGAGTTTTAGTAGTTAAGACTTATGCAGGACTCCTTATGAACTTTGGCACGAGAGGAAACCTTTCATTTGTTTTCTCAGGTCATTTGGTTGTTCTTGCACCATCTTGAATACCAAAGATCAAATTGCCAAGTTTGCTGAGAAATCATATGATGGACACTTTATTGGATACTCTTCTCAAGCTAAGGCTTACAGAGTATACAATCTCAGAACTAGAATTGTTGAGGAGTTAGCCAATGTGACTTTCAATGAACACACACCCTGTGTTGCTGGTTCTGTTCCGGATTGGTTATTTGATCTTGATTTGGTTACCAACTGTTTTAACAAATCTTGTGAGAATGTTTCAGGATCTGCAGAAAATACAAATACAGGTGATCCTGATCCAAGATTTGAGCTAAGAAGACCTTCAAGTCATACATCTTCAGCTCCAATTGGAACTACTTCTGCTAATGAGGTTTCTATCAGCACTATAATGACAAACTCAGCTGATACATCTGGGG
This sequence comes from Flaveria trinervia, assembly GCA_025506515.1. Lineage (NCBI taxonomy): Eukaryota > Viridiplantae > Streptophyta > Magnoliopsida > Asterales > Asteraceae > Flaveria > Flaveria trinervia. The sequence goes on along the minus strand of CM046449.1, from coordinate 10,578,801 downwards.
TGTCTTCAGATTCCAGCTCAGAGGCTCCACAACCAGATAAGAACACCTCAATTGTGGAAGACAACAATGATGGTGCTGACAGTGACCAAGAATATCTTGATGCCACTAACCACACCATAGATGAGAACATCAATGATGTCAGACACTGCTTGGATCAAGTCTCTCTTGAAAAGTGTGTTGATATGGTAGGAGAAACATCTATGCTAGATCACAATTTCTCTAATTTAGATCTCTCTCAACAACTTGCTGTGATCCCTCAGCTTAGGATCCACAAGTCTCACCCCACCACAAACTTCATTGGAGATGTTGTCACAGGGGTAAGGACAAGAGGACAAACCCATGAAGCAAATGTTTGTCTTCACTCTTGTTTCTTATCCTAGATAGAGCAAAAGAAAGTTGATGAGGCTCTAAAGGATGGAAGTTGGGTTGAAGCTATGCAACAAGAGCTTCTTCAATTCAAAAGGCAGAATGTTTGGAACCTTTGTCCTCTTCCTTCTGGGAAGACTACCATTGGAACCAAATGGGTTTTTAGAAATAAGAAAGATGATAGAGGCATCATCATCAAAAACAAAGCTAGTCTGGTTGTTCCAAGATACACATAAGAAGAAGGGATTCACTACACTGATGTCTTTGCTCCAGTGGCAAGATTAGAAGCTATTAGGATATTCCTGGAATTTGCTACATCCAAGAACTTCAAGGTTTTTCATCTTGATGTGAAGTGTGCCTTTTTATATGGAGTGATAGATGAAGAGGTATATGTCAAACAGCCACCTGGTTTTGTAGACCCTGATCATCCTGATTATGTCAGCAAGCTTGACAAAGCTCTCTATGGGCTGCATCAGGCACCCATGAAATGGTATGAGACACTATCTGAGTATCTTTGTAAACATGGATATATGAGAGGTACTATAGATGGAACTCTCTTCATCAAAGGACAGGGAAATAACATATTGCTAGTTCAAGTGTATGTGAATGACATCATCTTTGGTTCAACTAATCCAAAGCTCTGCAAAAACTTTGAGAAGCTGTTGAAAGACAGATTTGAAATGAGTGCCATGGGGGAACTCAATTTGTTTCTAGAAATTCAAGTGAAGCAAGTAGAAGATGGCATCTTCATAAGTTAGTCAAAGTATGTTCAGGACATACTCAAGAGGTTCAACATGAATGATTGTAAGATTGCTAAGACACCCATAGCCAGAAACCACTCCCTTGGACCTGACCTTGAGGGGGAGTGTGTAGATGAACACTTATACAGGGCTATGATTGGGTCTCTTATGTATCTTACTGCTAGCAGGCCTCATATTATGTTTGCTACATGTATTTATGCAAGATATCAAGCCAACCCCAAGATGTCTCACCTCATTACTATCAAGAGGATTCTTAGTGTAACAACCGACCTCCAGGTTATTATTCAAACCCTAATCTACTTGCATCACTATCCGTCTTATAAATGCCATTATATAAATAATCTAACCCTATTGGTGATTTTAGTGTCATCTATGCTATTTGTTCCATTTTTATGATTCTATGTGATTTTGGTGACTATTTAGTCAAATCGGGTCTCCACCAATTAGAACTTAGTGCCCCGGGAATGTTAATTGGCTACCCTAGCTAGAATTTAAAAACCCTAATTGAAACTAATTTATTAGTGAAAACAATTAAAATGTGTGTATACAAACACACTTGTAATTTTCGGCTAAAAGACACGCGTGTGCGTGCATAACACTTAGCAATTAACTAAACCTTACCACCTAAAATACTACCCAATACTACAAATTAATACCACATAATATTATTTAACATTAAAATTAATTGAGAATTGCCCCACTAGAGGACAAATTCAGCCAGCCCACTCTCCCCCAATCCACACCTCTCTTCCCCACTAAACACCACCACCCTCACCCTCCAATCCCATTCATGCAACCCTCTCTCTCTATCCTCTCCTTCTCCTCTAATTTTCGAATTCCCAGCTGAGAATTACACACACACACTCATTCAAACTCTCTCAAATCCTCTCTACTCCAGCCCCAAAATCGTGAACAACAACATCAAGCAACCATCGGCCAAGCTCAAACCGCAAGAAGGTGGCCACATTCGCGAGTCTTGGACACACACCTGCACTTTGTCCGACTTTCCCAGCCTTTGTTCGAGGTTCTACAGCCAAGTCCAAGGAGTTTCTAGCCATCCACGGCCATCAACACCTTCCAAACCGTGAGTTACATCAAGTAAACTTCTCACCATCACTTTGTTCTTAAGGAGTTCCCAACGTTCTTGAAGGTAAATCACATGATATGATAGTCATTCTAAGGTGGAAACCGATTTCCACCATGAAAACCCTCTTTTTGGGTGTTTTGCATCATCTAACTTATGGATGTTGCAACTCTTGTAAACCCAACTTGTAACCTGCATGTTAATGGCTTAATGGACTCCCAATAACCTGTTTTGAAAGTTACAAAAGGTTACATAACTCGAACCCATGGTTGTTACATGGATTACACCTTGAAAACCCTTCTTTCTACATGTAACAACACCCTTTAAACATTTGTTTGAAAAACCCTCTCAACCAAGACTCATAACCTGCTCATGAATGACTTTGGAACACCTTAATAATCTGTTTATAAAGCTAAATAAATTGTTGTAATGTTTAAGCTCAAGTTAAGATGATTTACACATCTGTTATGGTCGGTTATGACATTTTCTACATATTTGAAGTCTATGGATGTGTAGAACAACTAGGCCACGTTTTGGGACTGAAATTTCAGTAGGTTTTGATGAATATTAAGAGTGTTAATAATGTTTAATCTCTGGAATAAAGGACATGTTGTGATTAGACCCCCTTTTAGTCACTTTTGGGACCCGAAACATGGTAAAACAATGGTAAAATAATAAAGCATGGATGTTAACCATCTTAAAAAGTATTCCAGGCTCAAAATGATTAATAAAAGTGTTCTAGAGTCAATGGGAAAGTTTAGTGGTGAAAAGGTAATTTAAATGGATTTTTAAGTGAAAACGGGTACCAACCGAATGACGTTTTTGAGAAAAATCTAAGAAAAATGAGTATAAGGTTAAAAATTATAAAAACCATTTTATTCCAGAAGATTAAGTGAGAAATAACTTATAAGTAGAAAAGTTGGTCAAACGAGCTTTTAAATGGTCAAATTCGGTTAAAAACGCGATTTAACGGGTTAAACGTAAAACGGGTCTTTCAACCTTTAAAGGCAAATTTTTATGATTAAAAGGAATAGAACCTTATAAAAATGTCTTAAAGTATTACCTACTGGTCTAAGTCACCGATTTATAGAAACCTTTGGTTAACCGTTAAATTCTTCGGTTTCACCGTAACCGGGAACGTTAAACTCATAGGTTTTAAACCAAACCCATTATCTAAAAATTTGTGTACACTTACTTAATAATAAGTCAATTTAACTTTAAAAACCTGATTATTGGTCATAAATGCCATATTATACAAGAAATCAAACTTGAGGGTAGAAACTGTCAATTTTGAAACTTGAGGGGCTAAACTGTAAAATTTTGCCAAACTTCATAACCAGCTCTTATGAGACTTATAATCACTTGAACAACTTAATTACCCTATATTCTTAACTAAATGGTGTTAAAATCCTTGATTAAATGAAAAACCTTGACTTTCCATAAAAGGAACTTTTTACGCAAACCCTAATCGAATCAAAGCCGAACCCGACAACTAATCCTTTGACACACTTGTTGCACCATAAATAAGTTTAGAGCAGTAGCTTATCACTTACTATATTCATGTTAGGGTGCTAGACTTGAGACATTCCCGGCACACGAAGTTTCAATTTGTTTAAACACCTAAGGTGAGTTTAGTGTTTCCCCTTTTTCTCTTTTAAATGTTTTTGGGGATGGAACATGTGATTGTTTTGACTGTTAATCTTTATTGTTATAACTTATGATGCTTGAATGTTGTGGATTAATTGAACCTGCCTTGTTTATACTTTTTCACAATCATTAATTCTTGGTGAACCGCTTGTCTATATGGGTAGATCTACTTGGGGTATCCCCCACGCACAGTGCCTTCCTAAGGGAAGGGGACCACACTGAGATCCTGCGGGGTCGTCGCGACATGTAACAGGTACTTGTATGACACTATGGTGTACCCCTCAGCAGGTAGGGTGCACCTATATGAGGCTCAGCTATCCTCTAATGTTAACCGACAACACTTTACTCTTGAAGAGGCTAGTCGGGGCTGAGTGCAGGGTTGATTGTGACCTCCACAACCACTATACTCTCATGTTGATAATAAAAGTGAACTAATTCTTTTAAAGTGTAATCTTTAAAAACCTCCTATTCTTTCTTGAACTCACCAACATTATGTTGACCCAAAATTTCTTTTGAGCATGTTTCAGGTTTTTAGCATGGATAACTTGAAGACCTAAAGGATTTCAAGTAGAGGACTTAGAACCGAGACCTTGATGGCTTTACATTGGCTTAATTTTAAGAAATGACTTTTTTGGATGTTTGCTAAACAATTAAATCTTTTGAATACGTTGGGTATTTGAACTATGTATCTTTTAATGGGTTAACTTTGTAACCCGAGACATGTATTTGATGTAATTCCACGTATTTCCTTCCTTGTGGTGCTCATATTATGGTTTGTTTCCGCTGCCATATTAAGCCAGTCTGTGACGTCCCACCTCCTGGGCCCGGGGTGTGACACTTAGATACCTCAAAGGTGCTTCAACACTTGGTTTATGGTACCCAAAGAATCCTGACTTCAACATGTATGCTTATACAGATAGTGATTATGGTGGTTGCAACATGACTGCAAAGTATACATCTGGGGGATGTTAGTTTCTTGGTGGAAGGGTTGTCTCATGGAAATACAAGAAACAATCTTGTGTCTCTGCATCAACTACTGAAGCTGAATACATTGTTGCTGTAAGCTGCTATGCTCAAGTGCTTTGGATTCAGAATCAGATGCTGGACCATGGGTTAAACTTCAAGCAGACTCCCATTCATATAGACAACAACAGTGCTATCTCAATCACAGAGAATCCTGCGCAGGACTCAAGGACCAAACACATCAATATCAAGTATCATTTAATAAGAGATAACTATAAAAAGGGATTAATTAAACTAGTCAAAGTTCACACAGATGAACAATATGCTGATCTATTTACAAAGGCTTTTGATGAATAGAGATTTCAATATCTAATATCAGCTATTGGGATGATCAACTTTGAGTAGGCTTTTCTTAAAACTAATTTTTATTATTTCTTAAAATATGTGTGTCCTAAGTTGTCTAATTCATCACTCTCAAAAGCTCATGTTTTCTCTGGATAAAATTATCTTTTGAAGACTTTCCTTAGATTTTTGATAATTTTTTATCCTTCGGAAGTTATGCTTTTAACTTCGGAAGCAAATATGCCTTCAAAATACATAACTGTCTAAGAAATTTACCTTCAGAAGAAGTTTTCAATCTATCTTCCGGAGCTTAAATACTTGTCTCAGACACTTACTTATTTTCAAGGACCATTTACTTCCGAAGCAAAAGTAACTCTCGGAAGCTTTGTTGTTTTATATACAAAGCACTTAAGTTTTAATTTCTCTTCCGAAGCAAAATTCTCAAAACTCTTAGGAAATTCTTCCAAAGTCATTTTAGCTTCAGAAGCATTTTAATTAAAACTTTCGAAGATAATTAACTTTCCGAAGCTTTTTGACTTCCAAGAAAACTACTTTTTGAGCAAAAGTAAACTACTTCTTTAGAGGTGGGACCGATATTTGGATTTCAAAGTTTATCCTCTTTCATTAAACTTTATCTGAAATCCCTCTCACATATAAACCCAACGGTTTCCCCCTCTTTCTATCATCTATTCTTCTTCCAAACCTAAAAACCCAAATTTCTCTCTAAAATTTCTTTCTTCTTCTTTCTTCATCTTTAAGCTACCTCAAAATGGCCAACCTTGCTCACAGAAATGATCCCCACTTTACCATGCAGCTACACAGGCAACACAATCAGGTTGCTCTGTTAAGCTTTGAGAAAGATCCTCATTTCTTAGAGGTTGTCGTTTCTTAGCTCTGTCTAACTTCTTCACCTCCCTAATGATTGATCCTCCACTCTATGAGGATCAGTTGCTTGAATTCTGGAAGACCTGCCAAGACGTCATTATGGACGGGGAGAAGGCACTATCTGCCACAGTGCAGGGGAGAACAATCTCATCACTCCGGCCATCATCAATAGGCATCTTCAGCTGGATGATGAAGAAGGTGAGGTGTTCTTCCCAAAGAAAGCTGTCAATCATTCCTTTGAGCGGATGGGATATGAGGGAGATTTCTCTGTAAAGACCTTTAAGAACGGGAAGGTCTCATCCCAATGGAAATTCCTGCTCCATGTGGTCATCCACAGCTTATAAAACAAGCATGGTGGATGGAACCAGATTCTTGAGGATCTCTCCTTCATAATCCATGGACTGGTTCAGGGGGTCAAATTCAGGTATTCTTAGTTTGTTTATACAAATTTACTTGCTAATTTAGACTCCTTAGAGTATTACATGTTTCCTAGATATGTCCAGTACATTCTTAACTGTGAACTGGGCTCACAGTTGAGGGAAACATGTAACATTCTTAAATTGGGACAGATGAAGCCTGGTATCTTTAAAATATTAAGAAGCCCACTGTTGGCTTCTCTAGGGTAGAAACATCCCTTGTCCCAAAAATGTTAGACCCCATTGCTCAAGGTGACAACCTAGCAGCACAAGCTAGTGTTGAGCCACACACTGCTACCTCCCAACCACCCACACAACCTCAAATCACCATCACTTACCAAAGAAAATCCAAACGAACCCCTGCTCAGACTATTCAGTCTATAGAGGCCCCCATATACTCACCCATACAAGAAGAAGTGGACACTGGAGCTGCTACTTCTCCTGAAGAGCAGACCACTCCCATCTCTTCAAGAATCAGTGTTGAGGTTCCTCATACTCAGCCTGATGAGCTCATTAGCCCAACTGCCTTAAGCCATCACTTTGAGTCTCAACACTCAATTGATCAACCTTTAGGGGACAGTTACCATCCGCAGCCTATAGATCTCAACCAACCAATTCCCCACCTTGACTTCTATACTGATGAAGATCTAGGTTTTAGTGAGTATAATGAGTCTATCTTCTTTACCCCTACTCAAAGAGAGAGGAATGCTCCTGAGTCTCCTACATCTATCCCACATCAGTCACCTACAACTAAGGTGGACACTTCTGAACCTGTTCAGGATATCCATATGGAAGAGGCTCTCACTTCTGAAAGTGATTACATCATTAAGACCTCAACCATGGCAACTCAGCCCACTGACATCTCAACTGAGATTGCCAGTGAATAGAGGAAAACCAGCAGCCAAGACCTGAAGCTGGTGGTGAGAGAGAGGACTTTGGTCCAATCATCTCATCCCCCAATGAGTCTTCTGGTGAATATGAGGGGAATCTGAGACTAAAGGTGCACGACTAAAACATGCATCTATTTAGTCTCAAAGGTCAGTCACCTTGAATCTCATGTGACTACTTTACATAACAAGATCAATGATCTGCAACTTGAGATTTCATATCTTAAGGAAAAACTAGCTGGGAGACCCTTAAAAAGTGCTCAACCAGGAACACAAGAACCTATTGATGTGATTGACCTATCTTCCAGCTCAGCTATGCAAGTGGGTGATGCTACCAAAAAGGGAGAGAAAGTTATTACAGCCACAGAACCTGGGAGTTCTTCAGAGAGAGTGGACATTGAGGACTCACCATCCTCACTGGCAACTGTGCATTCTCAGCAACCTCCTCAAGTTCACATTGATGTGGACTGCACAGACTCCTTCATACAGAGTCTGTTGAGGATGGGATACCAAGGGCTATGTCATCTTCACCATCTTCCAATCACATCATGGGTGGAGGTATGACAACATCAGGAAAGCCCTAATCATTATAAGATTTCAAGGACAGCAAGAAGTATTCAATTTTCAGACTTTGAACTACTATGAAGGTCTGGATTTAGTCAACATGCCACTTATCAACCCAAGCAAATCAATACAAGCTGACAGACTGGCTCAAAGAATCCAAGACAGGATCACTACGGAGTTTAGCTTAAGAAGCAGACTTAGGCAATCAGGCAAAGCCATCGGTCAACTGGATGTTGAGGCAGACCCTAAGATTAGTTTCATAGGGGAAACTTGACGGAAGGCCCAGTGGCAGAACCTGAGACCCCTGTCTCATCATCATCAATTGTTGTAGAGATCCACACTCCTATTGAGACACCTGCTGGTGAAGATGTTTCTCAACCTCTCTCTGGCCAGAGCTTAGATGCTGCAACAAGCAATGAAGGCCAAAGCTCTCTCCACCCTGAGTCACAAAGGTCTGCAAGTGATAAAGGGAAAAGAAAGATGACATCTGAGGAGATTGAGGAGGAGGAGAGAGAGAGAGGAAAAGGAGGCTGAGGGGAGAAAGTTCCTTTGCTGAGTCTTCAAGACTCATGGAGTCTGCTATCAGGGCTGCCCCCAGACCAGATACTCAAAATGATGAGTAAGGGCAGTTAGGATAAATTACCTGCAGACAAGGAACTATGACATAGACAGTGTCATCTCTCTCCTTTTAGAAGAGTTGAATGACTGGTTGATCTGGAAAGGTCAAAGGAGAAGAAGGAGGCAGAAGATGAGAGCTTCTAGTACAAGTCAAAGAAGAGAGAAGAAGAAAAATATTGTACAAGAATATGTCTACCCTCTCCCCAGTTCAGGAAGTCCTGCATAAGAAGATGTGGTTCACCAAGAACCTCAGGTAGACAAAGAAGAAGAAATGATCAAGATGATTAACTACCTGAGTGCCACAGGCTTCTATCAGGCAGTGCACTCCTTCCCTTGTCCTATGACTATGTTGAGTTTGAGTACTTAAAACAGCTTGAACTTGAGATAATCAAGGACAAAAAGACAACTAAGAAGAATAAGGGAAGAAGCTGCAAAATCAAGAGCTATCATCCAAAAGAGCATGAAAAACTCTGCTGATAGGCAGAGGATGATGAGCTTCTTGAAGCTATATGGATCTCCGGAAGGAGACTTGGCCCCTATGTCTCTATCCACTATGGATGAGCATATTAGGTGATCAAGCAGAAGATCAAAAGTGGAGAGCTCATTGAATTACACACTCCACTCCAAGTCAAACCCCACCTGAAGTGGAGGTTAAGGTTGAACAATCAGAGACAACACAACCTGGACCTCCTGCTGAAACTCAGCAAGCTTGATCTTCTGATCCACAACAGGGTCACCCTCCCTTTCCTTCGAGCTGAGTGAGAGAGAGGAGTCCCAACTGAGAAGGATAGTGAAGATCAATCTGGTACTGCAAGCCAGTCTTCTCTGTTAAAACCTATTAATAGAAAGAAGAGGATGGCTTCTTAAACCAAAGCCAAAGACGAAGAAGACTGCAACCTCTTCTACATCCTAGGATGAGTTAGAACATCTTGAGGTTGTGCACCCAGACGATGCTACATCAACTCCAATTCAAACAGCTCCTCTAGCATCAAGAAGACCCATCTAGTCTTGGACATACACCACAAATCAGAAAGATGGCATGTCATTAGAGATCAAGGCACTGAAGACATTTACACATGGCAAGATATGTTTCAGTTGCCTCTGCATGACCTCTTTGATATGAGAAGACACTTTGATAGTCTGAAGGATCCTGATCACCTTATGAAGGAAGGATTGGTGATCATCCTAATGAGGACTGTTGATATCTGAAGTCTACTAAGTGTTTTGGTAGCATTAGCCTAGGGGGAGTTTGTAGAGATTAATGAAGAGACTGATGCACCTAAACACCAATGTCTTTCCTACATGTGCACAAGTGCATTGAGGAAGAATGCTTAGGAAGTTTCACACATGCAACAAAAAATACTCTAAGTGTAAAATCTTCCGAAGCCAAGACCAATATCTTCCAAAGCCAAGACCAATATCTTCCGAAGCCAAGACCAATATCTTCTGAAGCCAAATATGAAGTCTTTCGAAGCTTCAACTCATGAAGACAGATTTCTTCTGAAGACTTTTAATACATGCTTATCTGATGTACTTTTCCATAAAGCTAGATACCTTTCCACTGCACCTCTGTAAGGTTACCAACTTACATGAGTTGGTGAAAAGGTCCATGCTTTTGGTAACTATACATTGATATCTTGAGTATGTAACTTTCTACTTCATGTACTTTATCCTTTTTGTAATAGATAAGGATGTGAGCTATGGCATGTCATAGTCACAAGTCAAAAGGCAATCTGCCTTTTGACTCTACAATTGATTTTGTTTTGTGTTTAGTCAATTGTATCCGGCTGGCTTTCAAAGTATAGCCGGGTGTAGGATATAGTATAAGTATCTCATGTTCTTGTATCTTTCTAATATGCTTTGTAACACTTGTAATAGAACATAGAGAAAGCAATATACTACATTCTTGAAAACCATATACTTGTGTTCTTTGTGTTTTGTCTCTTACATTACTTGTGTTCTTAATGTCTTACCTTAGTTAATCCAGTTTACTATTTGATTAAGTTTAGTTAATCTCCTCTTTGTGTTGTTGTGTTGTAACTCTACACCTTTCAACGGTCCTGCACATACTTCTCCAATCTTTTCAGCACATCCATCTTGAGTGCTTGAGTTAGGATAGAGTAGCTTTTAGATCAATCTTATTTTCTTATCATCTTCATCATCAAGAGTTAGATCTTCAATAGGTATCCTTGCAGTTTTGTAGATTGCAGCTTGATCTGCAGACAGAGTGACAGAGATGTGTGGCCCCTTGCACTTTGAGAACCAGAAATCAGGATCTACACCTGTGATGTAATTCCTAAACCTGATTTCCATTGTTTAAACTCAGATTTGTGTTTAAGCATAGGAGGTTTAGGTGTATGACCAAGTTCTGAGAAACTGTTAGAATCCATATTAATAGGTAGTTTTTGACTTGTTTTAATTACTGATTAGATGAATTTTAAGATTTTAGAATCAGATTTTGGAATAGTCTAACAGATTTTAGAATCAGATCTGTTACTTTAGTGGGTTTCTTGGTGTTGGTTTCAGCTGAGTTCTTGACATAAATAGCTTGAACAGTAACTGGTTTATGTGAATGTTTCGGTAAGAACTTCTTGACAGGAGTATTTTTCTATTGTTTAGTAATTAGAGATGAAGGAATACTCTATTAGCAACTCAATCACCAGATCAATCGAATTCTATTCAAGTCGTGGGTGGATCTGAAAAAGAACCGAGAGCCAAAGCTCTTATACCAATTGACTGGGTTAGTGAGATTGAGATTCTCACTAAGGATCGAATATAGTGACTGAGTTAATGATTGAATAGCGGAATCAAACAATCAAGAAACATTCAATGCAGAAGAAATACTCATAAATGCTTTTGTATATATTAATAAAGGTGAATGATTACAAATACTACTAGGTTAGCAAGAAACGTAATAATGCACCTAAAGAATACAAATATTCTGATTGTCTAAAATTATGTCGCCTCATGTACGAGGTTATCTATTATATTTATAGGCCAACAAGATGTCTTTAAAAAATGACTAAACTACCCCTGACCTATTACATCAGAACTATTCTAAGTCTTGATCCACATCTCTGCTTGTTCATCCGCATTGGCAAATGCGTATGATTGACTTGATCAACATTTCTTCACTTGATCATCCGCATTAGTATGTTGGTCATCCGCATTGTCTGGTCATTTGCATTGGCAAATGCGGATGAACAAATACTTCTGTGCATTTGTCTGGTCATTTGCATTGGCAAATGCGGATGAACAAAGTCTTGTCCGCATTACGAATGGTCTTCCGCATTTCTTAATACGGAAGAACAAATACTTGTCTGTATTTGTTTTATGTCTTCCGCATTGACAAATGCGGAAGACCATACTTGGTTTTTCTTGTGCAGGATCTTTATATGCATTTCTTGTTGGACTTATGGGATTCCAGCAAAGCAACCATCAACTCAGCATTGAATTGACATGTATGATCCTTTCAGGGTGCAACAGTCATCATCATCATCATCATCATCGCCGACATCATCATCGTTATCATCATCATCATCGACATCATCGTCATCGTCCATATCACCATCATCATCATCGTCGACATCATCATCATCGTCGACATCACCATCATCATCGTCGACATCATCATCATCGTCCATATCACTATCATCATCATCGTCGACATCATCATCATCGTCGACATCACCATCATCATCATCATCATCATCATTATCATTAGGTGAAGTTAATTAAGTAGGAAAATAAATAATTTCATGTGTAATAAGTAGTGTATTAATTAGGTGAAGTTAATTAAATATTGGAAAATTAAGAACTATTGCATAAATATATGTACCCTAGACTTAAAATAAACGATACTAGGTGTCTTAAAGCTTGGACAATATTACAACTTTTGACTGGGTGTAAGAATGATATTTTCTCTGTTGATGTGAATCAAGAAGGACCGAATATGATAATTGAGTCAATGATTGTAAGGCGTAATCAAACAATCACAAAATATTGAATGAAAGAAATACTCATAAATGCTTTGGGTATTAATAGAGGTGAAAATAGTTACAATTAATGCTAAGATTTTTGCACTAAATAGTAACACTCCACCTTGTGAACATAAGACTAAAAAAATATTCTAATTGTCTAATGTTATTCAATGGTCACCTCACATTCTAGGTTTTCTATTCTATTTATAGGCTGACACATTCCTGTTCAAAAAGACTAAACTACCCCTGACCTATACATTAGAGAACTAGTCTAAGTACAAAAGTCTTTATCAGCATTTCTTCTGTTCATCTGTATTAACTAATGAGGATGTTGTGATCTTAATCAACATTTCTTTTTTTTTATTCAGCATTGGTGTTTGGTCATCATCATTAACAAATGTGAATGAACAAACACATATGCGCATTTGTTGCTGAATATCTGCATTAGTAAATGCGGATGTACAAAGTACTTTTTAGGATTTGTTTGACTATCCACATTTGTTAATGCAAAAGAACAAACACTTGTCATAATTTGTTCTATGGTTATCCGTATATACAAATGCGAATTGGTTCTTGGACTTAGGGATTTCCAGCAAAACAACCATCAACCCACCACTTGAATTGGCATGTATGATCCTTTCAGGGTCTAACAATACTCTCTTTAAGGATTATATAGCCTATGTACTTCAATGGTTTGACGGTGGATGAGGTTGTGAGGATTATGTTGGGTATTGTGCAGTAGGAGTGGACATTGTTCGTCAACAAGTGATGGATCCAGAATGGCTTTTATCATATTGACAAAGTCATTGGCATCATGCATCTTCTCTCTGTTCAGCACATGAATCTTAATTTGGCTCATAGCATAAATGGCTTTAATGGGCAGATTTTTCAAAGAGATAGGCTCCCAGATGGACACAGTTGACAACCCATCTCTATGAATCAAAAGTGATCCTTCCACATCCGCCTACAGTTTCACAATGTTCCCCAATTTCAAGGGAGTCTTCTTCTTCCTCCTTTGCTCTCTTTTAGCAATAATTCTCTTAAATGCCATCTTTAACTTTATGCACTTTAGAAAGAAGTACATGTCTGTTTCTCCCAGCTTGTTGCTTATCTCTCTTAAGTGCCTTGTGTATATGTAGTGGATATAGGATTCATCTAACAGTCTCACCTCATATCCATTAAATAGTCTTATTTTTGCTCCGTCTTTTCCTCCCCACCTCCTTTCAATCACCAACTCAAAAGTCTTTTCATCATAAAAGAATTAGAGATTGGCTTAGAGGTGTGAGTTCCTACAACCATCTTTCTCTTCAGTGAGTCAATGGGTTTTACTTTCAGTTCAGGAAATACTACTTCTTCTACTTCTTTAGTCTTTCTCTTCTTATCAAAAAGGTTAATGAAGGATCTATCTTTCCTCATGCAGATAGCCGTTAGAGATTTGAAGTTGTCAGTCCTTTTGAACATTATTAGGATGTCTTCAAACTCATACCCTGGGAACATAGCTTTGTGATTAATAAACTGTAAGTTAGCTATTTCCTTTAGATCATGGAACTCCAAGGAATTCACTAGAGCAGACTACTCTATGAAGAATTGGACTAACCCTGACATCCTCTTTAATCATGAACATGTTCCAATCACTATCATACTTCAGCCAATTATCTTTTGATTAGTCTTGCCCTGAGGAGTAGACACAGCCTTAATCTCCAGCAGTGGTGAGTCCTTCTTGAAGATTTAACTAGGAAGGCTCAGCAAACCACTCTGGATTCTTATGTAGACTGGTACCAAAGAGTCATGATCTCGGTGGGTGAGTTGGATGTCTTGGGCACATACTCTATTCCTTGGCTTTTTGCTAATTATCTCTTCTTCCAGTTTCTTCAACCTTTCTTTGTTCTCATTTATCATCCTAAGGATAGTACCCTTAGGGAATTTGTCATCATGTAGCCTAGTTTTCTTTCAGTGAATCCTTGTTCAAATAGTTAGACCTTTATTTCTCTTTTAGTCATACTGTAGGGATCATGATATAGTGATTGAGGAGTTGCAGTCTACTTGGCTTTTGATCAGAATTTAACCACTAGAGCTTTGGGTGAATGAGTCCTTTCATACATAGTGTCATATGTAAGGTCCAGCTATTTGTTTAGCTTTTATTCTTCTCCTAGCATTCCCTCGTATGTCATTCCAAATACCTCATCAGGATCATAACCATGGTTAATAAAAAACATGGCCTTCACCACCGGATCATCTGATTTGGCTTTCTCCACCATCTCATGTACTGATGATTCCACTTTTATAGGGCTTTCCCTAGACATTGGTTCATCAACCACATAGCCACCCTCTATCCTTCCTTCTTCAGGTCATGAATTCAGCTTCTTTTTTTTTTTAGTTGGGCTTTATCTTTTTCATGTTCATCCAAGAATTCAACAATAGCTGCAAGACTATGTGGATCATCTTTTTGCTTTTTCTTTATTGGTTCTTCTTCTTCTATAGGCCTTTTCCCTTTTTCCTTTTCAGAAAGATATTTTCTCTTTCTAGTGTAGTTGTGTATAGTTGGATTGGAAAAAGATTCAGAGAATTCAGCCTTTGTTTGTACCTTCATCACTATCATCTTTGTCATTGTCACTTTTCTTTTTTCTCTCTCTTTCATCACCCTTATCATCTTTCTCTTTTTCTACTTCTGTTTAATCATGACCTATACCTCCAACTCAGAGACTTTCTTGTTTAGAGATCTATATGTTTTTACAGCTCCATGATTTATTAGATTGCTTGCTCTTCAATCAGCACTTCCCGTTCTTCCATAGCAATGGTTTGATGGCCAAAGTGTCCACATGACCACTCTCTTCATCCATAGAATACTGAAGAGCTGCCTTTAAACTTTCTATCTCTGTTTCTTTCTCTTTCTTCTCAACCTCATACTTCTCTTTCATATCTTTTAACTCCTTGTCTTGTTTATCTAACTCCAAAAGTCTATCTTGAATGATACCAGATCTTCTATTCATCAGTTTCTCCATCTTTGCTACTTTTTGCAATAGTTATGAGATCATCTCATCTTTTTCATCAGGCTTGTTCACCTATAATTCAGCAAAACTTTTAGATGGAATAGCCTCAAAAGTAACTTGTCTAACTAGCATTCTCACTTGATGGTCCTCCTCATCAGATGATAATTTGGATTCCTCTGGAGAGCTGGCAAAATCACCAAACTCAGTAGGCTCAGTAGTAGTAGGGGATGATGGAACTTGATATGTATGTGGATGAATAATTGGTGAAACATGGGGTGAGTGTATGGGGGAAATATGTGAAGAGATGACGGTTGTGTGTGTGGAGATGTGATTAGTGATCTATGAGGTGAGGTGATAGGAGTTGGCATTAAAGGTGATGTTATTTCAACTACATGAACAGAAGGCCCAATGTGAGGATAATGACCTACATCACCTATGGTGACACTGGACTCAGTCCTTATTCAGCAGTGAAAGCTTGCTCAACAACATTGTTTGACTAGAGCACTTGCTCTTCTTCTTGATCAGGCTCATCAATAGGAGCCTCTTGTTCTTGTTCCTCTATATTCTCATCTTGGTTGATCTGTTGAAGCATCCATGGTAGTAAAGGAATGAATGTACCACTGTAAAAATTCTTGGGATATCTTTTCTTTATGTTCTTGTAGGACTTTGCATTGTAGTAAGGAATATCCATCACTAGTCCCACAAGCACTAGGTATGGAAAGGCTTCATTGATGAAGCATTGTAAGAATCTTGGGTACATTAGGAACATGTGTGTTCTACCCTCTTAGATGTTAGAGACCAAACCATTGAAAACATAAGCTGAACTGTTGAATGGTTGGTTTGTGCATAGAGCACATATAGCAAATGATGTAGTGATAGGAATGTCATTTCATCCAGTATTCCTTTTGGACAAGTAGTGTTGGAAGATGTGAATCATGAATCTCCATTGCAAGTTCACCAATCCTTTTACTATCTGCTTTCCCTCACATCCTCCTTCATAGCCAATGTTGGCAAAGAAGGTCCTAATCTCATCATCACCAAACTCTAGACACTGTCACACAGTTTGTTCAGTGATAGCAAGAGTGTGATTTTTGTAATTATTTCAAAAAGAGTCCTTACACCATCTATCTATGTTACTTCAATAGATCCCCAGAACGATCTTATGAAGTTCTCATAGATAATTGGTCTGACAGTAACAACATGAGCCACTCTAGTAGTCAAGATGAATCTGATCATGTCTCTCAGATCCTTAGCCTTCGATAGATTAGGGTCAAGATAACCACTGATATTGTGGAGCTTGCTCCACATGAGGTTAGCCATTGTACTTTGCATTAGATGCTCATGGATTAGAATAATGAATAATAATTATCAAAATTTTTATCACAAATCAGAATGAATTTTCTCAGTTTGACTTTTCATGTCAAAATTGAGTGTTCATAGGTACTTTTTCATAAGAATTGGACCTAATCTGATTTAGTGATGCATGATCATTTTTATTGAGTCATTAATGGTTGTATTAATTATCTTTTCTACTTTTAACCTATTTCTATCCTCGGAATCACTTTGTCTTCAACATTTCAATTTTTGAGTTATCCTGTTCATGCGATGAATAGAATTCATGTAAATCACTTGTTTGTTGTTTATCCTCATAATTATCATGTTCTTTTAGTCGAAATTGTCCATGATTGCCTAATATCATTTGATTTTTCATGTTTCGTTCTAGACCTATGTTCTAAGTTCAACATCAGTTTGAATGTTCAACGGTTTTAGGTTATGAACTTTGAAGATGTTCACCTTGTCTTTGATACTACTGTTGTAATGAATTGAAGCAGAGGAATATCGGGGTGAATGGATCTTAAAACAAAGGTTTTGATGATGGTGATGATGATGGATGAAGAACAGTGAAGAAAGACGCTCGTCGCACTTTGTAGTCTCTCAAATTGAAAAGTATTAAATGACCTTTTGACCTAGGTTTAAATAGTCAGTTTAATGGCTTTTACAAATGTTTACATGTTTCAAGCAAATGTGGTTGAATTTTATATTACTATAGAAAATGCGATAAGAAATTTGTTCATTAGCATTTGTGTACTGTTACAAATGTGTAAGTATAAAACTTAATAGTATTTGTTCACTGTAGCAAATGCAAGTAGACCAAAAGTTGATCGACATTTGTTTTAATGTAGCATGTGCGATAGAACAAAGTTCATCAACATTTTTTCACTTTAACAAATGCGGTAGACCAAAAGTTGGTCAGCATTTGTTTCACTGTAGCAAATGCAATAAAACAAAGTTTATCAGCATTTGTTCACTATAACAAATGCAGTAGAATAAATTCCTTGTTCACATACTCAAAATGCAAAAGACCAAAAAGCTTGTCCGCATTTCTTTGACTTTCAAATATCATCATGACAGAAGAGATTGAGCATATTTTGATTATTTTTTATACATATTTATGTTTTAGTGTTGATGACAACCTCATTTAGGAAATGCAGTTGAGAAAACTTGTGTTCATCAAGAAATGTGGTGGAACAAAAGTTGGCCAATAAACAATTGCGGTTGAGCAACTTTGTCCACATAATTTTCAAGACTTCAAACTTTGTTGTATTTGTTTTTTAGACAAATACGGTAGAGTTAGCTTGTCCACTTTAGTTTCACTTTATTTTGGATGACTTATCTTAGTTACCCGGATTGTTTATTTGCCTGGGTTATCTTCACCCGCATTAACAAATGCACTTGCCTGCATTAAGATTTAACATAATCAAACTTAATGTTTCTGAAAAGTGAACTTTTTCTGATTTTCTATTGATGCAATGATTGTTTTGAAGATGTCTTTTCTTTTGACTTGTTTCATATGAAGTTTTTGATTGTTGTAGTGATTGTCAATTCTTGCTTGGATTGACTTGTATATCAGATGTGATACAAGTTTCCAGTGTTTGAGTGATCTTGGACTTTTGTGCATCCAAATATCTGTATAGACTGAGATACTATAGTATACGTATGCAACAACACAATCAATTTTTTTGTTTATGTATGTGTCACTTTATCGAAGAAAATACCTGTACAAACTAATCAAAATTTTAATTACTTACCCTAAAGTTTATATCCATGAGTGGATGGAAAATTTAAAGATTTAACAATTTTGGATCATAAAATCTTTTTTTAATTTTTGTTTTTTAATCTATACATGAAGATGAATATACTTTTGTTGGGATCATATAATGTTACATTACACAAGTGCAGCTTTTGTTGGTAAGATAAACATGTTTTGATCATTAATTGAAGGTATGTTTTTCCTCTAAACTCATACCTAGTTAATATTTATGCATGTGACATTTATCATGTTTTGATTGATTTGAATATTCAATATGTACCTCACACACAAAAGCAAGGTTTGATCAACCATCCTCATGTAATGCATGGTAGAACTTTCTCACAACTTACTTGACCAGTTACTTAAAGTATGAATTCTCACTTTCACTGATCCTCATTGGGATTCTTTTACTTTGATCATTTTACTGATTTGATTCATATTGGGATTCTTTTTCACTTCATTTTGGATGGTGATCCATGATTGGATTCTTTTTGTTTATGCATCTAGTATGGATGTGTTCCACATTGGGAATCTTTTCCATCATGACATCAGCACTATGTGCTTGTTTCTCCACGTCTTTTCTCTGCAAAACAGAGAAGAAACTAATGTAGGTGAAAGAGATTCATAATTCATCATTACATGGTGGTTTAGGTTGCTACACACATACACTTGGATAAGCCAATACTTAGCAGTACTCTGAGATGAGTGTTTCATAGTTGAATATGGAGTTTAGTTCATCACATCATATATCTTCTTTCCAAATTGAGCCTATCCACATATTAGGTAAGTCATGTCAGTCTTTAGAAATTTTGAATTATGCACTGTGAACAACTGTAGTTATATCATTTCCCTGTATAAACCAGACTTCAATACAATGACTTCTTTTGTAATTTTTTAAATTAATATTTTAGTGTTTTAGATATTTTGAATTTTACTTAAGGTTTATTATGCCCATTGATTGAACTAGGAATTCAAACCTACTAGGTTCAAATGCCTTAGTGAATAAATCAACTAATTGATTATTAGTATGAACTTGAACCAATTTGATTAACCCTTTTTCAGCACAATCTCTCAAAAGTGATATCTAATTTCAATATGTTTTGCTTTTGAATGTTGTACTGGATTATTTGTGATAAATATTGCAGTTGTGTTGTCAATGTGAATTAGAGTGGAAGAAGTTAAAACCATAATCATGCATATGGTTTTGAATCCAGAGAACTTAAGAGCAACAAGCTGATGTGCTATATACAGCTTCTATTGTTGAAACAAACACATTGGTTGATTCGTGCACTGCCAGGAGACCAGTCTAGGACTAAGAAATGACAACCACTAGAACTAGACTTCCTATTAAAGTTGCATCCCCCATAGTCACTATCAGTGTATGCATAGAGATTGAAATCTCCTTCCTTTGGATACCATAATCCTCTTTACGGCATTTACATGAGATTCTTTGGGATTTGCTTGATATCTAGCACATACACAAAGACCAAACATAATGTCGGGCCTGCTGGGGTTAGATACATAAGTGAACCTATCATAGATCGATAGTGAGTCAGATCCACTAATTTGTCTTCTGGATCTGGACCAATCTTCACTTTAGTGTCAACGGGAATTCTGATGGACTGACAATCAGCAAACTTGAATTTCTTTAACATTGTTTCCACGTATTTGGATTGAATGATGGAGATTCCATCTGCTGTCTCTTGGACTTGTACTCCAAGAAAGAATGTGAGTTCCCCATAGCACTCCTTTGGAATTTTAATGCATAAGGTCTTCAAAGTCTTTGTAGGGTAGCTTTTTTTGTTAAGCCAAATGTTATCATCCATGTTATCTGGAGCAATAGCATGTCTTTGCCTTTTCTTTTTCGGAGAGAGTCTGATCAATCTTTCCTCTTTCATACTCGTTTTCAAGAAGAAAAGATGATAGAGTCCCGTACCACTTCCTTGGAGCTTAATAAAGACCATACAGGGCTTTGTCAAGCTTATACACCCAGTCTGGAAAATCTGGGTCTTCAAATCGAGGAGGTTGACTCACATAGACTTGTTAAACAATAGTTTGAAGAGAAAAGCACATTTCACATCCATTGATAACAATGAATTTCATGGATGATGCATATACTAGAAAGAGTCTTATTGCTTCTAATCTGGCTATAGGCGTAAACACTCATCATAATCAATTCCTTCTTCTTATGTGTACCTCTGAGCCAGTAGTCGTGCTTTATTTCTGATGACGATTACCCTGTCATTAGTTTTGTTTCTATATAGCCACCGGTACCGATAGGGTATTGTCCTTCGGGAAGATCTACCATTGACTACTTTTTGTTTTTGAATTGTAGCACTCTTTCCTGCATTACCTAATCCAACTATTGTCTTGAATAGCCTTTTTGATAATTTTGGACACTGTTTGACAAAGAAAGCAAAGAGAACAAACATATGTTTTTTATGCATGAATTGCTTTTCCTGTCACCCGTTCATTAGTTCACCAATGATGCTTTCCAACCGGATGATTCTTGTGTTTGGAATTAAGTCACCACAACGTTACATCAAGTTTGGAGACATTCAGATCATCTTGGTGAGAGTCACCTTCATCTTGAACTATGGGAGAGTTGTGTGAATAATCAAAGTCAGTTCCAGAACCTGCTTCAGCATCAGCAGTACTTTGATTACTCCCATCACTTGACATTCTTTTAATTTCCACTGGAAGAGTAGCTTGATCTTGAGTTCTGACTTCGTTGATGGTTCTTTGGAAGGAGATGGTAATGTGCTAGGACCAGCCTCAGTTGAAACACTCTCTGATTTTGTGATGATTGTTTGACAAGATCAGCTTGCAATGAGACATCTTCATTCATGTGCACAGTTGAAGTTGGAGGGACAATAGAAAGTCATCCCTTCTTTCCGTTGCTGACGAAGATTCAGCTGATTGTAGGTTACCTGTATCAGAAAAATGAAATTGATCAAAAGATTTGTAAATGAATCATATCAAACAACCAGTCAGGACCATGTGTTGATTTGGGAAACAAATGTTCCTTGAATTGAACAGTGTTGATTCATCAATAATATTTAATCTAGGATTTACACTCTATAAGCCTTTGAGATAGAAGAATAACATATAAAGAATCCTTCGTCAGACTTTGATAAGAACTTTCCTAAATGGTCTTGGGTGTTTAATATTGAGACAGGACTACCAAATGACTTGAAAAATCCAATAAATGGTTTTGTGTGAAAGTGAAGTTCATAAGGAGTCTTGTTGCTTTATTTTACTATCAGAATTCTATTTTGCATAAAGCATGATGTGTTAACTGCTTTTGTCTAAAAGATGATTGGCAGTTTGGCATCGGCTAGCATGGTTCGTGCTGCTTCAAATAGTGTTCTAGTCCGCCTTTTAACTACCCCATTTTGTTGAGCAGTTCTAGCTGCACTAAATTGATGAGCGATGCCTTTGGTTGTACAAAATGAACTCATATCTTCATTCTTAAATTCTATCCCGTTATCACTTCTAATTATTTGGACTTTATCATCAAGTTGTTTTCAATTTTTATGATTAAATCTTTATTAATTGGGATGCTTCTTTTTATAAAGTAAGAAGACGACCCATGTGAATCTTGAAATCATCTGTGATCACTAAACATAATGTTTCTTTCCAATACTCATACATGATTTGGTCTAAAAAGATCCATATGGAGTAGCTTCAATGGAGAATTGTTTGTGTTTACCAGTTTTGGCTTGTGGAAAGACTTAGTTTATTTCCCTTTAAGACCGCTGGACATTGATCATAAAGTGAAATTCTTTTTGAGGTAAACCAGTGACATGGTTTCTCTTGACCAATTTGTTTATGTTTTTGAATTGGTGTGTTCCAAATGTTTGTGCCAAAGCTGTGGCTCATCAAAAGATGCTTTTGACTGAGACATGTTTCCTCTTTTGGTGTAGCACAATAGAGTTGTTAAGACATAGGTGTTATTTTCTTCCTCAGGGTCTTCAAGACAACCCATTCTTCAGGATTTGAACTAGATTCAGAATGTAGCAATAAGTTTAGTAAGTCAGTTGAATATTTCTTGTCACAGATCTGACACACGTTGAGGAGATTGAAATTTTGTTGTTCACAGTAGTTCACTCTATCAAAGCTCATCATTCCATTCATCACAAATCCTTCACCAGTGATTCTGCCACCTTTTGAATCTC
The DNA here is from genome assembly GCA_025506515.1 of Flaveria trinervia. NCBI lineage: Eukaryota > Viridiplantae > Streptophyta > Magnoliopsida > Asterales > Asteraceae > Flaveria > Flaveria trinervia. The sequence goes on along the minus strand of CM046449.1, from coordinate 10,556,029 downwards.
CTCCAAATGCAATAGTAGTTCCTTGTATATGCTTGAAGTCATGAAGGAGGGAACGATCTCCAGTCATGTGTTGACAGCATCCACTGTCCACATACCATAAGTTATAGACATGTATGGATGACCTTGCAAGCACAAAAGAACTAACTAGAATATGGAACCCAAGCCATGATGGTTTTGGGTTTCCCGTTCCTATCCATGATAGTATCTTCTTGGTACTTTCGTATAAACTATGACTTAGAGGATGGTGTTCTGGGAGATTTCTGATGATATCTTGCATGTTTCATCTCATCAATTTCAGTTGACCCGTTTTATATTATCAAAAATCATTTTTGATTTATGAAGATCATGTGTTTGTTTGATGTTGTGATTTTTGTTTCTTTGGATTTTCTTCAACTCTTTTATGTTACCCATATCATTATCATAACTAGAAGTCCTGCATTGATTATTATAAATATGAATTTTGATTTTGGGTTTCACAGATGAGATTGGTGAGATGGGCTTGTTTTGGAGAATTCTCAACCCTTTTTGCTTAAAGAAACAATCAGATGTATTGTGGTTGGTCATATCACAGACTGAACAGTATTTGTGAAAATAGCAGTTTTTGGTGGAATGATTGTTCATGTCACAGGTTGAGCAGTTTTGATTGAAATAGAACTCATCTATACTATGATTAGACATTTCACACACGTCACAATACATGTGTTTGTCTTTTGATGCTGATCTTGAAGTTGAGGCCTTAGTACATTTACCTATTTTCAACTGAGTCTCAACCTTTTATTTTGGTGAGGAAGCATAGTCAGGCTTTTTAGTAGTTTGTTTCACAACACTACTAGTTTTGTCCTTCCTAGATTGTTTCAACTTCCTCACCTTTCTTCTTACTTCCCTTTCTAATTGATTTACATGTTCTTTATTACAAATGTCAAAACCAACCCCTTGTTTTGGTTATGATGATTGAGGATTTGACTTGATTTTTGTTTTTGATACCATTGAAATTTTGTTTTTCTTTGGCAATGAACATTGTCTGATTTGATTGAATTCTTTGGAGATTTGATCTCACAATCAAAACTACTTTTAGCAGAAGATTTTACTAAGACCTTTATTTTCTTTTTTCTTTGGACATTGCAGGTCTGAATTTCCCAAAAGGCACTATGGCTTTGAAAGGGCTTTTTGGTTTGATGACATTCACTATCTTGTCTTAGTACTCTTTGATTTTGATACGATGACCTAACTTAATTTTCTCCTTATTTGTTTCAATGTAAACACTCGGTTTTTTTAGGATTAGTGATTTGTGTTACTATTGATTTAAGTTCAATAGTTTTAGGTTCAATTTTATCAGAGAGAGTGACAGACTCAGGCATGACAGTGTAATTGTCATTATATGGTGGGGGACATGAACTGTATCCAATCCAGTCATATCCTTGTGCTCCTTCTGTGAATCAAGCATCTCTTGCAGCCTAGTTGAAGTCAGTTGAAACTTTTTAAGTTTCACTTTAGTAACTGACTGTTCAACTTTGGATTGGGCTAACTTTTCAATTAACTTTTAATTCTCAGCTGTAAGACTGTATTTTTCTCCATGCAGTTTTCAATGTCGGGGATCAGTGCTTTGATTTTTATTTCAAAACTTTTGATTTCTCTTTTAAGCATCTCATATTTTACCTTTCCTTCTTTGATTTTAGCTACCAATTTGTGATTATGCTCATGGTAACACTATAGTTCAGCAATGCATTTATCACTACAATATTAAATTTTACCTCAGTTGGCATTGGAAGGGGGCCATCATTGATGTGAGTCATTAGAGCATGATTTTGAAATTGAGGCTTTGCTTCCTCAACATACAGACTCCAATCACATAATCTGTCTTGTCTTATGACAAAATCATTTGAGGTAGATTGGCTGCTTCCATGAGCTTGATTTGACAGTTGTGGCTGATTCTGGTAATGCAGGACCGGTGAAGGGGGTCAGTTACAACACAACAACAAAAAGAGGAGATTAACTAGATCTTAATCAAACAGTAAGACTGGATTAACCACAATAAATACTAAGAACACAAGTAATGTAAGAGACAGAACACAAGTGTTTAGTTTTCAAGAATGCAGTATATTGCTTTCTCAATGTTCTATTACAAGTGTTACAAATGATAATGGAAAGATACACAAACATGAGATACTTATACTACATCCTACAGCCAGCTATACTTTGAAAGCCAGCTGGATACAATTGACTAGACACAAAACAAAATCAATTGTAGAGTCAAAAGGCAGATTGCCTTTTGACTAGTAACTATGACATGCCATAGCTCACATCCTTATCTATTACAAAAAGGATAAAGTACATGAAGTATAAAGTTAGAGACTCAAGACCTCAATGTACAGTTACCAAAAGCATGGACCTTTTCACCAACTCATGTAAGTTGGTGACCTTATAGAGGTGCAGCAGAAAGGTGTCTAGCTTTATGAAAAAGTACATCAGATAAAGCATGTGTTAAAAGTCTTCGGAAGAAATCTGTCTCCATGAGTTGAAGCTTCGGAAGACTTTGTCTCTGAGGCTTCGAAAGACTTCATATTGGCTTCGGAAGATATTGGTCTTGCCTTTGGAAGATTTCACACTTAGAGTATTTTCAGTTGCATGTATGAAACTTCCTAAGCATTCTTCTTCAATGCACTTGTGCAGCATGCACGATAGACTTTGGATGTTTAGGTTGCATCAGCCTCTTCATTAATCTCTACAAAATCCCCCTAGGCTGATGCTACCAAAACACTTTGTAGACTTCAGATATCAACAGTCCTTATTAGGATGATCACCAATCCTTTCTTCATAAGATGATCAGGATCCTTTAGACTATCAAAATGTCTTCTCATATCAAAGAGGTCATGCAGAGGCAACTAAAACATATCTTGCCATGTGTAAATGTCTTCAGTGCCTTGATCTCTAATGACATGCCATCTTTCTAGATTTGTGGTGTATGTCCAAGACAAGATGGGTCTTCCTGATGCTAGAGGAGCTGTTTGAATTGGAGTTGATGTAGCATCCTCTGGCTGCACAACCTCAAGATGTTCTGACTCCTCCTGGGGTTTAGAAGAGGGTGCGGTCTTCTTCTTCTTTGGCTTTGGTTAGAAGCCATCCTCTTCTTTATCTTACAGGTTTTAACTGAGAAGACTGGCCTGCAATACCAGATTGATCTTCATTGTCTTTCTCAGTTGGGACTTCCTCTCTCTCAGGCTCAAAAGGAGAGGGAGGTTGACCCTGCTGTGGATCAGAAGTTGAAGCTTGCTGAGTTTCAGCAGGAGGTCCAGGCTGTGTTGTGTTTGTTTGTTCAACCTTAACCTCCACTTTAGGTGGGGCTTGACTTGGAGTGGGGTGTAAGTCAATGAGCTCTCCACTTTTGATCTTCTGCTTGATCACCCTAATATGCTCATCCATAGTGGATAGAGACATAGGGCCAAGTCTCCTTCCGGAGAATCCATATAGCTTCAAGAAGCTCATCATCCTCTGCCTATCAGCATACTTCTTCATGCTCTTTTGGATGATAGCTCTTGATTTTGCAGCTTCTTCCCTTAGCTTCTTCTTAGTTGTCGTTCTGTCCTTGATTATCTCAAGTTCAAGCTATTTTAAGTACTCAAACTCAACATAGTCATAGGACAAGGGAAGGAGTGCATCTGCCTGATAGAAGCCTGTGGCACTCAGGTAGTTGATCATCTTATTTTCTCTTCTTCTTTGTCTACCTGAGGTTCTTATTGAACCACATCTTCTTATGTAGGACTTTCCTGAACTGGGGAGAGGGTAGGCATATCCTTGTATAGTCTTTTTCTTTTCTCTCTTCTTTGACTTGTAATAGAAGCTCTGCATGTTCTGCCTCCTTCTTATCCTTTGACCTTTCCAGGTCAACCAGTTCATTCAACTCATCTAAGGGGACAGAGATGACACTGTCTATGTCATAGTTCCTTGTCTGTAGACAATTTATCCTAACTACCCTTAGCTCATCATTTTGAGTGTCTGTTCTTGGGGCGACCTTGATAGCAGACTCCATGAGTCTTGAAGACTCAGCAGAGGAACTTTCTCCCCTCAACCTCCTTTTCCTCTCTCTCTCTCTCCTCCTCTTCAATCTCCTCAGATGTCATCTTTCTTTTCCCTTTATCACTCACAGACTTTTATGACTCAGGGTGGAGAGAGCTTTGGCCTTCATTGCTTGATGCAGCTTCTAAGCTCTGGCCAGAGAGAGGTTGAGAAGCACCTTCATCAACAGGTGTCTCAATATGAGTGTGGATCTCTACAGCAGTTGATGACGATGAGATAGGGGTCTCAGGTTCTGCCACTGGACCATCAGTCAAGGTTTCCCCTATGAAACTAATCTTAGGGTCTGCCTCAACATCCAGTTGACCGATGGCATTGCCTGATTGCCTAAGTCTCCTTCTTAAGCAGAACTCTGCAATGATCCTGTCTTGGATTCTTTGAGCCAGTCTGTCAGCTTGTCTTGAGTTGCTTGGGTTGACAGGTGGCATGTTGACTAAATCTAGACCTTCATAATAGTTCAAGCTCTGAAAATGGAAGACTTCTTGATGTCCTTGAACTCTTATGATGATTAGGGCTTTCCTGATGTTGTCATACCTCCACCCAATGATGTGATTGGAAGATGGTGAAGATGACATAGCCCTTGATATCCCATCCTCAAACAAACTCTGTATGAAGGAGTCTGTGTAGTCCACATCAATGTGAATTTGAGGAGGTTGCTGAGAATGCACAAATGCAAGTGAGGATGGTGAGTCCTCAATGTCCACTCTCTCTGAAGAACTCCCAGGTTCTGTGGCTGTAATAACTTTTGGTCAGATCTCATCTCCAAGTTATAGGACCTGTATCTATTGTCTTTAGCAATGCATTCAAGAGTACGGAGATGTTCCAATACCTTTGCTTCATCATGATCTGCCATCAATGCTTGGTTAGGGGAAGGATCTTCCACCTAAAAGCTCCAGTCAAAGCCTCCTTCTTCAACAACAATAGTAGCTGCTACTTTGACTTCTCATTCTAGAGAGCTTCGTCAGTGTAGTTTGGTCTGGACTGTGTTTGGCCACCATTTGTTTTAGGTGCCTTACACTCTCTGGCAAAATGGCCCATCAAGTTACAGTTATAACACTTGACTTTGCCTTTGTCCAGACCAAACTTTCCACTAGTTGCCTTGCTTGGAAACTTCCTTCCAGTCCTCTTATAGAACTTCTTGGCTCAGTGAGTGAGAAGAGCCATCTGCTTGAGCTTTCATCAGAAGACACAAAAGCTTGAGAAGAGCTTGTCTCTTGGAATGGGCTTCCTTGAGTGTAGTTTTCCCTTGGTGTCTCTAGGAAGGTGATGAAAGGACACTTTAGTGAGTTGTCAAGGTAGCATATGAGATGATGCTTGGGTTCTATGCTATCCCTTTCAACCACATGTAGGGCTGAAACCATTTGATTGTTGGAGTTGCCAGATGAACCTCGCATGTTCATCTCCATCTGGTAGCCACTGAGAATCCCATATAACTCTGTCAGAGTAAGAGTTTTGAGATTTTCAGTTCTCTTGATCACCACACAGTAGTGTGTCCATTGCCTAGGAAGTGAGGACATGAACTTCCTTACAATGTCTCTATTCTCAAGAGAAACTCCTCCATCCACTAGGGTATCCACAATCTCAACATACCTGAAGTACTGCTGAGTCATGGTTTCACCTGTTTTGAAGGTGAAGTTTTCAAACTACTGCTTTAGGAGATCCTTCTTGTTCTCCTTGGCTTTAGAGGAACCCTCATATATCAGTTTCAGTGCATCCCATAGCTGCTTGGCTGTTTTGCACTTCTTGAAACCTCTGTACACAGAGTTTGGAAGGGCAGTTTGAAGGGCTGTCATGGCTTTTCTGTCAATCTCTACTCTCTTCCTATCTTCGTCAGAGTAGTTAGCCATATCCTTGGGGATCATACCAACACCAGTAGCAGAAGGGGTGCTAGGTATGAAAGGTCCATTCTCAATAGACTCCCACATTCTTGAATCAAGAGACCTAATGAAAACTTCCATTCTCAAACACCAGGTATCAAACTCATTAAGAGTGATCAGTGGGGACTTGTTCATGGTTCTAGTTTCCATATCAGTCTTGGAAATGGCTGTCATTTGAAAAGTTTAACATTTGTGTGTGAGAGGGATCTTAAGATGGTGAGATCTTATATCAAGAGCCTGGATAGATCTGATACCAAATGCAGGACCGGTGAAGGGGGTCAGTTACAACACAACAACACAAAAAGGAGATTAACTAGAACTTAATCAAACAGTAAGAGTATATTAACCACAATAAGATACTAAGAACACAAGTAATGTAAGAGACAGAACACAAGTGTTTAGTTTTCAAGAATACAGTATATTGCTTTCTCTATGTTCTATTACAAGTGTTACAAAGCATAATGGAAGGATACAAGAACATGAGATACTTATACTACATCCTACAGCCGGCTATACTTTGAAAGCCAGCTGGATACAATTGACTAGACACAAAACAAAATCAATTGTAGAGTCAAAATACAGATTGCCTTTTGACTAGTGACTATGACATGCCATAGCTCACATCCTTATCTATTACAAAATGGATAAAATACATGAAGTAGAAAGTTATAGACTCAAGACCTCAATGTACAGTTACCAAAAGCATGGACCTTTTCACCAACTCATGTAAGTTGGTGACCTTACAGAGGTGCAGCGGAAAGGTGTCCAGCTTTATGGAAAAATACATCAGATAAAGCATGTGTTAAAAGTCTTCAGAAGAAATCTGTTTTCATGAGTTGAAGCTTCGGAAGACTTTGTCTCTGAGGCTTTGGAAGACTTCATATTTGGCTTCGGAAGATATTGGTCTTGGCTTCGGAAGATTGGCCCTGAGAATTCCTTTGGAAATTGTTGATGCTTGTTCTTGGAGCATTACTTCTCTTGAAAAGTGGTCAGTCATACCACAATTGAACCATTTGACTTTGGATTTGTCATATCCAAGATTTGTATTTTCATTCAGACTAAACTTTCTCCTTTTTCTAAAAAACTTCTTGGCTCTCATTGCTATCATAGCCATTTACCACTGCAGATCCATTTCTTCCACGTCATCTTGATCCATTTCTTCTAAATGTTCTTGGATCAAGTAAGCAGAAGTGAGTCTTCCTCCCAAGTAGGCTTCAAAGCTTGCAACAAAGTCATTGTAAGTAGCCTTTTGATCTTTAGATCTTTGATCTTCAGACATACCTGTAGGAGTGGCAGTAAACCCTATGGATGAGATGAGGTTGATGGTTTTTTTGTTGATGAAGCACCAATGATACCGGTTGTCTTCACATGATATCTTAAGGAGAGAAAATCATCATCCTCAGTGATGAATACATTTTCCACAGAGTGAGTGTCTTATGGAAATTATAAGCTTCAATAACTCGAGGTCCACCAAGGTTCATGCTCCTTTCATCAAGTTTAAGAGCTTCAATCTTAACAATCATTATATCCAAGGTGGTACTTTCAAGATCAAGTGTTTTTCAGCATGGTAACATTTTGTTTCCAACTTTCAAGCAGGATGTGTAGCATCATCTTATTTAGCTCTTTGACTTTGTATGTAACCCCCATAATCTCTAGATCATTCACCAGTTGCACAAATCTATATAGTTGTTTAGAGATTGAATCCCCCTTGGAGTGATGAAAGGATTCATATTGATTGACAAGCTTATCCTTGTTAATCTCGGCTACTTCACTACTGCCTTCACATATAATCAACAGTGCATCCCACACAGCTTAAGTTGTTCCATACTTCTCAAGCCTTTTTAGCACATCCATTTTCAATGCTTGAGTGAGAATGGAATATGCTTTAAGATCAATTTTTATCTTCTTATAGTCATAATCATTAAGAGTAAGATCCTCAATGGATATTCTTGACCTTTTGTACAGTGCAGTCTGGTCAGCAAAAAGTGTCACTAGGATCTGAGTTCCTTTGCATATGGAAATCCAATAGTCTGGATCTACACCTTGTAATGTAATTCATGAACCTGACTTTCCATTGCTTAAACTTATATTTGTATTTAAGCATAGGAGGTTTAGGAGTATGACCAAGTTCAGAGAAATTATGTGAATCCATTTTAATAATCTGTTTTTAACTTGTTTGAATAAAGATTAGATTACTTGTTAAGTCCAACTAGTCCAAAACATGCTTATGTAATCAGATCTGTTGATTTTAATGTTTGAAGATAGTGGTGTTGATGATGTTTGTTTTTTGATTCTCAGGTAGAACAGTTTGTTCAACAGTAAGTTCTTGATTCAGTGGAGATGAACAGTGCAGCCTTTGATATTTCAATGATTTTTCAGCATGAATGTTGATTAGAACTTGATAAACTTGCTAACAACTACTCAATCACCATATAAATCGACTTTCAGTTCAGATCTGAGCTAATCTGAGACTGAACCGAGAGCCAAAGCTCTGATACCAATTGACTGTGTGTGAGAATGATATTCTTTGTTGATGTGAATCAACAAGGACCGAATATGATGATTGAGTCAATGATTGTAGGACGGAATCAAACAATCATAGAATATTGAATGCAAGAAATACTTATAAATGTTGTTTGTATTAATGGAGGTGAAAAACAGTTACATTGAATGCTAGGATTTGAGCATTAAACAGTAACAATCCACCTTGTGAACAAAAGACTAAAAAATATTCTGATTGTCTAATGTTAGTCAATGGTCACCTCACATACGAGGTTTTCTATTCTATTTATAGGCTGACACATTCCTGTACAAAAAGCCTAAACTACCCCTGTCGTATACATCAGAGAGCTAGTCTAAGTACAAAAGTCTTCATCAATATTTCTTTTGTTCAACCGCATTAAATAATGTGGATGTTATGATCTTAATCAACATTTCTTTTTTTCTTCTTCAGCATTGTTGTTTGGTCATCAACATTAACAAATACGGATGAACAAACACTACTGCGCATTTGTTGCTGAACAACCGCATTAGTAAATATGAATGTACAAAGTACTTGTTAGCATTTGTTCGGCTATCCACATATTTGTTAATGCGAAAGAACAAACACTTGGCCACATTTGTTCTATGGTCATCCGCATATACAAATGCGGGTAGCTGACACTTGTCTTCCTTTGTTGATGCAGATTCTTCATCCGCATTGGTTCTTGGACTTAGGGAGTTTCCAGCAGAACAACCATCAACCCACCATTTGAATTGGCATGTATGATTCTTTCAAGGTCCAACAACTATATACCCTTCTAATATTTTATGTAATAGTAAAAATTCAGAAAAAAATAAACATATAGATTTTAAGATTTTTCTCTAAGCCCTACACCAACATCTCTGTTTAACTTCTTATCCTTGTTCATGCATCGAACCACCTCAACCTAATTTTCTGAAAAGATAAGAATCTTGGTAACACCGTGTATCACAAATGAATATATGAGCGGTTTCATCTATAACATGAAAGTTCCATCCTCACAATCTAAAAAGCAGCGTACATGGTCATGATGTGATAATTCAGAGAGTATATGATTTTAGATTATTCATTTTCAACCAGACGTGACATGTTTAATGGAATATAGATCCATTGGCATTTCATTAATTCATTCCCTTGTTTTATTTGATATAGATTTATCGTTTACATTTCACATTCATGGTCAATTGTTTTTTTTCATATTTAAGAACTAAATTTGTAAAGATTTTGTTAACCTTTATAATATAAGTTACAATTTCTTCGACCAATTAGAAATGTTCTTTTACCTTATATATAGTGGTGCAAATGAGGTATTCAAGTTCGGATCGACAAAAATCTCAAAATGAGCCAAGCTTAATCATGCCCAAGTTGAGTCTGAGCGTGGAAAAAGTTCATTTATTCATCGAGCCCAAGCCTGAGCTTCACATATTGAGCTCAAGTCGGCTAGCGAGCCTAAACAAGCTTTTTACTTATATACATTTGAATTATTGAATATATTTATATAAATTGCTTTTATCATTTATATTATTTTAATAATATTTAGTTAATATCTAGAATATTATATATACAATAAATAATTATCAATTATAAAGTAATACAAATATTCAATATTAAAATATAGTAATTAAATAAAAAATGAGTCGAGCCTGAGCTTGAAAAGTATTTTACAAACTGAGCTCGAACTCGAGCTCTTTAAAGTCAAAACGAGCCGAGCTTTAGCCTATACGAGCTTCGGTTTGATTTGGCTTGTTCACACCTCTACTTATATATATTTCATGTTTCTGAATTTATAGTATACAAATTATATATCATAATATAGGTTAAATGGTAGTTTTTGTATTTCATGCTTATATTATTTTGTGTTTTTTTAATTAATAATACCTTAATTGCTAAAGTTGGTGGCCTTTCATTCTTTATGCATATGAAACTAATCTCTTATGTATTATCTCTTATTTTTATGACTGATCATTTGTGCAATGGTAATCCCAACTATCATAATGGTTCATGTGATAGTCGTTTAATTTTATTCAAAAATCAACAATGCTTTATAAGGCTTACAACTTTTTAAGCATAGTTATGCGTAAAGTTTCATGTTAAACCCATAAAATACTTTTTACCCTCATTATGGTTTCCAACATTGATTTTATAACCTATATATCTATTTACCTCTCTCATAATTTTTGTTTCTTTATAACTTATAATATTTACTAGTTTTTTATGTGTCACATGTTGCAACGGTGATGTATGCAATGTGAAAAGATGTGAAAAGTATAGAATACAATCGACTCGTCTTCTTTTTAGAATTAAGTTTCCGTCGGAATATAGAATAATTCGAATTTATATCGTTGAATTAAAACACATTACATTAGAGAAGATCCAAAAAAATTACGTCGTAATGTGGACCAACTTAAAATGTATATAAAAATAAGCATGTGGATAAAGTATAGACTACAATAACCTTGCCTCGTTTCCTAACTAACTTTATGTCAAAACATAGAGTAACTTGAATTTATACTCGGATGAAAACATATTATAATTTACTCGACTCATTTCAAGCAAAATTTACATCAACACTTAGACCAACTCAAAATTTATATTTGACCCGGCTCGTTTCTAAACAAAATTACGTAAAAAAACAGAGTAGAATTTGTACCGACACGTACATAAAAATAAAAACCTAAGAAGTTAGTTTTTTGTGGTAAACTAGAACTAAGCTCCGTGCGTTGTGGTGGATGCATAAAACCGTTTCAAATAACAAAAATATCACACCATCACTAACGACCACCAACACTGAAGTTGCGGTATGTTAATATGAAGAATTTAGAGCAAAACGTAAAACATAGAAAAATATAACCAAGTCGATCTAAGATCCATGCGTTGTGACGAACCCTTCAAAAGGGAAAAATAGACGTATAAATATTAAACCATGTGTGCGCATTGTGTTGTGTTAACTTATCAAATTTAGAACGAAACATAAAAATGTTGAATCGCACATGCATTTTGTGTCGTGTTAATTTGCAAAACTTAGAACGAAATGTAAAACAAAGATTTGTGAAATATAAAAGTATAGGGAAACAAATGTGAAAATATAAAAGTTGTGAGATTAAGTTACAAAATATGAAGAATTTTTGGTTAAATGTAAAGAAAGTCAAATTTGAAAAGTTAAAGTGTAAAAAATAAAAAAAAATGTCAAAAGTGAAAATTTGATTTTTTTTAAAAGGTATTTGTAAGATATAACACCCTTATGCATAAGGCACAACACACTTATCCATAGAAGAGTTGATAATTAGTATAATATACATATTAATGGATAGTAAACCCTTTTGAAACTTGATGGGATCAAAATGATATTTTCTAATTTTTTTAAAAATTTGAGGAGTTATAAAAATAAAATTCAAAATTTGAGGGGTGAGAGTTGGCCAGTGGTAAATGTCAATAATCTTCCTATATATGGTAACAATAATGCTATGATAGTTAAATAGGAAAATGTCATAGAATAGTAATTAAGTTTTAAAAATTTTATAATTTAGTCACTCATGTATATTTTTCTCAAATTGGACCTCCAAACGATCAAATTGAGTCATTACCAAATTTTATTATGACAAGAAAGTAATGATAGAAAAGACATTGGAGTTAGAATTTTCAATATATAAAATTATATTAAAAAAACATGTTAATTATGAAAAAAATAAAAAAGTGCTTAAAATTTACGTCAACGTTCTATATCAGCTTCAAAAGATAGAAAAAAATATTTTCTAACTGAATCCAAAAGTATAACATGCGAAAAAATATGTTATGACTTTTAATTTGTATAAAATATAAAAATGAGTGCTCTAATTGAAACACTTTTAAAATTTGAGTTACTTAATTGGAACACTTTTGAAAGTTAGTTATTGGTTACTATTTTATAAAGTTACTATTTTATAAAGTTATCTTTTAAAACTTATCTTTTGATGAATTAATTTTATAAATAAATTTTATAAAGTTACCCTAGTTAAATTATCTTTGAAAGCAAAGAATTTGTATGAATGAATTAATTATGTCTTGAAACTCGGAAGAAAAAAGATAGAATCATTAAAAATTAGTTGCAAAGGCTTAAACCACCCGCCACTCATTTAAAAGCCTTTGCACTTAGCAAGTATACTAGTCTGTTATTGTTATTTGTAAATAATATTTATTTTATTTAAATACTTAACTATATAAGTATTATATATTTTTATTATAATAATAATAATAATCTATATTTACATTATCTATACAATTACATAAAGCATTTGATGAGTACATATTTATAATTTTACTCAAAATTCAAAACACCTAATATAACTTTTTAGACATATGATATAGTTACTATATACAATAGTTTTTAATTTGTTCATTATTTAATAAATTTCTCCATTAATAGATTATGTAATATACATTTATTCAAATTTGTATCTTATTTATAATATTTTAAATTAATATTAACATATATACATTTATTATTTATATTTTTATAATGTATAATTTTATTTAAACAATTAAGTATATTTTAACTAAATATATACATAGTTATAATATAATAATACTAATAATAATAACATAATAATAATAATAATAATACCCAATATATCAACATTTAAGACATAATGGAAAAGTGGCTCGATAACGCCGTCATATTACTATGTAAAACAATATAAAGAATTATTTTCTTAATATTAACATAATAAATTTATTTTTCTCCAAAATAATATTAAAAAAACCTATTTTTTAGAATTTATGTTTAAATCTCTAATAATTTTTAAAACTAACCACAACAGTTTCTCTATCTTTATTTTCCTAAAATTTATACATACTCGTTCCATATTTTCTTGAATTATGTATTTATACATTTTGAGTTATGTTAGATCTATATTTAATCACCATAACTTTTTTTAGTTTTATACTTAAGCATTCGAGTTATTTCAAATTTACATTTAATCACCTGAACTTTTATTAAGTTCATACTCAAGCCTCTGAGTTATATGAGATTTTATTTTAATCAATTTACAAAATTGCTCATTAATTTAGTAAAGTTACAATTACACGTTTGTTATTTTTTATAGTATTTTTTATATTACATTTTTTGTTGGTGTTTCGCACGTACTATTTTTCAGGTGGTTAGTAAAAACTGTTGGATCAAGAAGAAGGCTAATGCAACCAAAACTAAGTCACTTAGATAATTTTGGTGCTGCATACAAAGGCTTCCGAAGCTTAACATAGAACTTCCAAAGGTTGCAGAGTTCTTCCGAAGACAAAGTGAAAGATCAACTTTCGAAGACAGAACTCTACCTCCGAAGTCAAGTGCATACTTCCGAAGTTCAAGTCTTAGAAGAATAAGCTGAAGACCACTTCCGAAGTATGATGAAAAGAATAAGTCTTCAAGCCTTCAAAGAAGTAGCCCCTTCCGAAGTATAAGTGGCTTCGGAAGTACTTACTCTTCCGAAGCCACTTAACCTTCGGAAGACACTGCTATGAACTAGTGGACACAAGTATGGTCTCTGACACTCCGCTGCGGACCTCTGATACTATATGGTCTTCCTAAAGAGCCATGCATTTGACCATACTTTATTCCACTGTTCACCTTTTCATGATAGTACAAGTTACCAACTTTAGTCGGTGACAAAAGGTAAGTCAGGGACATGTCTTGACTACCAAATCTCAGATAAGACTTTATCTGAGATACCTTAACTTTAGTGTTGTGTAGTATAGACTTTAGCTATAGGATCCCAGCTGGTATCAAAGTATATCGGCTGTAGGTAGTATTATATATAGGTTCTCTTTGTAACTCATTCAATACGACTGCTTGTAAGAGTCTTGTATTATTGAGTTGAGAAGCAATATATAAAAGTACCTTGAAAATTACTTCTTGTGTTCTTTATTACTTTCTATATTGTGATCAACTCTTACTCATTCTATCTTAACCCGAGTGTTGTTCTAGGTGAGTTTGAGAGAAAAACATATCTGTTTAGTGACAAACATCGATCCTGCAATTTGTATCAGAGCTTCTCAGGCTCTTGATTGCATGATCTAACCATCTAAATCAACCTGTTTTACACTCCTCCCTACAACCCACTCACTCAAATGGCCCTTAACAAGTCCGAGGTAGAGATGGGAACCATGACAAAGGCTCCCATCATTACTCCTGAAAATTTCAGGTCTTGGAGCAGGAGAATGGAAGGCTTCATCAGATATCAAGATAGCAAGATGTGGAACTCCATTGTCAATGGCCCGTATAAGGCAAAGGTAGCATCACCTGGTAGAAACGATGCCATGATAGAAAAGCCTGTAGAGGATTATCTGATGAAGACAGAAAGAAGATGGACATCGATAGCAATGCCATGACCATTTCATGACTGTAATACCGAACTCCATTATGGTGGGATTCGAGCATTGCACGACCGCCAAAGAGTTGTTTGATGCACTTGTTCAGATGTACTCAAGCTCCAATGACTCAAAGAAGGACTCGTTGAAGCAGCAGTTGAGAACTTCACTCATATTGCTGGAGAGACTCTCAGCCAGCAGTACCTCATATACATGGATCTTATCTCTTCTCTCACTATGTGAAGATCACTCCTGAACTTAGAGATCTTACTAGAAAGTTCATGAGTGCTCTTCCAAACGAGTGGACATTCTACTATGTCTCCATCAAGAGGACAGAGAATTTGAACACTCTCATCATGAATGAACTCTACGGCATCCTTGATGGATATCACCTAGAGATGGAGAATAAGAAGGGCCACCAAACAAGCAGACCATGAGTCTTCCTGCTAGCAACGCATTAATAGTTGTTGAAGGCTCATTACCCCCACAACCTCAGCATTACCTGACTTCAGCAGCCATCTTGCTCTTTTGGACCTTACATCACTTTTCCTGAGACTCTAAGGTCTCAACAGGCTCAACACAACTCCTTTCAGGAAAGTTGTGCCTTTGTCTCAAGAAGTGGACACTCTAGTTATTTTCAATACTGCTTTGATGATCTTGAGTGTTTCAGTCCAGATGATGTAGAGTACGTGGACATTGTCCAACAGATGGCTCTTTTAACTTACAGAGCGAAGAAGTTCTTTAAGAGCAAAAAGGTGGTGAGGACTTCTTCCAAAAAGAAAGAAGCTTCGGAAGATAGCCATGCTGCAAAAGCTTCAACAAGCTCATCCTCCAAGATCAACCAAAGGATGGACTGGAAGATCAAGGAAGATGTTGCAACCCAAACCTCTTCTTCAAAAACCTCTATTTAACCCCCATGCATAACATTGGTCAACTATGTCATTATCTTGGAAGAACCCGAGACCAGCAAGGCTTGGGCTTCCAAACAAAACTAACAATCTCATCTTATGTGCAGGGACATCCATATGACAAGAACAACAATGTCTGGATTGTAGACAGTGGATGCTCCAGGCACATGACAGGGAACAGATCTCTCCTTTAATAGTTTCAGAACTATGATGGAGGTCCTGTCCAATTTGGAAGTGAAGCCGGTGGATATATTTCTGGCAGAGGGAGTATATCCAATGGTAAATTAAAGGTTAACAAAGTTCACTTTGTCAAACAGCTTGAACATAATTTGTTAGTGTTTCTCAATTCTGTTATCAAAAGCACCAAAATGCTTTTCACAAAACATGAGTGCATTATCCTCAAACCTGGGATGACAATTCCTCTGGAATTGGTGCTTCTTAGATCTCCCAGAAAAGGGGATATGTACAAGCTTGATATGAACAATGCTTTTCCAATGGGTGAAGTACCATGCTTTCTTTCCAAAGCTGATGGTGATGAGTCAACACTGTGGCATAAACGTATGTGTTATGTAAATTTTAAGACAATGAATAAATTGGCAAAAATAACCTGGTACATGGTTTGCCTAAAAAGGACTTTTTCTACAAAGATAACTGTGTTGCATGTCTGAAAGGGAAACAACACAGGACATCTCATAAATCCAAATGTGTTAGCTCTATCACTACTCATTACACTTATTGCACATGGATCTTTTTGGTCCCATAAGTATAATGAGCATTGGAAGGAAATCATACTGCCTTGTGATAGTTGATGATTTTACAAGATTCACATGGGTATTCTTTTTAAGAACTAAAGATGAAACTGCTGAAACATTAAAATCTTTTATTCTTAAAATAGAAAATCAAATTGATGACAAGGTTAAAATTATTAGAAGTGATCAAGGGATTGAGTTTAAGAACTTCGTTTGACTCATTCTGTAACTCAAAAGGGATTGCCAGACAATATAGTGCTCCTAGAACTCCTCAACAAAACAATGTTGCTGAGAGGAGAAACATGACACTTATTGAGGCTGCTCAAACTATGTTAGCTGACTCAAAACTACCTCTAACTTTCTGGGCAGAAGCAGTTAACACTGCATGCTATGTGCAGAACAGAGTTCTTGTAGTTAAGCCACATGGAAAAACCCCTTATGAGCTATGAAACAAGAGGCCACGTTCATTGGCTGTCTAAGGTCCTTGGCAGCAGGTGTACCATACTTAACACAAAAGACAATTTAGCAAAATTTGCTAAAAAGTCGGATGATGCTAACTTTATTGGATACTCTTCTAGCTCCAAAGCTTATACAGTATACAACATTAAGAATCAATAATTTGAGGAGTCATCCAACATAGTTGTTAATGAGCACACTCTTTGTGTTAGGGGGAATGGCCCTGATCATATTTTTGATTTAGCATTGTTTCCAAACTATTCTAACCATCTTGTGAGAATGTTTTAGTTGGAACAGGAGCTCAAAATGATGCTGATGCTACTAACGATGATCAACTGTTTGAGCTACCCAGACCAAGTCCAAATTCTCCAAGAGCTGCTATAAATGAAGTTTCCACCATTCACAGATTTGATAGCTTGACTATATCAAGGAATTGTGAAGCTTCTACAAGTGAATCACTTACTGAGCCTCAAAACTCATCAGGTGATCCACCACAACACCAGGCAGAAGGAAGTAGTGTTTTGAAGGGACAGGAAACTGTTAACACCATATCACAGCCAACCATTGATGATGTTTCTCACTCATTCAATCAGTCCTCATTGAATGATTTTGAAACAATAGCTGGACAGAGTGTTCCATTTCCTGAGCAGAATATGTCCAACCTGGATCTATCTCTGCAACTGGAAGTGATTCCTCGCCTTAGGATTCATAATACTCATCCCACTGAGAACATCATAGGGGATTTCACTGAGGGTGTAAGAACAAAAGGACAGACTCATCATGGGAATGACTGCTTGTACTTATGCTTTCTATCCCAGATGGAACCCAAGAAGGTAAAAGATGCCTTAAAAGATTGTAGCTGGCTTGAATCGATGCAAGAGGAGCTGCTTCAATTCAAGAGACAAAAGGTATGGAACCTATGTTCGCTACCATCTGGTCAAGTACCAATAGGCACTAAATGGGTTTTCAGAAACAAGAGAGATGATAGAGGCTTGATCATCAAGAACAAAGCAAGACTTTTAGTTCAAGGATACACAGAAGAGGAAGGAATTGATTATACTGACGTCTTTGCACTAGTTGCAAGACTTGAGGCAGTTAGGATCTTCCTTGCTTATGCTGCATCCAAGGACTTCACTGTCTATCAACTTGATCTCAAGTATGCATTTCTATATGGGGATATAGATAGGGAAGTCTATGTATGTCAACCTCCAGGATTTGAAGACCCACAACACCCCAACTATGTGTGCAAATTGGATAAAGCTTTATATGGGTTGCACCAAGCACCTAGGCTGTGGTATGAGACATTGTCTCAGTTTCTTCTAAAGAACGACTACACTAGAGGTACTATTGACAAGACTCTCTTCATCAGAAAGTCTAGAAAGGACATCTTGCTCGTTCAAGTCTATATTGATGACATCATATTTGGTTCTTCAAATGACCAAATGTGTAAGGACTTTGAGAGCATTATGAAGAAAAAGTTTGAGATGAGTTCCATGGGAAAAATGGACTTTTTCCTTGGAATTCAGGTGAAGCAAATGAAGTAAGGGTTCTTTATTAATCAATCTAAGTATGTCTCTAACATCTTAGAAAGATTTGAAATAAAGGATTGCAAGCCTACCAAGACACCCATACCCAGAAACCATAATCTTTGTCCTGACCTTGAGGGGGAGGATACTGATCAACATCAATATAGGGCAATTATTGGTTCTTTGATGTATCTTACTGCCAGTAGACCTGATATCATGTTTACTACTTGCATTTATGCAAGATATCAGGCTGCTCCAAAGGTGTCTCACTTAGCTACTGTTAAGAGAATCCTCAGATACCTCAAAGGAGCACCTAAACTAGGATCTAGTATCCCAAAAGCAAGGATTTTAATCTCTATGGATACTCTGACAGTGACTATGGTAGCTGCAATATTGACAAGAAATCAACATCAGGAGGATGTCAATTTCATGGTGGAAGGATCATCTCATGGCAATGCAAGAAACAATCCTGTGTATCTACATCAACTGCTGAAGCTGAATATATTGTTGTTGCTAGCTGCTGTGCTCAACTGCTATGGATTCAGAATTAGATGTTAGACAATGGATATTGACATTAGGTACCATTTGACAAAGCATATTGACATTAGGTACCATTTCATTAGAGATATTCATGAGAAAAATCTGATTAAACTAATCAAAGTTGACTCAAATGAACAATATGCTGCTTTGTTCACCAAAGCCTTTGATGAGCAAAGATTAAGTATCTCATAATAGCTATTGGGATTATAAACATTGATTAGATCACCTCTTTTGAAAAAAACTTTTTAATATGTAAGTTCTTCTGTCAATACAATTTAAGCCCTGTTACAAAAGGTCTTTCTGAAATTTTTAAGTGTAAGTTTGTTCCGAAGAGAATTAACCCTCGGAAGTTATTTTTATATCTTCCGAAGCAAAAATTTCTCAAAGGATAAGTTTCTTCTCAGAAGAATTTTTGGCCTCGGAAGAAGGGATTGATTACATATCAGATCTACTTCCGAGACTTACAGATTCTCCATTCGGAAAGCAGCTCTAACCTTCGGAAGCAAAGTTTTTGCTTCGGAAGTAAGAATTTCCTTCGGAAGACAAATTACCTTTGGAAATGTTTTACATTCGGAAGAAAAATTCTACTGTGTAACGTAAATCGCTTGGGCCCCACACTGTAAAAAGAAAATATTTTGTTAATGATGTCGGATTATTTAACTGATTTTAACCTTACCGCCACTGTCATTTCATCCACTAAACCATCACATCACCTTATCCCAACCCACATTACCGCCTTCCCACCCTCTTTTAAATAATCTCGACTATTCAATTTCATCTTCTTACTTTCATTTTTTACTGCCCTAGAAATTTCTCTCATCTCTAACTTTACCTAAGCTCCAAATCATCCACATTCACCTTTCTCTAAATGGCACTTAACCCTCAGCACAAACAAGTCGCACGTCTTGATTCTTCAATAGATGCCGACTTCTCTGAAATCATCTCCTTTCTCACCCAATCACCTTAATACACTGCTCTTACCACATGGCCGAATTTTGGGGAAATGATTAAGCTGAAACCCTAAATGAGATTCGAGTAGTGAGGTCCAGCATTTATGGACAGGAGTTGATCATTACTGAACAACTCATCAGGGAGCATCTAGAGCTTCATGATGAAGGAGCTCCTACTGAATTCCCTAAGGTAGATTTGGACAGCACCTACATCCTAATGGGATATGGTGGAGACATAAACAGGTCAATGGTATACAAGTTCAACTTCTCCTACAATTGGAAGTTCCTCCTGCATGTTGTTCTCCACTACTTGTCCAAAAAGTCCGGCGGATGGGATCAAATCCCATATGAACTAGGATGCTTAGTTCATGGACTGGTGAGAGGCCTATGCTTCAATTACTCACGATTTGTGGTCACCAATCTGATTGGGAATCTACAAAGGGAGACATTCTATATGTATCCTAGATTCATTCAACACATCGTCAACTGTGAGTTGGACCAGGGCATGCTTGTCTGTGCAACTGCTCTGATTGTCCCCCATATGCGGCCTACCATCTTCAAGACCTTGAAGAAGGTATCCACCAACTTCACTGGAAGGTACACCACTCTGCTTCCAGGTATGATTGAGCGCATAGCTCCTGGTGACATCCCTGTTCACCCCACAAGTGATGAACCCACACCAGCAACCACCACCACAATACCGACACTGCCTTCTCCACCCATCAACATCACATATCAAAGACACCCAAAATGAACCCTTGTTCAATCTACTTTAATTGAACAAGCCCCTCCTGTTCAATCCAAAAATACTAGAGTAGAAACATGGGCTCCACTCAGTTTGAGGTCTCTCCATCCTTCTCTTTTGACCTCAATATGGGTTTTGAGTCTCCTCAGTCTCAAACCTAGGAGCCCGACACCCAAACCAACAGCCTTCAGAATAAGTATCTACACTCTTCTGAACATCCAACTAGGGACAGCCCCACTAAAGGCTCAATGCCTGTAGACATCGATCAAGGTCCCGGGTCAGTAGGCTTAACCTCCCTATCTTTTACTGACCTTCTCTTCAAAACTGATGAAGAGATAACATCTCTCCATTGCAATGAAGTTGATCTACAACACCCTCTTCAAGATCAATAGAGCCCGGAGAAATCCCTTATCTCTAGCCCCCATCAGCAACCTATAATGAGGTGAGTCCCACTGATGTGGAGGGGACTCATGTAGATTCAACTGCCACTACAGAAGGTGCCTCAATGGACCTTGTGGACAGTGGTAACACATCTCAGATTGAATCTACGGCAACCGAGCCCTTTGATGACTCTAAAAGAGACATCATTGAGCATGGGAAACCAGGGTGCCAAGAAACCACATCTGGTGGTGAAGCTGAACATACCAGGTATGTTACCTCATCTCCCTATGATTCTTCAAAAAAGATGAGGGAAGGATGAACTCCTCATTCACGACCTTCTATCTAAAGTCTCAAACCTTGAATCTTTGGTTAGGACTTTAGAAGCAAGGTCTGCCACTTAGCAACTTGAGATTGACAATCTCAAGGCCAAACTAGCTGAGAAACAGACAGAGAGGTCTGTCAGGCATGTACCTGTTCATGTCTCATTGACTTCTTCCTCTAGCTCATCTAGCTCTCAAGATGATGCTACCAAAAAGGGGGAGAATGTTCAGAGACAAACACTTGAGGACCCACAACAGAGCCACACTTCAACTTCAACTTCATCTACTCCTATCATTACTGTGTCTGAGCCATCTCAAGTCATTCTTCAGATTGACTCAAAGATGCTCAGCGATCTCTACAGACTCTCACCAAGTTTTTGTTGAGATCCTCTTCTGATCAGCCAAGCCCAGATGCTGCAATGGTCTACTTTGGAGCTGAAGAGCCTCAGAGGCTGACAGCACCTTCTACCACTATGGAAGAAGATAGTCAACCTAAGGTCCACATGGAACCTAAGATTCATTTCGAAGGGGAAATGGGGACTCATGGCCCAGCAACTGAAACAGTTGGGATAGAATCTGCATCTCCTCGAACTTCCGAAGCTAAAGTTAAAGCCTCGGAAGAACAAGCTGAATCTTCCAAACCTGAAATGGAAGCTGCGGAAGGACTGTTTAAAATGTCCAAGGAACTGATCATCACAGATGCAATCCTTGAAATGGCATCTGAGGTGAATAGCGAGGACTTTCTGAATCTACCTCCATCCCAGACACCATCTCTGCCTCTCTCATAATCAGAACCCTCTCTCCAAGAACCACCACAGTCAGGCTCTTCAAAAGATAAAGGGAAAAGAAAATTGACTGCGGAAGAGCTACAGGAAGAGGAGAAGATTGAGAAATTTAAGAAGAAAGGAAGACTTCCAACTGAGAAGTTGCTAGCTACCAGTACAAAAGCAGCTTCATCCAATTAGGAGGCTATCATCAACTAAAAGAGAGAAGAGATCATTGACCAGCTCATCCAATTGGGAGTTGGCAATGAAGAAACACTCCTGCTACCACTAGAGGAGTTGATGAATATGGAGAAGGCAACCCGGCTGAAACTTGAAGAAGAAGCCAGGTTGGCCTTGGAGAAAGAAGAAGAAAAATAGAAGGAGGCTGAGCTGCAGCTGAGGAGAAACAGGATAAATTTCCTACTCTCCAGAGGCTTTAATCTTCAAGAACTTTCTCCACACAATGATGAGACGATCCTTTGGCTCTACAACAAAAAGCAGGATCAAATGGAGAAAGAAAGAAAGAAGGCTGCAAGAGAAAAGGCAAAGGAGAGGAAGAAGAAGGAAGAAAAAGCTAGGGACACTGTAACCAGGAAGCTCAGTGAAAAGGCCTGGATGAAAGACTATCTTCGGGCCCATGGCGTCTCTGGAAGGCAGGTGGGTCCCATGTCTGAAAAGACACTCCAACGGTTTGTCAGTGAAATCAAGGCTGACATCCGGTTGGGAAGGAAGAAAGAGATGCACATAAGGGTAAAGGGGATGACCTTCACTGCAACCACTCAACCACAACATGAATCCTCACCCTTACCCTTCACCATTAAAACCAAGCCTTTCACCCCTGAACCCACACCATTACCCACATCCACTCTTTCACCTCAACCACCCAAACTTCCCATCCTTCAACCCAAAACTCTCCCCAGAACCTCTGAACCTCAACCCATCCAACAACTATCCAAACCATCCCCTTAGCCTTCTTAATATCTCTCTCCTGAGGAGTTCAAGGTAATCAAGACCAAGCTCATCAACTGCACAACTCTGAGCGAAGTCTCATGTGATGAAGATTCTGTCAACATTACCTATGTTGATGGATCCTCTTGTTCCCTCACAAAAGATCAATTTCTTGATTTACCTAGAGGAACACTAGACCAGGCAGCTAGACTTCTAGGCCTCAACTCAGATTCATTAAATGATGAAGAGAAGAAACTTAGAAGGAAACTAGTGACTCTGCTGGACACCAATAAAGAGGAAAAGATTCCCAGTCAGTTTTTTGTCCCTAGAAAGAAAATAGTCCAGTGGAGGTTCGATGAAACTTCTCACAAATTTGTTATGGAAAGGGAGAATGGCGAAGTCAATAGACTTAATGCAACCTCTCTACTACACTCCAGCAGGATTGATATTGCTGACTTAGCAGAGAAGCCATTCTCCAACCCCTCCAACTCTGAAGCTGCTGCACTAATCGAAAATCATCTCAGTAGCCTTCACCTAGCTGAGCTAACTACAAAGGCCAAGATTGAAGAAGAGTTGAGATTGAGAAGACAGGAAGACAAGGAAAGACCTCCTACCAAAGGCACTGCCTTTCTACAGATGGTGGAGGGTCCAGAATTGGAACCTATAGTTAGATGGGAATATGATTACAGTTCCCATCAACTAACTCTTTTCAGAGGGCAACAACAGAGGGTACATGTTATCCTAGGTGACAGACTGGATTCCTGTCTACCAAGGATCTGTACAAACTTCTCAGCACCACATCAGGGAAGAACAAGGAGAAAGACAAATATTTACTCTCCTTGGTGCTGAAAGTTTTGAGAAGCAGAAACAAGTGATGTTTTGGTAGTGTCAGCCTAGGGGGAGTTTGTTGAATCAAGAAGAAGGCTAATGCAACCAAAACTAAGTCACTTAGATAATTTTGGTGCTGCATACAAAGGCTTCCGAAGCTTAACATGGAACTTCCAAAGGTTGCAGTGTTCTTCCAAAGACAAAGTGAAAGATCAACTTCCGAAGACAGAACTCTACCTCCGAAGTCAAGTGCATACTTCCGAAGTTCAAGTCTTAGAAGAATAAGCTGAAGACCACTTCTGAAGTATGATGAAAAGAAGAAGTCTCCAAGCCTTGGAAGAAGCAGCCTCTTCCAAAGTATAAGTGGCTTCAGAAGTACTTACTCTTCTGACGCCACTTAACCTTCGGAACAAACTGCTATGAACTAGTAGACACAAGTATGGTCTCTGACACTCCGCTGCAGACCTCTAATACTGTATGGCTTCTTCCTAAAGAGCCATGCAGTTGACCATATTTTATTCCATTGTTCACCTTTTCATGATAATACAAGTTACCAACTTTAGTTGGTGACAAAAGGTAAGTCAGGGACATGTCCTGACTACCAAATCTCAGATAAGACTTTATCCGAGATACCTTAAACTTTAGTCTTGTAGTATAGACTTTAGCTATAGGATCCCAACTGGTATCAAAGTATATCCGGTTGTAGATAGTATTATATATAGGTTCTTTTTGTAACTCATTCAATACCACTGCTTGTAAGAGTCTTGTATTATTGAGTTGAGAAGCAATATATAAAAGTACCTTGAAAATTACTTCCTTTGTTCTGTCTTACTTTCTATATTGTGATCAACTCATGCTGATTCTATCTTAACCCGAGTGTTGTTCTAGGTGACAAACATCGATCTTGCAAAAACGTATAGATTCCAGAATTAAAATTTTAACTTTTATAACCCCAGCTGCATAATGGGTGTCACACCCACTAGTATATAT
>CM046449.1:10283616-10526116 GCA_025506515.1 Flaveria trinervia | reverse complement strand
ATGTAACTACACTAAAATTTATTACCCAACTTATCTTATTAGTTAATGAAACAACTTGATTACATTCTTTAGCATTACTTAAATTACGTTAGTAACATCAATTAATTACTTACATTAAATTAATATCATATTTTATTAACAAAATATTACATTAATTACAAAACATTAAATTACATTACATCACACTAAAATTACATTATATTACATTATATTATAAATAATGCTAGATAGATAAGCATAAAAATAACTAAAAGAGAATGAGTAAGCATAAAAGGAGATTACATTACATTACATAGTTGAACATTACATCACATAAAGTTGCAGAATATTACATTACATTAAATTACACTAGCACATTACTTATCTATAGAAATGTAAATAGAGTCTAATTAAAAAAAATATAAAATAATTAATTACATCAAAGTACATCTAAGTAAGATGGCATATTGTGATCATTAAAGCTTATAAACACTTGAATAAACATCGCGAGTCCAACCTTTACCCAACTATCATCAAATTATCATAAACAATCACAGATTATACAATAAAATCAATAGATTTCATTTAAGAATAATCATACTTACATGAAGGTTGACATAAAAAAAACATGACAGAACATATGACGAGGAGATGAATAATCTTTTAGAGGTGAGACAGTCATCGAATACGAACAACCAACCGCCAATGAGGCCAAATCCACAGACGCTAAACCCGAACTTGATGACAAACAATCAACGGTGTTGAAATCAATTCAACCACACATGATCTCATAAACTTCCAATTGATCCTTTCAGCTCATCAATTTTCTCCATCTCATCTCTTATCGTTTTCCTTTTCATCTTTTTGGTAGCCTTACCATTGAAATTTTAGGGCTCAAAGTAAGTGGGTTTTAGATAAAATGGTTTTTAGAGAGAGAGAGATATGAAAAGAAAATGATAGGTTTTGGTTAAAAAAATCTGTGGATGCATGTTGAAATAAAGGTTCAATCGATGGCTTTTGAAATGCTTTAAAAAGCAAATATCAAATCAAGGTACATATTAGGCATGATGTTTGTCAGGTGAAAAGAGTTCATAAGGTTTAGGATGGTTTTTTGGGCTTAGAATAGGTTTAGATGAGCTTGGAGGTCAAAAATGGCAGATTGGGTTCGGGATGAACTGCATTCTACATCAGCTAGGGCCAGGCGACGGAATGAAGGCCATACGGCCGAATGAGGTGCGATTAGGGTCCATTCGCATGATTGAGAGTTCATTCGCACGATTAGGGCCAGTCGCATGGCGAGTCATGTGATTGAGGGTCAAGTCGCATAAATGCTCATCCGCATTAGTTCCATTCGCATGAGGTCCATCCACATTAAGTCCATTCGTAGGATTGGGTGTTCATTCGCATGAGTGTTCATCCGCATTGGTTCATTCGCATGATGTTCAGTCGCATGGAGGCCATGCGACTGAAGGGTGTCCATACACCCGAATAGGGCTGTTTCACCCGAGGAGAAGTGTAGTTTAACTTCTGACTTTCGGGGGAAAGTGCAGATGTAAGTTTTCACGTAAAGGTTCCCGTAAGAGCATTTAAGATGACGGTTGAGGCCTTAGAGAGCATGTTGGGCATGATCATGATGATGTTGCTTGATTATGCTTGTTATGTATGTATGAAGTTGCCCTGTATGATGTTGATGACTGTGTATGTTATGTTCCTTATTATGGTGTACGTTTATCTTTCCTATGGCTTTACGTTGAATGTGAATGAATGAAATGAAGTATTATGTAACGTAAAGTGAAAGATAATGAAAGAGAAACATCAAGTAAGAATGCATGCATTAATGAACAATGTAGTAATGAAAGTCTTGCAAGCACTGGATGTCGGGACACGCCATTAAGGTGTTAGCCTAACAGTGTGTGGGTTCGCTACCCCAGGAGGATGCATATCGGGGTCTTTCTTTGTGAATGACCATACGTATGAACCATTGTTGCGTGCCTTAGGTACTGTGACCATTTGGTGCCAAGCACCACCGATGAAAGACTTGTATAGGCTTAGGTCCGGTACCACGAGAATGAAGGGCATAGCATATGACAATGGTATACCAGAACTTTACCTCAGGTACTGTGACCATTTGGTGCCGAGCACACCGATGAAGGTCTTTTATAGGCTTAGGTCCAGTACCACGAGAATGAAGGGTAAATTTCATGGTGATGACGAAAGGAAAATATTAACGATGAACGAACGAATGAAAGAAAGAATGAATAAACGAACGAAAGTTACAAACGATGAAGATAATAACTATTATCTATGTGTATGTGTAGGATCGTTGAAGGGTGTAGAGATACAACACAACAACACAAAGAGGAGATTAACTAAACTTAATCAAACAGTATGACTAGATTAACCAAGATAAGACACTAAGAACACAAGTAATGTAAGAGAAAGAACATAAAGAACATAAGTATATGGTTTTTCAAGAATGCAGTATATTGCTTTCTCTATGCTCAATTACAAGTGTTACAAAAGCATAATTCAAAGATACAAGAACATGAGATACTTATACTACATCCTACAGCCGGCTATATACTTTCAAACCAGCTGGATACAATTGACTAGACACAAAACAAAATAAATTATAGAGTCAAAAGGCAGATTGCCTTTTGAGTAGTGACTATGACATGCCATAGCTCACATCCTTATC
This sequence comes from Flaveria trinervia, assembly GCA_025506515.1. Taxonomy (NCBI): domain Eukaryota; kingdom Viridiplantae; phylum Streptophyta; class Magnoliopsida; order Asterales; family Asteraceae; genus Flaveria; species Flaveria trinervia. Next base: position 10,523,439 of record CM046449.1, on the reverse strand, counting down.
TATTACAAAAAGGATAAAGTACATAAAGTAGAAAGTTACAGACTCAAGACCTCAATGTACAGTTACCAAAAGCATGGACCTTTTCACCAACTCATGTAAGTTGGTGACCTTACAGAGGTGCAGCGGAAAGGTGTCCAGCTTTATGGAAACGTACATCAGATAAATCATGCGTTAAAAGTCTTCGGAAGAAATCTGTCTTCATGAGTTGAAGCTTTGGAAGACTTTGTCTCTGAGGCTTCAGAAGACTTCATATTTGGCTTCGAAAGATATTGGTCTTGGCTTCAGAAGATTTCACACTTAGAATATTTCTGTTGCATGTGTGAAACTTCCTAAGCATTCTTCTTCATAGTACTTGTGCAGCATGCAGGATAGACATTGGATGTTTAGGTTGCATCAGCCTCTTCATTAATCTCTACAAACTCCCCCTAGGCTGGTGCTACCAAAACATTTAGTAAACTTCAGATGTCAACAGTCCTCATTAGGATGATTACCAATCCTTTGTTCATAAGGTGATTAGGATCCTTGAGACTATCAAAGTGTCTTCTCATATCAAAGAGGTCATGCAGAGGCAACTGAAACATATCTTGCCATGTGTAAATGTCTTTAGTGCTATAATCTCTAATGACATGCCATCTTTCTGGATTTGTGGTGTATGTCCAAGACAATATGGGTCTTCCTGGTGCTAGAGGAGCTGTTTTAATTGGAGTTGATGTAGAATCCTCTGGTTGCACAACTTCAAGATGTTCTGACTCATCCTGGGCTTTAGAAGAGGGTGCAGTCTTCTTCTTCTTTGGCCTTGGTTTAGAAGCCATCCTCTTCTTTCTCTGTACAGGTTTTAACTGAGAAGACTGGCCTGCAGTACCAGATTGATCTTCACTGTCTTTTTCAGTTGGGACTTCCTCTCTCTTAGGCTCAGAAGGAGAGGGAGGTTGACCCTGTTGTGGATCAAAAGATGAAGCTTGCTGAGTTTGAGTAGGAGGTCCAGGTTGTGTTGTCTCTGGTTGTTCAACTTAACCTCCACTTCAGGTGGGGCTTGACATGGAGTGGAGTGTAAGTCAATGAGCTCTCCACTTTTGATCTTCTGCTTGATCACCCTAATATGCTCATCCATAGTGGATAGAGACATGGGGCCAAGTTTCCTTCCGAAGATCCATATAGCTTCAAGAAGCTCATCATCCTCTGCCTATCAGCAGACTTCTTCATTCTCTTTTGGATGACAGCTCTTGGTTTTGTAGCTTCTTCCCTTAGCTTCTTCTTAGTTGTCTTTCTGTCCTTGATTATCTCAAGTTCAAGTTTTTTAAGTACTCAAACTCAACATAGTCATAGGACAAGGGAAGGAGTGCATCTGCCTGATAGAAGCCTATGGCATTCAGGTAGTTGATCATCTTGATCCTCTCTTCTTCTTTGTCTACATGAGGTTCTTGTTGAACCACATCTTCTTGTGCAGGACTTTCCTAAACTGGGGAGAGGGTAGGCATATCCTTGTACAGTCTTTTTCTTCATCTCTCTTCTTTGACTTGTACTAGAAGCTCTGCATCTTCTACCTCCTTCTTCTCTCTAGACCTTTCCAGGTCAACCAGTTCATTCAGCTCATCTAAGAAGAGAGAAATGACACTGACTATGTCATAGTTCCTAGTCTGCAGGTAATTTATCCTGACTGCCCTTAACTTATCATTATGAGTATTTGGTCTGGGGGCAGCCCTGATAGCAGACTCCATGAGTCTTGAAGACTCAGCAGAGGAACTTTCTCCCCTCAGCCTCCTTTTCCTCTCTCTCTCTCCTCTACTCAGCAGAGGAACTTTCTCCCCCCAGCCTCCTTTTCCTCTCTCTCTCTCCTCCTCAATCTCCTTAGATGTCATCTTTCTTTTCCCTTTGTCACTCACAAACCTTTGTGACTCAGGGTGGAGAGAGCTTTGGCCTTCATTGCTTGTTGCAGCATCTAAGCTCTGGCCAAAGATAGGTTGAGAAGCACCTTTACCAGCAGGTGTCTCAATAGGAGTATGAATTTCTACAGCAGTTGATGATGAGACAGGGGTCTCAGGTTTTGCCACTGGGCCTTCAGTCGAGGTTTCCCCTATGAAACTAATCTTAGGGTCTGCCTCAACATCTAGTTGACCGATGACATTGTCTGATTCCCTAAGTCTCCTTCTTAGGCTGAACTCCGTAGTGATCCTGTCTTGGATTCTTTGAGCCAGTCTGTCATCTTGTCTTGATTTGCTTAGATTGACAAGTGGCATGTTGACTAAATCCAGACCGTCATAGTAGTTCTAGGTCTGAAAATGAAGACTTCTTGCTGTCCTTGAACTCTTATGATGATTAGGGCTTTCTTGATGTTATCATATCTCCACCCAATGATATGATTGGAAGATGGTGAAGATGACATAGCCCTTGGTATCCCATCCTCAAACAAACTCTATATGAAGGAGTCTACATAGTCCACATCAATGTGAATTTGAGGAGGTTGTTGAGAATGCACAATTGCAAGTGAGGATGGTGAGTCCTCAATGTCCACTCTCTCTAAAGAACTCCTAGGTTCTGTAACTGTGATGACTTTCTCCCCCTTTTTGGTAGCATCACCCACTTGCATGGGTGAGTTGGAAAATAGGTCAATCACATCCACAGGTTCTTGTGTTCCTGGTTGAGCTATTCTTAAGGGTCTCCCAGCTAGTTTTTCCTTAAGATATGAAATCTTAAGTTGCTGATCATGGATCCTGTTGTGTAAGTTAGTCACCTGAGATTCAAGGTGACTGACCTTTGAGACTAAATAGGTGCAAATTTTAGTCAGTTTGTGCACCTTAGTTTCAGATTCCCCTCATCTTCATTAGAAGACTCATTGGAGGATGATATGATTGGACCAAAGTCCTCTCTCTCACCACCAGCTTCAGGTTCTTGGCTGCTGGTTTTCCTCTGTTCACTGGCAATCTCAGTTGAGATGTTAGTGGGCTGAGTTGCCATGGTTGAGGTCTTAATGATGTAATCACTTTCAGAAGTGAGAGCCTCTTCCATATGGACATCCTGAATTGGTTTAGAAGTGTCCACCTCAGTTGTAGGTGACTGATGTGGGATAGATGTAGGAGAGGCAGGAGCATTCATCTCTCTTTGAGTAGGGGTAAAGAAGAGAGACTCATTATACTCACTGAAACCTAGATCTTATCAGTATGGAAGTAAAGGTTTGGAATTGGTTGGTTGAGATCTATAGGCTGGGGATGGTAACTGTCCCCTGAAGGTTGATCACTAGAGTGTTGAGACTTAGAATGATGGCATAAGGCAGACTGAGCATGAGGAACCTCAGCACTGATTCTTAGAGAGATGGGAGTGGTCTACTCCTCAGGAGAAGTAGGAGCTCCAGTGTCCACTTCTTCCTGTATGGATGAGTATATGGGGGCATCCACAGACTGAATAGCCTGAATAGGGGTTTGTTTGGATTTTCTTTGGTTAGTGATGGTGATTTGAGGTTGTGTGAGTGGTTGGGAGGTAGCAGGTGTAGGCTCAACACTAGCTTGTGCTGCTAGGTTGTCACCTTGAGCAATGAGCTCTAACATTTTTGGGACAAGGCCTGTTTCTACCCCAGAGAAGCCAACAGTGGGCTTTCTCAATATTTTAAAGATGCCAGGCTTCATCTGTCTCAATTTAAGAATGTTACCTGTTTCCCTCAACTGTGAGCCCAGTTCACAGTTAAGAATATACTGGACATATCTAGGAAACATAATACTCTAAGGAGTCTAAATTAGCAAGTAAATTGGTATAAACAAACTTAGAATACCTGAATTTGACCCCCTGAACCATTCCATGGATTATGAAAGAGAGATCCTCAGGAATCTAGTCCCATCCACCATGCTTGTTTGATAAGCTGTGGATGACCACATGGAGCAGGAATCTCCACTAGGATGAGACCTTCCCTTTCCTAAAGGTCTTTATAGAGAAATCTCCCTCATATCCCATCTGCTCAAAGGAATGATTGACAGCTTCCTTTGGGAAGAACACCTCACCTTCTTCATCATCCAGCTGAAGATGTCTATGATGATGGCCAGAGTGATAAAGATTGTTCTCCCCTGCACTGTGGTAGACAGTGCCTTCTCCCCGTCCATAATGACCTCTTGGCAGGTCTTCCAGAAATCAAGCAGTTGATCCTCGTAGAAAGGAGGATCAATGGTTAGGGAGGTGAAGTAGTTTGATAAAGCTAAGAAATGACAAACCTTTGAGAAATGAGGATCTTTCTCAGAGCTTAACAAAGCAACCTGATTATGTTGCCTGTGTAGCTGCATGGTAAAGTTGGGATCATTTCTGTGAGCAAGGTTGGCCATTTTGAGGTAGCCTAAAGATGAAGAAAGAGGGAAGAAAGAAATTTCAAAGAGAAATTTGGGTTTTTAGGTTTGGAGGAAGAACAGATGATAGAAAGAGGGGGAAACCGTTGGATTTATATGTGAGAGGGATTTCAGATAAAGTTTAATGAAAGAGGATAAACTTTGAAATCTAGATGTTGGTCCCACCTCTAAAAAAGTAGTTTACTTTTGCTCAAAAAGTAGTTTTCTTGGAAGTCAAAAAGCTTCCGAAAGTTAATTATCTTCGGAAGTTTTAATTAAAAAGGCTTTCGAAGTTAAAATAACTTTGAAAGAATTTCCTGAGAGTTTTGAGAATTTCGCTTCGGAAGAGAAATTAAAACTTGAGTGCTTTGTGTACAAAACAACAAAGCTTCCGACAGTTAATTTTGCTTCAGAAGTAAATGGTCCTTGAAAATAAGTAATTGTCTGATACAAGTATTTAAGCTTTGGAAGATTGATCTGAGAACTCTTCCGAAGGTAAAATTTTCAGACAGTTATTTATTTTGAAGACATGATTTGCTTTCGAAGTTAAAAGCATAACTTCCGAAGTATCAGAAATTTTCAAAAATCTAAGGAAAGTCTTCAAAAAGAAATTTTTTTATCCAAAGAAAACATGAGCTTATGAAAGTGATGAACTAGACAACTTAGCACACACATATTTTAAGAAATAATAATAATTAGTTTTAAGAAAAACCTACTTAAAGTTAATCATCCCAATAGCTGATATAAGATATTTAAATCTCTTTTCATCAAAAGCTTTTGTAAACAGATCAGCATATTGTTCATCTGTTTGAACTTTGACTAGTTTAATCAATCCCTTTTCATGGTTATCTCTTATTAAATGATACCTGATATTGATGTGCTTTGTCCTTGAGTGTTGCATAGGGTTCTCTGTGATTGAGATAGCATAATTGTTGTCTATGTGAATAGGAGTCTCCTTGAAGTTTAACCCATAGTCCAGCATCTAATTTTGAATCCAAAGCACTTGAGCATAGCAGCTTGTAGCAGCAATGTACTTAGCTTCAACAGTTGATGCAGAGAAACATGATTTTTTCTTGTATTGCCATGAGACAACCCTTCCACCAAGGAACTAACATCCCCCAGATGTAGACTTTGCAGTCATGTTGCAACCACCATAATCACTATTTGTATAGGCATACAGATTGAAGTCAAGATTCTTAGGGTACCATAAACCAAGTGTTGATGCACCTTTGAGGTATCTTAGAATCCTCTTGACAGTGATGAGGTGAGACATCTTAGGGTTATCTTGATATCTAGCATAGATGCATGTAGCAAACATGATTTCAGGCCTGCTAGCACTAAGATACATAAGAGACCCAATCATAGCCCTGTATAAGTGCTCATCTACACACTCCCCCTCAAGATCAGGTCCAAGGGAGTGGTTTCTAGCAATGGGTGTCTTAGTAATCTTACAATCAGTCATGTTGAATCTCTTGAGTATGTCCTGAACATACTTTGACTGACTTATGAAGATGCCATCTTCAACTTGCTTCACTTGAATTCCTAGAAAGAAATTGAGTTCCCCCATGGCACTCATTTCAAATCTATCTTTCATCAGCTTCTCAAAGTCTTTGCAGAGCTTTGGATTAGTTGAACCAAAGATGATGTTATCCACATACACTTGAACTAGTAGTATGTCATTTCCCTGTCCTTTGATGAAGAGAGTTCTATCTATAGTACCTCTCCTGTATCCATGTTTACAAAGATACTCAGACAGTGTCTCATACCATTTCCTGGGTGCCTGATGCAGCCCATAGAGAGCCTTGTCAAGCTTGCAAACATAATCAGGATGATCAGGGTCTACAAAACCAGGTGGCTGTTTGACATATACCTCTTCATCAATCACTCCATACAAAAAGGCACACTTCATACCAAGACCTTGAGTTCTTGGATGTAGCCAATGACAGGAATATCCTCACAGCTTCTAATCTTGCTACTAGAGCAAAGACATCAGTGTAGTCAATCCCTTCTTTTTGTGTGTATCCTTGAACAACCAGTCTAGCTTTGTTCTTGATGATGATGCCTCTATCATATTTCGTGTTCCTAAACACCCATTGGTTCTAATGGTGGTCTTCCCATAAGGAAGAGGACAAGGTTCCAAACCTTCTGCCTTTTGAATTGAAGCAGCTCTTGTTGCATAGCTTCAACCCAACTTCCATCCTTTAGAGCCTCATCAACTTTCTTTGGCTCTACCTAGGATAAGAAACAAGAGTGAAGACAAACATTTGCTTCATGGGTTTGTCCTCTTGTTCTTACCCCTAAGACAACATTTCCAATGATGTTTGTGGTGTGGTGAGACTTGTGGATCCTAAGCTGAGGGATCACAGCAAGTTGCTGAGAAAGATCTAAATTAGAGAAATTTAGATCTGGCATAGATGTTTCTCCCACCACATCAGCACACTTTTCAAGAGAGACTTGATCCAAGCAGTGTGTAACATCATTGATGTTCTCATCTATGGTGTGGTTAGTGGCATCAAGAAATTCTTGGTCACTGTCACCACCACCATTGTTGTCTTCTACAATTGAGGTGTTCTTATCTGGTTGTGGAGCCTTTGAGCTGAAATTTGAAGGCACCCCAGATGTATCAGCTGAGTTTGTCATTGTAGTGCCGCCATAAACCTCATTTGCAGAAGTAGTTCCAACTGGAGCTGAAGATGTATTACATGAAGGTCTTCTTAGCTCAAATCTTGGATCAGGATCATCTGTATTTTAATTTCTGCAGATCCTGAAACATTCTCACAAGATTTGTAAAACAGTTGGTAACTAAATCAAGATCAAATAACCAATCCGGACCAGAACCAGCAACATAGGGTGTGTGTTCATTGAAAGTCACATTGGCTGACTACTTAACAATTCTAGTTTTGAGATTGTATACTCTATAAGCCGTAGCTTGTGAAGAGTATCCAATAAAGTGTCCATCATCTGATTTCTCGGCAAACTTGGCAATTTGATCTTTAGTATTCAAGATGGTGCAAGGACAACCAAATGACCTGAGAAAACCAATGAAAGGTTTCCTCTTGTGCCAAATTTCATAAGGAGTCTTGCCATGAGTCTTAACTACTAAAACTATGTTCTGCACATAGCAAGCAGTGTTGACTGCCTCTGCCCAGAAGGTGATGGGCAGCTTAGAGTCAGACACCATGGTTCTTGCAGCTTCAATCAGTGTCCTGTTTCTCCTCTCAACAATACCATTCTGCTGAGGAGTCCTGGGAGCACTGTATTGTATTGTAATACCCTTTTATCAAGGTTTTGGTTCTTAAATTCAGTTCTTTGATCATATCTTATGATCTTGACCTTGTGATCAGATTGATTCTCAATCTTTAAGATGAAATTCTTCAGAATCTCAGGAGTCTCATCCTTAGTTCTAAGGAAGAAAACCCATGTGAATCTTGTAAAGTCATCTGTGATCACTAAACAGTAAGAGGTCCTTCCTAAACTCATTACACTAGTAGGGCCAAAGAGATCCATATGTAACAAGTGTAGGGGTGTAGTGATGGAGTTTCTTTCCTTAGGCTTCTAAGATACCTTATGTTGCTTCCCTTGCAGGCATGCAACACAATGGTCATCACTGGTAAAATATTTCTTTCGTATTCCAATTACCAAATCATTTTTAATTAATCTGTTCATGTTCTTAAAGTTTTCATGGCACATTCTTTTATGCCATAGGAAAGACTCATCACTATTAGATTTAGACAGAAAGCATAAAACTTCTCCAGAGGGAGATGTTTCTTGCAAATCCATCTTGTACATGTTCCCTTTCCTACGGGCTCTAAGCAGGATATGCTCATGAGAAATGACCACACCAGGCTTGAGAACAATGCACTCATGCTTAGTACAGAGCATGTTATGACTTTGATCACAAAATTCAGATACACTCAGAAGATTGTACCCAAGATCTGATACCAAATACAGGATCATTGAAGGGTGTAGAGATACAACACAACAACACAAAAAGGAGATTAACTAAACTTAATCAAACAGTATGACTGGATTAACCAAGATAAGACACTAAGAACACAAGTAATGTAAGAGACAGAACATAAAGAACACAAGTATATGGTTTTTCAAGAATGCAGTATATTACTTTCTCTATGCTCTATTACAAGTGTTACAAAAGCATAATTCAAAGATACAAGAACATGAGATACTTATACTACATCCTACAGCCGGCTATACTTTGAAAGCCAGTTGGATACAATTGACTAGACACAAAACAAAATAAATTGTAGAGTCAAAAGGCAGATTGCCTTTTGATTAGTGACTATGACATGCCATAGCTCACATCCTTATCTATTACAAAAAGGATAAAGTACATGAAGTAGAAAGTTACAGACTCAAGACCTCAATGTACAGTTACCAAAAGCATGGACCTTTTCACCAACTCATGTAAGTTGGTGACCTTATAGAGATGCAGCGGAAAGGTGTCCAGCTTTATGGAAAAGTACATCAGATAAAGCATGCGTTAAAAGTCTTCGGAAGAAATCTGTCTTCATGAGTTGAAGCTTCAGAAGACTTTGTGTCTCTGAGGCTTCGAAAGACTTCATATTTGGCTTCGGAAGATAATGGTCTTGGCTTCAGAAGATTTCACACTTAGAATATTTCTGTTGCATGTGTGAAACTTCCTAAGCATTCTTCTTCATAGTACTTGTGCAGCATGCAGGATAGAACTGGATGTTTTGGTTGCATCAGCCTCTTCATTAATCTCTACAGTACGTATGATGTATGATCGCATGGAAGAAAAGAACGGTTTTAACGAAAGAAAAGTATGTTTTATTTTATAAAACTAGAACTCACTCAGCAACGCTGACTTTGATGTGTTCCAGTTAGCAGGTAATGATTGCTGAGGATGGCACGAGGTGGCTACTCAGCTCTTTTGGGATGGCATCCATTTATGTAATGCTTTTGTGATGTAATGCAACAATGTATTTTGTAATTGATTAACGATGTATTATTTTGCAAAAGCTACTATATTGAAATGAAATGCCATTTTTAAATGTTTCCGTTGCGATGCTTTATGAAATACAATGTAATTATATGTCTTATGTGCGATGAGAATCCAGCTGTAAGTGTCCCGGGAACGGGGCCTTATAATCATAAACATCATGCATCATCCATTCACATACACATACACATACACAACAAGTACAAGTGATCATAGAACATAACCAACCTTTCGCAAGACAGCAGGGGTTCGAGTGCAGCAGTAGAGGTGGGCATAAAAACTGGTTCTGGAAAAATACCAAAACCGGTTTAGGGCCCAAACCGGTTTTGCCCAAAGCGGTTTCAAACCGGCCCAACCCGACGGTTCAAGTTCGGTTTGTAGGTTTCCTCTTTCAAACCGGTTTCTAACCTGGTCCGGTTCCATACTAGTTTTCAAATAATTATTTAAAAATTTATGTATATTGTTTCTATGTTGTATATATTATATATTTTATTTTGATTTTAAACTATGTATTTAATTTAAAATTGTGTGCTTTGTTTTTAAAAACAATTGTGTAATGTTCCTATTTTATATGTTTAATTTTTACAAATAAAAATACGTAAATACGTCTTATAGGTTTATTTAATTATACAATTAATATGTAATCATCATCTTATAACTTTATTTAATTTTACAATTAATTGTTTATTTAATTTATAACACCTAAAAAAATCCTAGTCGGTATGGGCCCAAACCGGTTTTCAAACTAGCCCAAACCGGTTTTTAAACCGACCTAAACTAGTTTAAAGGTTTGTGTTTTTCTAAGTCCAAACCAGTTTTGACCACGGTTGACCAAACCAGTTCCGGTTTAGAACCCAACCCGGTTTTAGAAAAAACCTGGGTTGTACACCACTAGGAGGCAACCCCTAATAGCGGGGTCCTAAGGGCAGCATCCCCTAGTGGGGTCCAAGGAGCAATGCCCCTGGCTGGAGTCGGGCTGCCTGGTCAGAGGGAATAAATTTTATTTTTAGACATTTGATATAGCACATTTTGCTATAGAAAAATCGATTTTCCTCTTAAAATCTCTTAAAATCTTGGTCATTTAAATCGTATATTTAGTATGCTTTTCAAGCCCAAACATATTAAAAACTTTAAAATAGGGGATCTAGAAATCACCTGGACTCAATGAGTAGCTTCTCAATCAAGCTTACTAAGTAAGGGTCACACTACGCAGCCTGTATACAAGTTAACACTCAAATGGGTTAATTTCTGCCTAATTTCGCTGCAAGATCAGCAGAGTCACTACAAGTTTCGCCAGCAGTGTCGCTGCCACCTGTGCTTGTAGTTTCGCTGGCATCTTCGCTGCCAATTTCGCTGCCAGTTTCGACCAACTTTCGTTGGAAATTCAACTCTGTGAAACTACCTTCGAAACTATAGTTTCTCAGAAAGTTTCCATGAATTCACTGGATAACTACATAATTTCGTTGGATGAACACCTAGTTTGGCCGAACGGGCTGAATTTTCAAACCAGGCCTTTCTTAACCCAAAACTTCATCTTGTACACCCAAAACGTTGGTTTAACATCCATGAAGTTATATCTAAGCTTTTTACATGTTCTCTTACACAAAACGTGATTTTGGACGATTCTTTGCCACATTTAAAAACCCCAACTCTAGAATCCTAATTTACTCTTTAAGTAATGATTAAATGATGTTTCTTTCGTGAATTCTTGGTCTTTTCTTGTTGTTTGGATTCCCACAAACACCAATCTTCAATATCTTGATCAACCAAGCCTTGGATCATAACTTTCTCTCCACTTTCTCTTTCTACACTCTCTCTCTAAAAGTTGAGTGTTAAGTTGCAAATGAGAGTGGCTCAAATTGATCCATTTATATATACCGGGCGTTCCTGTGACCTTAAACTCGTCTAACACATAACGTGCAAGGTTTACTCATTCCATCATCCATGTCCCGCTTATTTTCATTAAATAATCCTGGCTAAGCCTATTATTATTAATTGGCTCTTTCTGATTTTGTTCTGGGCATTACATAATGACCCGTGACCTTGATTAATGTCCAGAGGCATTGAGCCATTTGGTTGTCCCTTTTTGATTGCTTCGGCGAGTATTGTGACTCACCCTAAGGGTTGAAAATTTCAGCTTGGGGCTTATAGGATTGAGACTAAGGAGACTTAATACCCATATTGAGGTCAATTGTAGAGGATGGTTGGACCTCAAGCTGAGTGGGAGGCTATTTTTCCACTTTAGCCTTTTTGTGTTGAACATGGGGAACTTGTTCAATTGGAGTAGATGGAACAAGGGTTCGTTTGGAGCGTCTTTGATATGTAAACTTGATGGGATGGGTAGGAAGAATTGGCATTGAAGTGGTTATGTTTGGTGTGGGTTTATCACTTGTGGATTAACAAGGATGTTATCAGGAGCCATTGGCTCAATCATATAAGAAGTGTAGTGTGTCTTCCGATGAAGTTGGTGGACACCCTCTTCAAAACCTTGAAGATTCTCAGCCTCAAGTGAGGGACAAGAAGAGTTTCTTCATAGAGAACCTTGTCTTGGTCCAGCTTATAGTTAATGATACACTGAATAAACCTAGGATACATGTAGAATATTTCCTTTTGAAGGTTTCATCTGAGGTTGTTCAACACAAATTTAAAGTAGTTGAAACCGGGGCCCTTTACCAACCTATGAACTAGGTATCCTAAATCATAGGGAATTTGATCTCAACCCCCTGATTTGTTTGATATATAGTAAAGCACTATGTGAAGTAGGAATTTCTAGTTGTAGAAGAAGTTGAATTTGTAGACCGTTGACCTACTTACATATCCACCATACTCCATTAGGCATATGTGTACTCCAAATCAGATTTAGGGAACTTAGTAGGAGCGCCCTCATTATAAAGATCTAAGTGCTCCTTGATGGTCTATTTAAATATCATTAAATCTTGGCCACAAATCCTCGACCTGATAACCCTAACTCCATTACAGTGTCAATTTGACCATTTGCCCAGAATATGTCCATATGGTTGGAGTAAACAATAGGATTTATAGTGAGGGCGGTGTGGTAGGTGGACTGGGTCAGAAAGTGGATGATTTCAGAGAAGTCAGCATCCTTTGAAGAGTCAAGGAGTGTGACTTGGTTGTGTTGGAGATTCAGGGCCATTGTTGAAAAGTTCAAAGAAAGTGAGGTAATTTGGGAGAGTAAAAGTACAGATGAAGGAATCATAGGGCTTTTAAGTGGGTAAAAAGATTAAGGAGAGAGGTCAGAAGTATTAAATGTGGTGAAAAGGCGGATGGATGAGGTGAAATGACAGTTTGGGTATGATTTGATAGAGGTGGTAAAAGAAAAGTCATTTAAATATTCTAACATCATTAAGAAAATATATACCTTTTTACAAGGTGGGGTCCATAGATTTCCGTTACACAGTAAAGCTATCTTCCGAGAGTATGAGTTTTTTGAGAGTATGAGTTTTCCGAGAGTAGTTTCTTCCGAAGCCAAATGTACTTCCGAAGGTAAGGTAAATCTACTTCCAAGAGTAAGAAAGTGTTTCGAATGAAGAAGTTTTAACACTTCAAAAATAGATTTGATATAACATCAAATGTTCTTCCGAAGCTTAAAAATTTTCAGAAGATATTACTAAATTAAAAAAAATTTCTTTGGAAGATAAATAAGATATCTTCCAGGGGAAAATTTCTCTTCGAAAGAAATCATACTTAGCAAATTTGGAAGAAATACCTTTTGTAATTTGACTTAGATTGTATGACATAGACAAAACACATATTGAAAATATTGTCATAGGAGATAAACTAGTCAATGTTTATCATCCTAACTGTGATTAGATGTTTAAATCTTTTTCATCAAATGCTTTGGTAAACAAATCAACATATTGTTCATTAGAGTCAACTTTGACTAGTTTGATCAAGTTTTCCTCTTGAATATATTTAATAAAATGATACTTGATGTCAATGTGCTTTGTCTTAGAATGCTTGACTGGATTTTCTATAACGGAAATGACAATCTTGTTGTCAATATGGATAGGAGTCTCAATGGAATTGAAGCCATAGTCCAACATCTGATTTTGAATCCACAGCAGCTGAGCACAACAACTAGCAACAACAATGTATTCAGCTTCAGCAGTTGATGTTGAGATACATGATTGCTTCTTACATTGCCAGGAGATGATCCTTCTACCAAGATATTAACATCCACCTGATCTTGATTTCTTGTTGATATTGTAGTCACCATAGTCACTATCGAAGTAGCCATAGAGATTGAAGTCTTGATTCCAAGGATACCAAAGACCTAGCTTGGGAGCTCCTTTAAGGTATCTAAGCATTCTCTTGGAAGCAACTAGGTGAGACACCTTTAGAGCAGCCTAATATCTTGCACAAATACAGGTTGCAAACATAATATCAGATCTACTTGTTGTGAGATACATCAGAGATCCAATAATTGCCCTATCTAATGTTGATCAGTATCCTCCCTCTCAGGGTCTGGACAAAGACTATGATTTATGGGTATAGGTGTCTTTGCTGGCTTACAATCTTTCATTTCAAATATTTCTAAAATGTTATTCACGTATTTTGAGTGATTAATAAAGAACCCATCCTTAATCTTTTTTACCTGAATTCCAAGGAAAACGCCCATTTTTCCCATGGAACTCATCTCAAACTTCTTCTTTATAATGCTTTCAAAGTCTTTATACATTTGGTCATTTGAAGAACCAAATAAGATGTTTTAACATAGACTTGTACTAGCAAAATGTCTTTCCCAGACATCCTTATTAACAATGTCTTATCAATGGTACCTCTGGTATAACCATTCTTCAGGAGAAACTGTGACAAAGTCTCATACTACAACCTAGGTGCTTGGTACAACCCATTGAGAGCTTTATCAAATACATAGTTGGGATGCTGTGGGTCTTTAAATCCTGGAGGCTGGCACACATAGACTTCTCTGTCTATATCCCTATAGAAATGCACACTTGACATCAAGTTGGTAAACTGTAAATTTCTTGGATGTAGCATAAGCAAGATAGATCCTCATTGCCTCAAGTCTTGCAACAGGTACAAAGACATCAGTGTAATCAATTCCTTCCTCCTGTGTGTATCCTTGAACTACCAGTCTTGCCTTGTTCTTGATAATCAAGACTCTATCATCTTTTTTATGTTTGAATACCCACTTTGTGCTAATGGGAACAATGTCCATGTATTCAACATCATCTGGGCTTAAGCATTCTAGATCATTAAAGCAAAACTAAAAATCACTAAAAGGCCCATTTCTTAAAACAAGGCACAATTTTCCTAGAAGGGACTTGTTTGAGCCTGTTAAGACCTTGTTATCTCAGAAAAGGTGATGTATGGCCAAGAAGAACATGATGGCTAGTGGGAGTAAGGTGTTGCTGGGGTTGGGAATTCTTGAGCCTTTATCAATTAGCAGTGCGTTGCTAGCTAGAAGGCTAGAGGTTATGCTCATCTGGTGACCTCTCTGAACCTCCATCTCTACATGGTATCCATCCAGGATGTCGTATAGTTCACTCATTGTGAGAGTGTTCAACTTCTCTATCCTCTTGATAGAGACATAATAGAAAGTCCACTCTTAAGTGCACTCATGAATTTCCTTACTAGATCTCTCTTCTCAAGAGTCACTCCCACAGACTGAAGTGATAAGATAAAGTCCATATATCTGAAGTATTGTTGGCCGAGGGTTTCTCCAGCAACATAAGTGAAGTTCTCAAACTATTGCTTCAATGTGTCTATCTTGGACTCTTTGGACTCGATGGAATTAGAATACATCAATATCAAAGCATCAAAGAGTTCTTAGGCTGGCTGATAATGCCTAAAGCCTATCATTATGGAGTTTGGTATGGCTATAAGCACTATAGTCATGGCTATAAGCACTATAGTCATGGCCTTGCTATCGATGTTCATTCTTTGAAGTCTTCATCTGAGAAGTCTTCAATGGCTATCTCTATCATGGCACCATTACCAGCCTATGCTGCCAGTTTTGGATTGTAAGGACCATGGGTGATACATCTCCATATTTTTCCATCTTGATATCTAATAAAGTCTTCAATGCGCTTGCAGTAAGATCTGAAGTTATCAGAGGTGATAAAAAGAGCTTTAGTCATTGTTTCCATTTCAGATTCAAATAATTTCTAGTGGAGTACCATTTTGAGTGAAGTGAGTATATGAATGATGAAACAAGGTGACTTAGGATGGTAAGATCTTAAAATCAAGAGCCTAAGAAGTTCTTATACCAATTTCAGGATTGGATATGGTCACTCAACACAAGTATCCTCTCTTAAACTCACTAAATCACACTCGAAAGATAAAGCCAAATCCTTTAAGAGTTGATGAAAATATTATAAGTAATCAAGACACAAGAAATGGTTTTCAAGATACTTGTATATATTACTTCTCAACTCAAAGTTTATAAGACTCTTACAAGCATGTCGAATGAGTTTACAATGAGAACTATACATACTACTATTTACAACCGATTATACTTAGATTACCAGTTGAGAATTCCTACTAAACAAATACTACATTACTAGTAGTAAGGCATCTAAGATAAAATATTATCCTAGATAAAATAATCATGATAGGTCTATGGCTTACCTTTTTGTCACCGACTAAAGTTAGTAACTGTACTAACTGATAAAGAATGAATAGTTAGATAAAGTATGATCAACTACATGGGCATTAGAAAACACCATGCAATACATCAGAGGTTTTAGCGGCTTGTCAGATGGACCATACTAATATCCACTAGTTCATAGTAGGTTCTTCCAATGGTTAACTGACTTCAAGAAAACAAGTTCTTCCGAAGCCACTTATACTTCGGAAGAGTCTACTTCTTCTGAGACTTCTACTAATCTTCAAGTACTTATACTTCGGAAGTCTTTGTCTTGAAGTCTTCCAATGTGTTTGTCTTCAGAAGAGAGATTTACTTTGTATTCAGAAGATAGAGTTCTTTCTTCGGAAGTTCTTCTACTTTAAACTTCAAAAGTTCAGCTTTGCCTTCGGAAGTCTTTGTCAGTTGCACCAAAAATTGTTCTAAGTGTTGTTTTGGTTGCACCAGCCTCATCTGACCCAGCAATACATTTTGATCTGAACAAAAATCTAAGACTCATCCATAATTTAACACATATTCTTGTATTTCCAATCTCACACACAACCCCTCCCCATTATCCTAATCCTTCAATATCAGAAATTGTAGAACCGCACACATGTTAGCCATAGCGCCGCTCCATCCTCAAGCGCTCTTTATCTCTCTATTTTATCTCTCTCTCCCCCTCTCTCTCTTATTAATATCTGCATCTTTTTTCTTTTTCTTCTAAATATCAAGACTAATGCAAAGTTCTTCTAGACCGTTCATCTTCTTTACCATCTGATCTCAAACCTCTTTCACCACCTTTTTGTCAAAAGTGACACCATCACCACACTGTCACCTCCCGCCGCTAACCTTCATTAGGTGCTATACACTTTCACCTTTTTTACAACGTACTCATCTTTCTGTAATGAACACCTAAGATCCTCCAAAAACCTTTAAATCTTGAACTTGCAACCACTAACAACCCCCCAAACTTAAGTTTTAAATTAGCTTAAAGTGGTTCATGTTGATAGGTAATAGGAGTGTGCAAATCGGTTTTCACGACACATACAATTGTAAAAACTTGATTTTTGGGCTGAATTGAAAGGATTTTCAAATTTATACTTATTTGTTTAAAAGATATGCAAGGTTGTTATTTTAAGTATGATGTAATTTACATGCACACCACATCTTCGATAAACTGGATGTGTGAGTTTAAACAAAAAATGTCTTCATAGTTGGTGTATTATGCTTTGGTGAGTACTTGAGGTGTTTCTTATGTTGTAATCTAAAACGATTTAGTATTTCAAGTGTTACAGTAGAAGAACAAGGCAAAACAAACTCACTAGTTCTTTTAATGTTACTTTTATGACACTATTGGCATAGCCTATATATGTAACAAAAATTTCTATTATTCTATAGCTGGATTAAAGTTGATAAATGGATTTGAATATGTGGCTCACCTTTATGTCAAAACAAAACAGCATTTAAAAAACATAGGATTTTTATAACGATATGACAGCCTTAATTAATTCTTATGTTGCTATAATACCGCTTTTTATATTAATATAATATCGTGTTATGACCTCAATACTTGTTGCATCATTTTTGGTTCTTAGATTACCTCTAAAATCATACATTTTTGGTGTATATATAGATGTAAATTTTATAATACTATTTGTATCATGTACCTTTGTTCTATTTATGTATCCATCTGCTATAAAATGGCTATATAAAGTTCTTATTATACTTTGGATACATAATTTCAATCGATGTGTGTTTATTTCTATGTACACAACAACTACGTGTGTGTTTATTTCTTTAATATATTTATTACATTGATGTAATTGTTCATTACACCAGTGTAAGTATTCGTTACGCCAACATAATCGTTACACCAACATATGTTGAAGCATTAATATATATATATTATATATATATATATATATATATATATATATATATATATATATATATGTGTGTGTGTGTGTGTGTGTGGTGTGTGTGTGTGTGTAGTATAAGAAACAAATGTTAACCCACTATTATCGCAAAAGCCCGCCACCTCCCTTGAAAATTGTAAGGCCCTGTTCCCAGGACGCTCACAGCTGGTCAATCATCACACATAAAACATATATTTACATTAACTTTACTAAAATCATGCAACAGAAACATTTAAACAACCATTTCATTTCCTTTAATAAACACTTTTTGCAAAATAATACAACATTCATTACAAAATATAGTTCGTTCGCATTACAATGCAAAAACGTTATCGTATCATAAAATGGATGCCATCCAAATGAGCCAAGTAGCCACCTCGTGCCATCCTCAGCAACATTTACCTATCAACTGGAAAATGCATAAAAGTCAGTGTTGCTGAGTGAGTTCTAGTTTTACAATAAAAACATTACATTACCTTTCATTCGTTAAAACATTTTCTTTACTATCGCACGTGATCACACATCATACGTACATCAAGGTAATAATTATTATCTTCATCATCGTTCCTTTCGTACATTTCACACGTTTCACACATTTCGTACTTATCGCACTTTTCGTACATTTATTATTATCTATTCACTTCTATCTAGGTCCTTTCGTATGCTTAACCCCCCTCGTGAGCACCAAGCCATATCATCTAGGGTTAAGTGACAAGGACCTCATATCGCACATATAGCATGTATGGAGTAGTCATATATATTAACTCCCCCTATGTGTGAACCCTTAAGGGTTAGCCAAGATCGCATGCTATAAACACACAGTTCATGAGCTAACCACTCTCAATGAGTTGTGAACCTCCTTTCTTTTGCTTGCAAGACTTTCATTTGTTCGTTCATTATGTTCCACTTTCATTATCTTAATCTTTCATTTCGTTAAGATAATACTTTACATTCTTTATCATAGTCACACCACGTAAAGTAACATCATAATACGTAGTAAGGACATAAGAAGCATATCATACATAACCATAACATCATCACGCATCATCATACACAACATATACCATCGCACATCATCCTAAACATCATGCATCGCACATTCACATACAGATACATATGCACCACAAGCGTAAGTCATCATCAAACATAACTGATTCTCCACAGGACAGCGGGGGTTCGGGGGCGGCAGCCCCTGACAGCAAGGTCCTACGGGCAGCAATCCCTAGTGGGGTCCAAGCGGCAACGCCCCTGGCTAGGGTCGTGCTGCCAGGTCAGCGTGAAAAAATTTTATTTTAGCACTTTTATATAGCACATTTTTTATATAAAAAAATCGATCTTCCTATTAAAACTTCTTAAAATCTTGGTCATTTAAATCGTATATTTAGTATGTATTTCCTGCCTTAAATTAGTTCAAAACCTTTAAATAGGGGATCTAGAATTCACCTGGACTCAATAAGTAGCTTCTCAATCAAGCTTTCCAAACAAGGGTTGCACTACATAGCTTGCAGATAAGTTAACACTCAAAGGAGTTAATTTTTGCCTAGTTTCGCTGCTAGTTTTGCTGGCATCTTCGCTGACAGTTTCGCTGGCATCTTCGCTACCAGTTTTGCCCAACTTTCGTTGGATAACCATCTCTGCGAAACTACCTACGAAACTATAGTTTCGCAGGAAGACCCATAGTTTCGCTGGACGAATACATAATTTCACCGGATGAACACCCAATATCGCAGAACGAGCTGAAAATTACGAACCAACCCATTTTTGACCCAAAACTTCAATCATTTACATCCAAAACCTTGAATTATCACCTAATAAGCTATATCTATGCTTCTTACATTTTTTTTTTACACAAAAACATGAGTTTTGGGCGAATCTTTGCCACTTTCAAAAACCCAAGCCCTAGAATATGGGTTTACATCAAAATGAAAGATTAAACGATGTTTCTTACCTAGATTCTTGGTGTTTTCTTGTTGTTTAGATGCCCACGAACATCGATCTTAAATACCGTGATCAACCGAGCCTTAAATCTTCAATTCTCTCCATTTTCTCTCTCTACACTCTCTTTCTAGAATTGGGTGTTGAGTTGCAAATGAGAGCTGCTCAAGCTGATCCGTTTATGTATATCGGGCGTTCCCGGGACCTTAAACTCGCCAAACACATATCCCGCGAGGTCTACTCGGTCCATACTCCATTACCCGCTTGTTAACTTTAAATAATCTCGGCTATGCCCATTATTATTAATTGGTTCATTTCGATGTTATTCGTGGCGTTACAAGTCCACCCCCTTATTTAGGTTTCGTACTCAAAACCTGTTAGTCACTGAATAGTTGAGGGTAATGCTGCCTCATCTCCTCCTCAACTTCCCAAGTGGACTCTGATCCTTTCCTATGCTTCCACTATACACACACCAAGGGAACCACCTTATTCCTTAGCCTCTTCTCCTTGCGATCGATGATCGCCACTAGTTGCTCCACATAATTGAGCCTTTCATCCACTTCAATGCCTTCTAGTGGCACCACTATATCATCCTCGGCTAAACACTTTCTTAAGTGAGATACATGGAATGTCGGATGAATCCATTTCACTCACTAGGCAACTCCAACCTATAGGCCACCTCTCCTACTCGAGCATTATTCAGAAAGGCCCTATGTATCTCCAGCTCAACTTTCCCCGCGTCCTAAACCGAATGATGCCCTTCCAAGGTTAGACTTTCAACATAACTCTGTCACCCACCCGGAACTCAATCCGCCTACGTTGTTTATCGGCGTACGACTTTTGCCTATCTTTAGCTGCCTTCATAAAGGCTTTGATCCTTTCCAGCTTCTCAGTCGTAGCCTTGACCACCTCGACGCTCCCTAACTCTTTATGGCCAATATCACCCTAACAAGTAGGTGTTCTACAACTCCTACCATATAACATCTCATAGGAGGCATGCCAATGTTGCTTGGTAGCTATTGTTATATGAGAACTTAGCTAACGGTAAGTGGTCATCCCAACTTCCTTCAAAATCAATGATGCATGCCCGAAGCATATCTTTCAGCGTCTAAATCGTCCTTTCTAACTGACCATCTGTTTGGGGATGATAAGCCGTGCTAATATGTAACCTCGTCCCCATAGCATCGTGAAATCTCTTCCAAAACTTGGATGTAAACCGAGTGTCACGATCCGACACAATAGACACTGGCACACCATGACAAGTCACAATCTCCTTGATGAATAGATCCGCCAACCTCTCGGATGAATATGTCTCGCGGATCGGTAGGAAGTGAGCACTACTCGTTAGACGATCAACTACCACCCATATAGTATCATACCCTCGCGCGGTACGAGGTAGCTTCATGATGAAGTCCATGGTGATATGCTCCCACTTCCACTCGGGTATATCCAAAGGTTGGATCTTCCCATATGGCTTTTGATGCTCTGCCTTCACTTGCAAGCAAGTAAGGCACTTACTCACGTACTCCACTACGTCACGCTTCATACACGGCCACCAATAATCTTTCTTCATGTGTTGATACATCTTTGTAGCACCGAGATGAATGGAGTATCGAGTCTTATGAGCTTCATGCATAATCTTCCCACGTAGATCCCCAAAATGAGGAATCCACATTCGTCCAAATGGGGTTCTAATACCAAATGTGTTTTCACCCAATTCCACAACTAGACCTCTCATCCTTTCGGAGTTAAGATGATCTTCCTTCAATGCCTCATCTTGAAACTCCTTACCTGGTTCATCAAATCAGAGTTCATAATTAACTGGTAAGCCTTCACCCAAATCGGCTCGGGTCTCTCCTTTCGGCTAAGAGCATCTGCCACCACGTTGTGTGAAGTCGGCTTTTCGGGATCGATAAACATCCGAGCATGTTCTTGACGGAAGGATGAACAACCAAAACCAAAAGTCAAATCAATAACATGAACTATCAATATTGGTTTCATTGATAAAAACCTAACGATTACAAGCTCGTTACAACATAAGAATCAAGACTCTTGGCAAGGGGAAGATCGAGCATTATCTCCCCTCTCATCCGGCAGCCCTAGGCTCCGGGCAGACTTCCTCTCAATCCTTAATCTCTCTAAACATTGAAACTAGTATATATAGGCCTCGGCCCATATTAGATGCGACTGGGCCCATTCGTGCGATTGGACCATGCGTATGGTTCAATCGTACGACTGGACCATGCGTATGGTTCAATCGTACGACTGGACCATGCGTATGGTTCAATCGTACGACAGGACCATGCGTATGGTTCAATCGTACGACTGGACCATACTTATGGTTCAGTCTTACGGATGTCCCAATCGCATCTCTCAGTCGCATGGCTGGTCCATTAGCATGGCTCAGTTGTACGACTGAGTCTCATTCGCATATGCTCCTGCAAATGACCCAGTTTCATGTGTTACAACATATCAGGTGTATAACATTAAGCCTAGACTATTCGACAAGTGATGGGCACACTATATATGACTATATATGCTCCAACAAATTCCCCCTTGTACGTTGCTTGAGAATAGTAGATAACACCTCTTACAATCTTCAGTCAATCTTTGCTCTGGTTGCCAATAGAATCAAACGAAAACCATATTAGCCTACGTTGCGGATCTGTCAGGTTACTACCATATCCCTGAAAATAATTTAGGCACAATAGCTTTCGTTTACTTTGTCGAACACCATCATAGCAGCAAGATTCCCCATATGACTGATTTTTCCAGATAATGACATGAACAGTTTTCCATTGCTTCAATCTTCACACAAGCTAACCTGATTAACATCACCACCTGCAGAAATTCCCCCTCACATTTAGCATATCCCAATATATAGACATTGTGCTCTCCTTGTGTCTTGACACGGTGTATTGGGCAAAAGGTTGAAGGTTCCAATCCACGGCTGAAAATATCAACCAAATCAGCATGCACGAAGATTCATCATCGGAAACCGGTTCACATCATCACTTTCAGATTGCGTCTTCACTTTCTATATACAAGGATTCCCCCTAAGAAGCAGAATCCTTTCTGTGCGGATAATATAACTTGCTGGCCCATAAGTAGTCAGATGCTCCTGACTACCCCACAAAATCAGCACCAACTGCTGACATCTTCTCTTCTCCCTTTCGTAATCCAGTTACATTCACCTATTCTGGAAATCCAACGAATAATGGGGTACACATAGAACTTATTTGACAAATGAACCTCTGGGTGAATATGCTTTGCTCATCTTCAAATCTGTGTAAGAAGCTGTTCCAGACTCTTTTTTTTGGTCTGGAACAAATGCGGATGAGTCAATGCGGATGGCTCATTCGTGCGATTGAACAAACGACTAGTCCAGTCGCACGACTGAACATACGACTGGTCCAGTCAGACGAATGGCTCATTCGCATGGTCCAGTCGTACGAATGGTCCATTCGCATGGCCCAGTCGCATGAACAGGTCTGCACGCAGATTTTCAGATCTGCAGCCGCTAGTGCTGCCCAAAACCCTAATCTGACGAATTCAACATGAACCGAAACAAAGTAGACATCATCAGATTCAAAAGGGTGATAGGAACGTGGTTTCGAATTCGATTTCAACATAGAAGCAACACACATAACAAGATCTGAGCAAAACACGAAGAACACGAAGTGGGTTTAACGTCAAGATCTGAAATTCAATCCAGAAATCAAGAGCTCGGGTTGCTAGAATGATTGTGAGATCATTCGAGCAGTAACCTGCTCTGATACCAATTGTGAAGTCGGCTTTTCGGGATCGATAAACATCCGAGCATGTTCTTGACGGAAGGATGAACAACCAAAACCAAAAGTCAAATCAATAACACAAACTATCAGATATTGGTTTCATTGATAAAAACCTAACGATTACAAGCTCGTTACAACATAAGAATCAAGACTCTTGGCAAGGGGAAGATCGAGCATGATCTCCCCTCTCATCCGGCAGCCCTAGGCTCCGGGCAGACTTACTCTCAATCCTTAATCTCTCTACACATTGAAACTAGTATATATAGGTCTCGACCCATATTAGATGCGACTGGGCCCATTCGTGTGATTGGACCATGTGTATGGTTCAATCGTACGACTGGACCATGCGTATGGTTCAATCGTATGATTGGACCATACTTATGGTTCAGTCTTACGAATGTCCCAATCGCATCTCTCAGTCGCACGGCTGGTCCATTAGCATGGCTCAGTCGTACGACTGAGTCTCATTCGCATATGCTCCTGCGAATGACCCAGTTTCATGTGTTTACAACATATCAGGTGTATAACATTAAGCCTAGACTATTTGATAAGTGACGGACACACTATATATGACTATATATGCTCCAACACGTTGGCCTTTCCCGGATGGTAATGGATCTCGTAATCATAATCCTTTATGAGCTCCAACCATCTCCTCTGCCTCATGTTCAAATCTTTCTGCTTGAAGAAGTTCTTCAAGCTCTTGTCGTCAGTGAATATGGTGCACTTCGTCCCATATAGGTAGTGCCTCCAAATCTTTAACGCAAAGACCACGACTGCTAGCTCTAAGTCATGAGTCGGATAATTAACCTCATGAACTTTCAACTATCAGGATGCATAGGCTATAACCTTTCCTCGCTGCCTAAAGACACATCCAAACCTCGAGTAAGATGTATTTGAATAGACCACCAAATCTTCTCTTCCATCGGGTAACGACAAGATATGAGCTCGAGTCAATCTCGCCTTTAACTCCCCAAACGCTTTCTCTTGAGCTTTACCCGATACAAATTACATCCTTATGGGTCAGCTTAGCAACAGAGAAGCTATCTTCGAGAATTTTTGAATGAATCTTCTGTAATAGCTCGCCAAACCCAAGAAACTACGAATCTCGGATGGCATCTTTGGAGACTTCCATTGCATCACCGCCTCCACCTTTGTCGGGTCCACCATAATCCCCTCGAGATTCACCACGTGACCCAAGAACTGAACCTCGCACAACTAGAATGCGTACTTGGAGAACTTGGCATACAACTTCTCCCTTCTCAACGTCTCCAACACCTCTTGAATGTAACCCGCATGCTCCTCCTCACTTTTTGAATAAATCAAGATATCGTCGATAAACATAATCACTGATTTCTCCAAGATTGGCTGACACACTCAATTCATCAAGTCCATAAAAGCAGTCGGCACGTTGGTCAAACCAAAAGACATAACGAGAAACTCGTAGTGTCCATAACGCATGCGAAAAGCTGTTTTAGGAATATCTTGCTCCTTAACCTTCAGCTGATGGTAACCAGATCAAAGGTCTATCATCGAAAACCAACTGGCACCATGGAGTTGATCAAACAAGTCATCAATCCTCGGTAATGGATACTGATTCTTCACCGTTAACTTGTTCAACTCCGGTAGTCAATACACATCCTCGTACTACCGTCCATCTTCTTCACGAATAAGACCGGAGCACCCCAATGAGAGATACTCGATCGAATGAACCCCCTATCAAGCAACTCCTACAGTTTCTCTATCAATTCCTTCATCTCGGTCGGAGCCAACCGATACGGCGCCTTAGCAACAGGTTGGGCACCCAGTATCAAGTCAATCTAGAACTCGATCACGTGATCAGGTGGCACTCCTAGTAAGTCTTCGGGAAACACGTCTGGAAAGTCACACACAACCGGTAGATCAGACAATTATGGTATTGGCGTATCCATATCCTTCACGTAGGCCAAGTAGGCACTACATTCACGCCTCATGCATTTTCCCATCACCGCCATCAAAATCACCTTCGGAATAGTTGTAACTTGATCACCGTAAATCGTCACCGAACTCCCGTCAGGCGCTGTTAGTTTGACCATCTTTTTGCGACATACGATATTAGCCTTGTAGTCCGCCAACTAATCCATTCCTAGGAAACCGCCTAAGCTCATCACGAATGGTCTAACATGAAACTTATGACCTTCTAATTCAATTTCACAACCTTCTATCATCTCAAAAATCCTGGTAGACTTACCTATGGTAGTTTCTACATGAAAGGGCTCATCAATACTTCTACTCCTAATGCGCAACTTAGTACAAAAGGCAGCAAAAATGAAACTCCTACTAGCACTGGAAATCAAATAACACAGATGCAAGAGTTTGGTTTACTAGAAACGCAGATGACACCACAATGGGGTCCGTCGTAGCCTCCTCCCGAGTCATCGTGAAAGCTTGGGCGCTTGCCTTCTGCCCTTCGGTTCGGTCTTCTTCCCTACCCCAGAACTCTCTGCCCTCGGCTCCTTGCAATCCCTGCTCAAATGTTTGTTCTCTCCACAGTTATAGCACCTTATAACTCCATAATCTTTAGCCATATGACCAGGCTTCCCACATTTGAAGCAAATGTTTGATCCCCATTTGCATTCTCCTGAATGCTCCTTCCCGCATTTACCACATTTCTTCGACCCTGCATCATATATGACCACACGCCAGTCACCCACCTTCGCCACCTTGTTGCTTGGAGCGGGTCCGCCACGTCCAACCCGTTTCCTATTCCAGTTTCAGTCACCACCACCCTTCTTGCTCACCTCAGCCACCACCACTTCTCTCTCATCATACAGCCTCCCCGCCAGGTCAACCGCCGACCTAAACGTGCTTGGTTTGGCAGCAATCATGTGCTTGCGGATGTCTGCTGGCAAGCCATGGATATACCTTTTAATCTTTCGTGACAGAGGCATCACCAGCCGTGCCATCTCATTAAATTTGGTGGTATATTGCTGATGTGTCATGGTTCCCACCTCCAACTACAGGAACTCTCTTTCCACCTTATCCATTCCCTATGAGGACAGAACTCCTCAATCACCAATTTCTTCAGCTCAAACCACCTTTTTCTTCAAATCGCCCGACTACCCTCAGCTTGGACAATATTTTCCCACCGACACAGAGCCCGATCCACAAACGAGTGGGTAGAAAACTTCACCTTTTGGTCCTCCAAGCACTCGCTGACATAAAGTACAACCTCCGATCTCTCTCACCCACCGGTGAGTAGCAGCAGCAGTGCCATTTCCATCAAAAGTCGGGGGCTTGCATCTCATAAATTCCCCATAGTTATAGCCTCGTGCTGCCTCAAGCACAAGCTCTTTCTCTTCCTCTTCATCATAGAGACAACCGTCTCAGTCTCGAGCCGTCCTCTTTCACCCGTAGGCCTGCTCCTTTCCTTCCTTTCTCCTTCCCACAGCCTTGATTACTTCGATCACCACAGACGGTAAGATCGTCTACATGACCTGGTGAATCTCTTCCACTACTGCCTCCTTCACTGAGGCTCTTAAGTTAGCACTCTCGTCTCCGCCCTCTGGATGAGGGGTCTCGGCTCTTTATGAGCCACCTTTCGGCCCTAGGCCTTCCCCTCATGACCCGTGGTTTACCACCACATCCACCATGACCTCCACCACGTGAAGCTTTTGACGATCTACCACCGGCCATCCTCTAAGCACAGTATAAGATTCAAACACTAACATAGTCATTCAAGGGAATAGCTCAATTTATGTCAAGTATAGTAAGTCTCTAATTATAGTGGCCAATTGTGATTAGCCCTTTACTTTACTCTTCATACCCCAAGCATTTCCTATCCTGACTAAATCAGTATCTAAATCTACTAAAGGCACATAAACCACATACAACTCATGTAATGCCGGTTAATATTAAAGAAAATACCTGATGGCACGCAGCTACTCGGACTGGCATCCCTTCCCTTTCATCCCATATTCAGTTTAAGTTTAGGTTTCTTTTGAAAATTTACTCGTTTCACTTAGACTTTGGCTCTGATACCAACTTGTAAGGCCCCGTTCCCGAGACGCTCACAACTGGTTAATCATTGCACATTAAACATATATTTACATTAACTTTACTAAAATCATGCAGCGGAAACAATTTAAACAACCATTTTATTTCCTATAAATAAACACTTTTTGCAAAATAATACAACGTTCTTTACAAAATATCGTTTGTTCATATTACAATGCAAAAACTTTATTGTATCATAAAATGGATGTCATCCAAAATGAGCCAAGTAGCCACCTCGTGCCATCCTCAGCAACATTTACCTTCCAACTGGAAAATGCATAAAAGTTAGCGTTGCTGAATGAATTCTAGTTTTACAAAAAAACATTACATTACCTATCATTTGTTAAAACATTTTCTTTACTATCGCACGTGATCACACATCATAGGTACATCAAGGTAATAATTATTATCTTCATCATCGTTCGTTTCGTATATTTCGCACGTTTCGCACATTTCGTACTTATCGCACTTTTCGTATATTATTATCTTTTTACTTCTATCTAGCTCTTGTCGTATGCTTAACCTCCCTCTTGAGCACCAAGCCATATCATCTAGGGTTAACCGACAAGGAACCCATATCGCATGTATCGCACGTATGGAGTAGTCACATAGACTAACTCCCCCTGTGTGTGAACCCTTAAGGGTTAGCCAAGATCACACGCTGTAAACAGACAGTTGAGCTAACAACTCTCAATGAGTTATGACTTCCTTTCTTTTGCTTGCAAGACTTTCATTTGTTCGTTCATTATGTTCCACTTTCATTATCTTAAATCTTTCACTTCGTTAAGATAATACTTTACGTTCATTATCATAGTCACACCACGTAAAGTAACATCATAATACGTAGTAAGGACATACGAAACATATCATACATAAGCATAACATCATCACGCATCATCATACATAACATATACCATCACACATCATCATAAACATCATGCATCGCACATTCACATACATATAGATATGCACCACAAGACGTTCCCGGGACCTTAAACTCGCTAAACACATATCCCGCGAGATCTACTCGGTCTATACTCCATTACCCGCTTATTTTTTTAAATAATCTCGGCTAAGCCCATTATTATTAATTGGCTCGTTTCGATTTTATTCGGAGCGTTACAAAAATCAATAAAAATCATGATTTTTTTTGTTGGAATAATATGATTACACATATACAACATTATGTATTTTATGTGTACTAGTTTTACCCCCATCACGATGTGATAGAGTATAGACTACAATGGATCCGACTAGTTTTAGAACTAAAGTTATGTCGAAACATGTAGTAACTTGAATTTATAACATTCAATGAAAATGTATTATATTTTATTTGACTCTTTATTAAACAAATTTATGTTGAAATATAGAAAAAACTCAAAACATACAAGAATTTGTAGCGCCGCCGTATGCGACGTGATGAAGTATAGATTACAATCACCATGACTTGTTTCCGAACTGAATTTACGTCAAAATGTAAAGTAACTTGGATTTATACCGTCCAATTAAAATATAGTATACTTGACATGACGCATTTCCAACAAAAGTTTTGTTAAAACGTGGACAACTCATATCCTATAAAAAATATGCACGGAATGTTTTATATTTCACTCAAATTATTTCTAAAAAAATATTACATCAAAAGTCAATACAATGTCGAAACATAGACCATCTTAAAGGTCATATTAAAATAACCACAAAACATTTTATATTTTACTCTATTTGTTTCGGAACAAAATTACGTGAAAATGTAGAGTAATTTGAATTTTTATTAAAATGTAGATAGCAATACAAATGTAAGAATTAGTTTTCTAAGTAAAAATTAACAAAGGGTAGACCCGAAACTTTAGAAACTCAGTGTGATTACATAACATTTTATAAAGTTTTTAAAAATATGTTAGGGGTTGAAAATTTTAAAAGTTAAAGCATTAGGAGAGATAAAAGTTTGTAAAGTTAGCTTATGACCTTTACATTAAAATAATAAAATATTTAACCGTACATTTAACCTAATCTATTAAAGTTCTTAAAAATAGTCTTGGTACTATTTATTTACTCTGAGAATTGATAATAGAGTAATATACAAATTCACAAGTTAAGAAAGGTGTAACACTACAAGTAAATGTTTTTTTTTTATTTTTTTATGTTTACAAATTTACACATAATCCTATCATCCTAAACGATCGAACACACCATTTTACTTGTTTTTGTGTCACTATTAATTCCCCAGTCTCAAATTATGCTTTGGCTTTAGTTTGGTTCAAAAACTATCTATACAGTATCTTCTCACGATTTATTCGAGTAACTTGAAATGAACTTGAGATAAACTCAAACTAAATATACTATACATCTTATTACTATCTCCCACCCCACCCCCTCCCCCCACACACCCACCACCACCACTTGCAATTAGTTTTCGTCTGTTTTTAACATGTTAAATGATGTATTATGATCATTCTGAAATCGATAAATATGTAATCTATATTTAAAAAAAAGATATATGTAAATTAAATTTTGGTTGGTTAGGGATATAAAATTAAAATTTTAGATTGAACATACGTGTAATAAATTAAGTTTATAAGAAGAAAAACGTAGTTCTATTTTTAAAACTATTTTGACATTTAAACATATTCACTATTGGGACCGTTCATTTACAATCTAACAAACAATTGGTCTAAATTTGTAATTAACGAAAATTTAGAACCAAACCCTAAACCCTAAACCCTAACCCTAAACCCTAAACCCTAAACCCTAAACCTAAACCCTAAACCATAAACCATAAACCTAAACCCTAACCCTAAACCCTAAACCCTAAACCATAAACCTTAAACCAAACCATAACATCATCGTAACACATTGTAGTTGGTGTAAATAATTCTTAAAATATTACCAATTATATTTTATGTCTCTTTCTTTCTTTCTTTTTCCAAACTTCAATTTAAATATTATTTATTAATTATAATATTAGAGGTCATTTGATACTAATTTAAATTTCTCCCTATGTCTATTAAACAATTATCTTAAATACAAATAATATTATTTAATTTCTTTTGAGATTAAAAATTATTTTTAAATAAATTAAGAAGATATATTTTTATAAATATAACTTTCAAATAAACAAAATTTAAAAAAAAAAGAAAAAATTCTAAAACAACAAACATGTTTAAAAATATGAAATATTTTAAAATGGTTGTTTAAATGATTTTTTTATAAAGTAAAATAACTAAAATTAGGAGTTACAGTAAGAGAACTTTTAATATTGGTATTTTTTTAAAATAGTTTGTTTTGTAATAAAATGTTTATTAAAAAATACAATTAGGGTTTAATAACAAAAGTTTAATAGTGATAACATTGTTTTATTACTTATATTATTACTCATATGCAATTTCAATAATATCGTTTTATAATTATTATATTTTATTACTAATTATCTAATATTTTATTTATTCAACCAATTTAATACACGGATATTAACTTAGTTCATTAAATAATACATAAAAAAGTTAAGAAATATTATGTGTTCTCAATTGGACGGCGACAGTAGGTGAAGTCATAACCTTTGAGTTGAATAATAATAATACACTTGGATGAGGTGCTACGAAACCCCCTTCTTTTGTACTCTTTCATATGCCCGTGGTGGGTGAACATCAAAGTCAAAATATTATATTTTGATGACATTTTCTCGTGGGTCAAACATTTACACTAGTGTGGGTCCAGACCCCATGAAGAAGAAGTTGGTGAGTTTTATCCGTATATATACACACATATACAATTGTTATCTCATATTGCATCTTGCATCCATACAAAAAGTAAACACAAGACTATTGATATAAATCATTAATATCAAACACAAGATTGAATATGGGTTCAACACAAGCATCAGCATCTGTGAATGTTAACCAAGACGATGAATCTTTCCTATTTGCAATGCAATTGGCAAGTGCATCTGTGTTGCCAATGGTGTTGAAAACCGCCATCGAGCTTGACTTGCTCGAGACCATTGCGAAAGCGGGCCCAGACGGTTCGCTTTCGTCTTCTGAGCTGGTGGCTCAGCTCCCCAAGGTTAACAACCCTGAAGCACCTGTGATGGTTGACAGGATCTGTAGTCTTCTGGCTAGCCATTCTGTGCTCACATGTGACCTCAGGGAAACTGCCGATGGGCGTGTGGAGCGGTTCTATGGTTCGGCTCCTGTGTGCAAGTTCTTGACCAAGAATGAAGGTGGTGTTTCATTGGCACCTTTGCTGCTCATGAACCAGGATAAGGTTCTCATGGAGAGCTGGTAAGATTTAAAATGTCTTTTGTTTTGTTTTTTTTCCCTATGTTTATTTAGAATTTTAAGGGGGGTGTTTTAGTAAAGACATAAAGTAGTACTAGTGAGTTTTAATTAAGTTATTAATAAGAGTAATTATGATAATACTAAATGCCTTTCAGTGTTTAAATTGTTTAAATTTGATATAATAAAGTTACTAATACATAGGTATACTAAATACATATATAGTTTAATAAAAATTAATAAATTGCCATATTTTAACTTGAAACATTACAAAAAATAAAACTAATACAACACTTGTAATATGTTGCATTAGAGTTTGATAACGTTGCATTAGCCTAAAGCAACCTTTTTTATAAAAAGTTGCATGAGATGAAGTTAAATTAAATCTAAAACAACACTTTTATGAAACAGATGTATTAAACAAAATTACATTAAATCTAAAATAACTTATTATATCATTTAATGTAATCCTTTTTATTAACAAATACAACCTTTTTTAACAAGATGCTTCAAAAACATTGCATTAGAGTAGAGTGAAATATTTGACCAATACAATATTGTGCGCTTTATCATGTTATTTTCTGTTTTTTAAATAACAATAATGCTTTAAAAAGTCAAACAACTGATTATGCATTGTTATAATTTCAATGTTCAAACATTAGAAACATACTCAGATATCATTCTTGTAACATGTTTTATCGATTTGATTATTTAATATTACATTATCAGTTTCATTCAAAGCATACGCTATGTGGCATAACTAAGTTTGATTCGTGATCGATGATGATGTTAGGTACTATCTAAAAGATGCAGTTTTGGATGGTGGGATTCCATTCAACAAAGCTTATGGTATGTCAGCCTTTGAATACCATGGCAAAGATCAAAGATTTAACAAGGTTTTCAACAGTGGAATGTTCAATCATTCCACCATGACAATGAAAAAGATTGTAGATTTGTATGATGGTTTTAGTGGTCTCAAAACCTTAGTTGATGTTGGTGGTGGCACTGGAGCTAGCCTTAACATGATCACCTCCAAACATACTTCCCTCAAGGGTATTAACTTTGATTTGCCACATGTTATTGAAGATGCCACAACTTATCAAGGTATGTGCATATGATATGGTTTCACAATTAAATCAAGAATCAAATATGTATTAGATATGTTAGACTAATGTAAATTATTGTAGGTATTGAGCATGTTGGAGGTGATATGTTTGAAAGTGTACCAAAAGAGATGCAATATTCATGAAGGTGAATATTTAATTTTGATACTCATTTGAGAAATATACTTTTTATTATCTTCATTTCATTTGTAACTAAGTTTTGGTTTTAATTTTAACAGTGGATACTTCATGACTGGAGTGATGCGCATTGTCTGCAAGTTCTAAAGAATTGCTACAAATCACTTCCGGAAAATGGGAAAGTGATTGTGGCCGAATGCATTCTTCCCGAGGCACCCAACACTACTCCAGCAACCCAAAATGTGATACACATCGACGTGATTATGTTGGCTCATACCCGGGTGGCAAAGAGAGAACTGAGAAAGAATTTGAGGCTTTAGCCAAAGGGGCAGGTTTCAAAGGGTTCCACAAGGCTGCTTGTGCTCTCAATACATGGGTTATGGAATTTTGCAAATAGATTTCCACTTAATTTAAGTGGTTTGATTAATATTGATGCTTGATGAAAATTTTCTTCACTTGTATTTTTATAAAAATAATAATATGATATAAGGTTTTACTGTTTTCTAATATTATTTAATTTATATCGTGGTGAATCTAATAAAACCATTATGAATCATTGTACTTCAAAGTTACAAAATCCGAAATTGTTATTGTAATTAAAATAACCCAAACTTATGTGTTTAGGATCTAATAAATGGTTTGCGGGACTAATTGGGCAAATTAACATTCTTAATTGCTACGGCTTTTAGAAAGAAAGTAAAAAAAGTAGAGCTTTTGTATGTGTGAGAACGACCAAAGAAAGAAATTGAAGGTCAAGATTTTGATAAGAAAGTATAACCTGTGATTTCTAGAGATTTAAACTTGTATTTCAAGTCTGATAGAAACATCGCTTACCATCGTTGTAATGTGTTGGTTATGTTTAGTTTTAATATTTAGTCTGTCGAAGAATATAAAGTATTTTTCAATGTTTTTAGATTGGATCAACCGAACATCTTACTAGTCCATTGGTCGAACCGGATATGAGAACTAGATAAAATTATAATTATTTTACCGAATATATGTAAAAGTACCGAAAGTGCCAAACCAATTTTAAGCACCAAACGGACCAGATGGGGTTCGACTCCCAGTCCGACCGGCCGGTGTGGTCCAGTTATAAAAACAATGGTATTTCTATTCTTAATGAAAATTGAACAAATTTGACGTGTAGTTTAACTTTCTGACAAAATCTATAAAGATTAACTAATTGTTGAAATTATTAATCACCTTCAGAGATATTTTGGATGAGAATCAATGTTTAATTTCAAAAATTGTGATTTTGATTAGATAATTAACGATTTTAATTTGAGTTGACCTGGGATGAATCTGAATAGAATTGATCCAAAATGATGATTTTGTAGTTGATTTAACCTAATGTAGAAGTTCTCTGAATCTCTAAGAACAACTATTACCGCAAACAAGAATAGAACACTTGAATAAATGATACCTTGAATAATTTTAAAATCGTGATGAAAACTATTATATTTTGAAAACTAGGCTAGTATCTCGTGTATGACACGTGTTGAATAAATAAATATTAAAAATTAGTAACGAAAGATTATTAGTTATAATATGATATTTTGGAAAAAGTGTTATGATTAAAAATACGTATAAATATGACTACAAGTAATAAAATAATGACATTATTTTTTTTGAACTTTTGTTTAAAATTTTTTTTTAAAAAATCATTCTAATCAAAATGTTTAAAAAAATACAACTTTCTAAATATTTCTATTATAACTTTCAATTTTCAATTTTTATGGTTCATAAAAAAATTAATTTTTAAAAATACTAATTTAAATATTTTGTATTTTTTAAAAGTTTCATGTATTATAAAATTACTTATGTTATACAAAATATTAGTTCTATAGAAATTATATTTACAAAAAGAACTTTTTCTTAATTTATTAAAAATAATTTTAATCTGAAAACAATTAAATAATATAATTAATAGTTAATATAAATATTTAATAGAGAGATAAACGAAAAAATTAGATTTACAAGGTTTAATATGAAAACGTTATTTTATTATAGTAAATAGCTATAATAGATGGACACAAAGGAGAACGGCCCTCAAAGCCTTCTTGTTTTTTAATCGAGAGATACCAAATGAAACTATTTAGCCCCAAAAAGTTCCATTTTTTTATTTGCTAATCGAGAGGATCAAAAGGGATCTTGACGGATCCTTTTCTTGGGAGGACTAACCCACTTGTGGCCAAATATCATGTTAGAATTTAAGCCCATTTAAATAAAACTAATTCTTAATAATATGAATGAAGCCCAATTTAATAGCAACAAATAATA
This sequence comes from Flaveria trinervia, assembly GCA_025506515.1. NCBI lineage: Eukaryota > Viridiplantae > Streptophyta > Magnoliopsida > Asterales > Asteraceae > Flaveria > Flaveria trinervia. The sequence goes on along the minus strand of CM046449.1, from coordinate 10,488,072 downwards.
TTTAGAATTACATCAAGCTCATGAGACACCTAGCTCATTTAATTTTTAATATTATTTTCATATAAGTTAGTCTAATATACTATAACGTGTACTGATGGCACTAAAATTAACAACACGTAATTAATTAACAATATCCTTCTCCAATAAGAGAGTTTAATATGTTTTTAAGGAGAGAAGGTAATATATAAGAGAGAATGAGTGACGTGGTGGAAAAAGAAAGGGGTGTAATTCAAGGGTAAGATCGGGAGTTTTATGGTGTGCGAGCAGGAGGGAGGACAGATGAAAGAGAGTTTGAATTTTTATGATTTATGAACAGGAGAGAGTGTGTGTGTGTGTATGAGAGTGAGAGAGACGCCACATAAGATCTTTTTTCTAGCCTTCCATTGGTGATATCTCTAACTTTAAATGATCTTAGTACTTTCAAAAAAAGTTTTCCAAACTTATAAATTCAACTAAATAGGTTTGTTTTGGGATGAAAATATGTAAATTGAGTAATAGTGTTAGGTCAAATTGAGTAAGAATCTAGAGAGAGAATGAGAGAAAGGAGGAGTAAAGAGGCGAGAGAAATCTAGAGAGAGAATGAGAGAGAAGTGTGGTCCATAGGACAACCATTAACGATGTTAAAAGACGAATTTATCTCTCATTTAATCGTGTAATTATCTTGAATTAGATAACTATAGTTGCTTATGTTTTAGGTATGTTCTGGAGCTAAAAGTGGATAAAACACTGTTTAGTATGGAATGGAGTGGAACGGGACATGCATGGAAGGAAGAAGAGAAACAACAAAACATTCAGGGCTCCACCGTAAATTACGGTGGACCTTCAAATCTTTAGTTTTCCCACCGTAACACAAAAGAAAACTACTGTAGCAGTTTGAAGTCTACCATAACTTACGGTGGTTACCGTAAATTACGGTAGAGATGACGAACAAAAGTGTAACTGTCTTATTAAAATCGGGGGAAGGTGTCTTTTCAGATAATCTGGAGATCTGATGACTTCTGGGAGAGAAAAAGGCGATTTTGGGTGTTCTTGCTTGGTTCCAAACATTTCTAAACATTTGGTTTTTGTTTTTGATTCATATGAACATTAATCAGTGTGTGATGATGATGTACTAAGTGGCTAAACCTTTGGTGATCATCCTAGATGTAAGGTTTGCTTTTGAAACACTATGTTTTTGCTTGAATTTCTAGAATAATAACTTATAATGTTTGTTTGAGTTATTATGGTGTTTGGATATTTGTTTGTAAATTATTGATTGTTGTTTGATGTTAATCAAAACCATATGTTCTTGGTGCCATTGGCAATCGAGATATCAAGGAGGGATTAGGGTTGGATATTGTCATTTGATCATCGAGTAACAACCTCGCATTTACCAATCCGAGTACTTAGTTCTCCTTCAACACAAACAGATAATCAAACACGAACCATGTTTATGTGGTTCTTTCTAGTAGGCATAAACATTAGTGTGGATTAAAACCTGAAATCTAGGATGGTCGCTTGTTCCTAATCTGTTTACAAAAGTACTCTTTGATTTGCAATCTATTTAGTTACTATTAGTTCTTAAATCAAAACAATCTAACTTTTGATATTTAATTTTTGCACATTAGGGTAATGCAGATAATTTGCAAGCTATAATTTAACACACTTTCCATATACTCCCTGAGTTCGATACCCGTTTACCACTATCTATTAGTTGTTAATTTGAATTAAATTTACGTGTATCACGGCAGCACGTCAAATTTTGGCGCCGTTGCCGGGGAGTAATGCGCAACGTGTGTTAGTTTATTAGTGATGTTTTGTTATTTTCGAGGTTACGCTGGTTGTGTGTAGTGTGTAGGTTTTTCAGGTGTATGCATACCAGGAACTTGCGCTTATCATCACCATTAGTGTTTGATCCAGAAATTGAACGAGCCGCTCGTAGGAAGAGATTCTTACACAGACAAAATAAAATCAACGGTTCACCAATAGCACTACATCACCTGCTATATCAAGCAACACAATGGATCCATTATCACCACCTACCACTACGGGTCAAACAACAGCATCCAAGCCTTTACCCAATCCTACATCAACACCTGAGATTAAACCACCCCACACCCCATTACCTACAAGTACCCAAACCGAACACCCTTTTAGCTTCAACCCCTCAGCAACCATTCCGCCCCTTTCATATTTCTTCCCAACAACCGCTTAATCATCATCTTCTCAACCAGTACCACCACCACAACCATATCAGCCTATACCATCCATAGTTCATACTCCCTCTACCTCTCAAATGCAACCGGATACACAATACCAACCACTGCAAGTTGTGCAAACCTCAGGAGCAGAAGGAGTTGGGTTTAATGGTGGTTATGGTGATGAATTTGGGAGATATGAGGAAGAAGGGTATATGTATGAACTAGATGTTGGTCAAGGGAATTATGCTTATCGTCAAGGACAAGGTATGCACGGATATGAGAGACCACAACCACAAGTTGTGCAGCAACAAATTATACCACAACAAGTACAACCTCAAGTGAGACCACATGGGCCACAATTGCAAGGGCACATTCCTTAAAAGCATGGGGGGCAATCTTTCAACCACCTCATCAAAAATTCGTGCCTCCAAGACCACAAGTACAACGACTAATGGGTCCTCAACGACCAAGAGTTAGGTTGGGTGTCCCACGAAGGCATAATTGGGACGCTGCTAGGGGTATTGAGGTACACTTTCATCCGATCATCACAAATAATCCTTCACCGGTGGTCATCCCTCAAAACAATCAAGGGAGAACGTTTGAAGTCTGAACAAATTCACTTCAAAGTTTACCAAAGTATAAAGGGTTAGCAACAGAAGAACCCTATTTTCATTTGGAGGCTTATGAATCAATTTGTAACACAATTAGTGGTTAAGTATTTTCTGCGGATGATGCCAAATTGGTATTTTTTCAGTTTTCGTTGGAGGATAAGGCAAACTTTGCCATCTGCTTCAATTTACACATGGGCTGAGATGCAACAAAGGTTTTTGAAGAGTTTTTCACAGCGCAAAAGACCAATGATGCTAGGAGAAGCTTGAGAAGCTTCAAACAACAACAAGGTGAAATGTTTCATGAGGCTTTTGAGCGGTTAACTTGATGATCAAGAATTTCCCTCATCATGGAATTGAGTTATGGGAGTTGTTGAATGCTTTTCACAAAGGGCTTCATTCTGAAGATGCCCGGGATTTGATGTCCATCACAAATGGTACGTTTGGTACCAACTATGAGCAAGACGATTAGGCATTCTTAGAACAAATGGCGGTCACATCAAAGAGGAAGGCTTAATCATCAAGACGAGCACGACCGGTCATTACACGAGCTCCAGTTCATGTGGTGGATGATGGTAATGTACAAGCTACAAACTAAGTTTATAATGCTTGTACAAATTGTAATAAGTTGGGACATACCGTGGATTCTTGCACGGTAACTTTTGAACAAGTAGAGGAAGTGAATGCTATTCAAGGGCAAGGGTGTGGTGGAAGAAATTACAACATGAATTCAAACACCTATCATTCGGGTTTGAGAAACCGTCCGAACTTTAGCTATGGGAATTCAGCCAATCAATCCAACCCAAATTTCCAAGGAAAGACTCAAGGTAATTTTTTCCTCGTCAACAATATCAAAATTCTCAAGGAAACTTTAGAGGGGGAAACAATCAAGGGTATCAAAAGCCTTTCCAACCATCAGGAAATGATCAAGGAAGTGGTTTGGGTCAAAGTTCATCAAGTGGGAATGAAGTGATGGAGATGCTAAAGTCCATGCAACAGGAGATGCAAAAGAGGAATCAATTGGATGATACTAAAGCTCAAAAAGATGAAATTTAAGACAAGCTATTCAATCATAGACCAATCAAATGGGGTAACTTGCAACGGATGTGGTGAATCTCAAGAAGAACAAGGGCCAACTTCCTAGTGACACCAAGGTAAATCCCTCTCATAGTTCTTCTCGTAATATTCCTATTAACCATGTTAGTGTTTTGAGAAGTGGTAAAGAATATAAAACACCATTTTCTCCGGTTTTAATCGAAGGGGTAGTTAAAGATATTACGGGTATTGAAAGTGATGATGATGTTTCACCGGTTATACATAAAGAACTAAATATAAAAACATTGAGGTTGGGTGAAAATGTAAAGAATGAAAAAGTTGAGGGTGAAACGAGTCAAGTCCCGTTTCCATCGGCATTACTTGATCGGGCAGGACAAATTTTATTGCATCAAGAGGTCCTTAAAAAGAAGAATTGTGGGACATGTTTAAACAAGTAAATATTATCTTCCACCACTTGATACAATAAAACTAGTACCCGCTTATGCTAAATTTCTAAAAGAGTTATGCACACAAAAAAGACAACAAAAGAAGAAAATGCCTAAATGGGTGGATTTAACTGGGGAAGTAAGTGCGATTTTGAACGGGGAGCTTCCTCCTAAGCTCCAAGATTTGGGTATGCCAGTAATTAACATTCAAGTTGGTAATTTTCAAATGGAATAGGCATTACTAGATCTTCGAGCCGGGGTGAGCATTTTACCGGGGGGCTTGTATGACCAATACGACTTTGGTCCATTAGCAAGGGTAGAGACAACAGTTGTTTTAGTCGATTTATCTCATAAGCTACCTTGGGGGATGGTTCAAAACATGATTGTGAAAATTGATGAGTTTTATTACCCGGTTGACTTTTTAGTGTTAATCTACTCATCCGCGAACCCAAAACAACAACAAAATGTTATTTTGGGTCGCCCATTTTTGAGCAGCGCACATGCTGTGATCGATTATAGATTTGGTACAGTCGATATGACTTTTGGGAATTGAAAAATGCGTTTGAATGTCTTTACTAACAATTCTAATATTGTTGATGTTGATGAGTGTTTCATGGCAGATTTAGTTGACGGATGCAACCCGCATGAGTATGAGGAGGTTAGTATGGATTTTTGTTTGTATGATTTTTTCTGAACAAGTACATGCTTGTGCACTAAGGGCTGAAGAGGAAAAACAGGATGCTATGGCTTTAAAGGAAGGTCAACCGCCATGGACTCACCAATTTGAAGGCTTGCCGGTGGAAATAAGATCGGGTACTAAACCATCACTAGAAGAACCACCAAGTTGGAGCTCAAGAACTTGCCAAGCCATTTGAAGTATGCCTTTCTAGAGGATAATGACACAGTACCGGTCCTTATTGCCTCTAATTTAGAGATGGCGCAAGAACAAGCCTTATTAGAGGTTTTAAACGAGAACAAAGGAGTTATTGGATGGACGACTGCCAATCTCAAAGGAATTAGTCCATCAATCGTCATGCACAAGATAATCACCAATGAAGATGCAAAACCAACATGAGAAAGAGGTAACTAAATGGTTGGATGGGGGAATTATCTATCTGATTTTGGATAGTGCTTGGGTAAGTCCTACCCAAGTTGTGCCTAAGAAGGCCGGCATACAAGTAGTCAAGGATGAAAGTGGTGAACAAATTGCCACCCGACCGGTCACCGGGTGGTGTGTATGTATTGATTACTGTAAATGAATGCCGCCACTTCTAAGGACCATTTCCCGCTACCTTTTATTGACCAAATTAATGAAAAATTACTGGGTCAAAAATACTACTGTTTTTTGGATGGGTATTTGGGTTATAATCAAATAGCAATACACCCGGATGACCCACACAAGATCACCTTCACCTGTCCATATCGTACCTTTTCCTTTAGGCGAATGCCATTTGGCTTGTGTAATGCACCGGCAACTTTCCAACGATGTATGATGAGTATCTTCTCAGACATGGTTGCCGAGTCGCTTGAAGTGTTTATGGACGATTTCCTAATTTTTGGCACTAGTTTTGAATCTTGTCTCAATGAATTACAAAAATTTTTAAAAAGATGTGTTGAGAAAAAATTAGTGCTTAGTTGGGAGAAAAGCCATTTCATGTGCAAGAGGGAATGGTGTTAGGCCATGTGATTTCTGAAAGGGGTATGGAGGTGAACAAGGAAAAAATTCAGGTAATATCCTCATTACCACCACCGAAAAATGTTAAGGGCGTACGATCATTTTTTGGGACATGCGGGGTTTTATAGACGTTTTATTAAACATTTAGTGTTATCACCAAACATTTATGTAATTTGCTATTGAAAGATGTTCCATTTGATTTTACTAATGAATGTTTGAAAGCGTTTAATGTTTTGAAGGAGCACATGGTCAGGGCTCCCATTTTGCAACCTCCAGATTGGTCAAAGCCATTTGAAATTATGTGTGACGCAAGCGACAAAACAATTGGTGCAGTTTTTGTAACACCCGGTTATTCTTTTAAAAGAAGAATAAGAAATGAAGAATAAAAGTAGGAAATGCAATTTAACTCCAAGTTGAGGGGTTAAAAATGTAAAAGGGGACAAAAGTACAAAAGTTAGTGTAAAGGTGGGCATGGCCGCCCACCCTCACTTCACATCACCTTTTTCATTATGTTAGAGAGAGAGAGAGCACAAAACTCTTGGGTTGAAGAAGAAGAAGAAGAGGTTGAATTCAAGGTAAGAATTCGAAGATTTGAACTGTTTGTGATGGGTTTTGTCTCGGTTATGTGCTTATGTGCTTGTGTGTGTGTTTGGTGGGTTTCTAGGTGTTGAACTCATTTGCATACGAGTTAGAAGGAAGATACACCCAAAGTTGCACCAGGTGAGTTTCTAGACCCCGTTTTACTTGTTTTAAACTCTCTTTGGGGCTGAAAATGTATTTAAACAATTTTACAATGTTTATGTATGTATACTCGTATGTATTATGCATGTTTGATGATGTTCCTTAGGTGTTATTAAGTTGTTCCTGCTTAGAATAGCCTTGGTAAGCTTACAACAATAGGATTGATGTTTGGGTTCGAAAATATCCTAGAAACATGTTGAGCAGAAGGTACATGCGCCTAAATAAGGCTCATGCGCCCAGAAATCCCTTAGAAATGTTAAGTGTAAGTCATGCGCCTGAACAGTGGTTCATGCGCCTAGAATTTGTAATCGGACGACTAAATGTAGGGCCATGCGCCTCAATAGTGTCCATGCGTCTGAATAGCCCATGCGCCTAAGTATGCCCAATCACCCAAACCCCATGCGCCTAAGTGTCCATGCGTCCGAATGGACCATACGCCCGAATAGTATCCATGCACCTGAATAGTTCATGTGCCTAAGTGTTAAAACGGTTAAGTGTTGGCTGATGCGCCTGCATAGTGATGAAACGCCCAAACAGGGCTCATGCACCCAAATAGTATTGGTGCGCCTAAACACTTAGAAATTATTACGAAATTTTTGGAGTCTGTGCTACTAAGGTTTTGACCGAGGTTTGACCAGGGCTTATTAATGCTTAGTTTCATGCATGATTATGATTGTTCCGTATTATTATTATTACTATTAGTGTATGTCTTTACGTGGTGTGTTTATTATCATAACGTAAAGTATTACTAATAATAAAGCGAAAGAGCAATGAAGAAGAGAAATGGAACTTAAATAAAACGTTAACAAGTCTTGCAAGCTTATAGGAGTTGCACGACCATGTTGTTGTTAGCTCAACTGTGATGCGGGTTAGCTACCCTATTATGCACACGGGGCCAGTCAATTGAGATTGGCGGACCTTTGCAGCGTACCCTAGGTGACTGGGCCAACCTTGTATACAGTTTTTAGAGCCCATTAAGGGAACAGAAGGCCCAACACCATTTCCCCCGCGCATATAGTTTAGGGTATTGCTCATTGATCCATATAGACAGTGAAAGATAAAGATAAAATAGTACAGAATAAACAAGGCATACAATAAAAAGAAGAAGCATTATCTGGTTGTATAGTTAATGCGTGCTCACGTATAAAGAGATGAAATATCACAAAAAGAGTATTTTCATATGTATACCTTACACAAAGTATTTTATTACTTTTAAAACTAGAACTCACACAGCAACGTTTACTTTTATACATTTTCAGTTGGCAGGTAAACATTGTTGAGGATGACATGAGGGTGAAGCTACTCGGTACGAAAAGATTGACATCCATTCATACTTGTTATTGCTGTTGTTTTGTAATGCAATTAAACAATTCTTTTGTATTTGGTTAAACAATAGTGTATTGCTCAACAACAGTGTTTTTGATGAAATGAAATGAATGGCTTTTGTTAAAATAATTCTGCTGCTTAAGCTTATAAATTTGTAATATTTAATGTACTTAATGCTATGAATGACCAACTGTGAGGTCTCTGGGAACAGGGCCTTACAAGTTTGTATCAGAGCCAAAGTTTTATAGAATTGAGTTAAATAAATTTTTAAAACCTAAACTTAAATAGAAAATGGGACAACTAGAGGGATGTCAGCCCGAGTAGCTATGTGCCATCAGGTATTTTCTTTAATGTTAATTGGCATTATGTGTGCATGCTATTTGATTTATGTGCTCTGAGTAGATTTAGATACTCATTAAGTCAGGATAGGAAATGCTTGGGTATGAAGAGTAAAGTAAGTGGCTAATCACAACTGGCAACTATAATTAGGGACTTACTATACTTGACATAAACTGAGCTACTCCTTTGAATGACCGCGTTAGTGTTTGAATCTTATAGTGTGTTAGAGGATGGCTAGGCAGAAATCTTCAAGACTCCTAGAGGCAGAGGCCGTCCACGTGTGACTAGGAGTAGTGCTAAGGCTCCTAAGATGACCCATGAGAATCCTGATGTTCATGGCAGGAGCGAAGAGAATGAGAATGCTAGCTTGAATGCCTCAGCTAGGGAGGTGATTGCTGATGAAGTACACCAGGTCATGCAGACAGTCTTACCATCTGTGGTGACTGAAGTCATCAGGGCTATGAGAAGCGAGGAGAGGAAGGAGAAGGTGACTAAGAAGGGATCAATGGGAAAGGGAAGCAGACGGGAGGAGGAACAACCGGAGCCTGAGACTGTGTTGTCCGATGAGGAGGAGGATGATGTAGTGGGGGTAAAGACTGGAGGGTGCAGTTATGGGGCATTCCAAAGGTGTAAACCCCCGACTTTCAATGGCAATGGCAATGCTGCTGCCGCTCACTGCCGGGTGAGGGAGATGGAGGCAGTCTTGGAGATCAGTGAGTGTTGCGAGGACCAGAAGGTGAAGTTCCCAACTCCCTCTTTCGTTGATTCAGCGCTGTGTTGGTGGGACAATATTGTCCAAGCTAAGGGTGCCAGAGCCATCGAGAAAATGCAATGGAAGGAGTTTAAGCAGTTGGTGATCGAGGAATTCTGTCCTCATAGGGAGCTCGATAAAATCGAGAAGGAGTTCTTGCAACTTGAAGCGGGAACCATGACCCACCAGCTGTACACCACTAAATTCAACGAGATGGCGAGGCTGGTGCCGGATCAGGTGACGCCGGTGTCAAGGAAGATCAAGATGTACATCCAGGGACTGCCGGCTGATATTCGCAGGCACCTGATTACTGCTCAGCTAGGTACCTTTCGATCGGTGGTGGATTTGGCGGGTACATTGTATGATGAGAGAGAGGAGACTGTGGTGGAGGTGAAGAAGATGAGTGGGGATGGTAAGAACTAGAATGGGAAGAGGTTTGGACGTGGTGGTTTCACTCCAAACAATAAGAAGATGAAGGTGGACGACCGTGGGGTGTCATCAAGATTAGGGCTGAAAAAGTGTGGCAGATGTGGAAGGGAGCATACCGGTGAGTGCAGGATGGGAATGAATGTATGCTTCAGGTGTGGCAAGCCTGGCCACATCGCTAGAGACTGTAGGGCGCCGAAGTGCTATAACTGTGGCAGGGAGGGCCACACGACCAAAGACTGTAAGAAGCCGAGGGCGGAGAGCTCTGAAGTAAAGAAGAAGCCGGAGGAAGGAGGGCAGAGGGCAAGTGCTAGAGCTTACACCATGACCCGGGAGGAAGCTAGAGCTGATCTCGATGTCGTGTCAGGTATGTTTCTAGTAAACCAAACTTGTGCCTCTGTATTGTTTGATTCCGGTGCTAGTAGGAGTTTTATTTCCACTACTTTCTGTGCTAAGTTGCCTATTAGTAGTAGAAATGTCAGTGAACCATTCAATGTAGAAACCACTATTGGAAAGTCCACTAGAATTACTGATGTGATAGAGGACAATGCTATAGAACTAGAAGGTCATAGGTTTGCTGCTAGGTTACACGTGATACCCTTAGGTGGATTTGATGTAGTACTAGGGATGGACTGGTTAGCAACCTATGAAGCAAACATCGTATATCGCAAGAAGATGATTCGATTAGTTGCGCCCCATGGGAGTTTGGTTACGATTTATGGAGATCGCGTTACTACGATCCTGAAGGTGATTTTGATGGCGGTGGCGGGGAAGTGCATGAAACGTGGATGTAGTGCCTACTTGGCATACGTAAAAGATTTGGATGCGTCAGTACCACAATTATCTGAGGTACCAGTGGTGTGCGACTTTCCGGACGTATTCCGGAAGACTTACCCAGCGTGCCACCGGATCGTGAGATTGAGTTCCAAATTGATTTGATACCCGGTGCTCAACCCGTTGCAAAGGCACCATATCGATTAGCACCGACTGAGATGAAGGAACTCATGAGCCAATTGCAGGAGTTAATGGATAAAGGATTCATTCGACTGAGCATCTCTCCATGGGGTGCTCTGGTATTGTTTGTAAAGAAAAAGGATGGAAGTATACGAATGTGCATTGACTATAGAGAGCTGAACAAGTTGACGGTGAAGAATCGGTACCCATTACCAAGGATTGATGACTTGTTCGACCAGCTGCAAGGTGCCAGTTGGTTCTCTAGAATAGATCTACGATCTGGCTACCATCAATTGAAGGTGAAGGAATAAGACATTCCTAAGACAGCTTTCCGTACGCGTTATGGACACTATGAGTTCCTCGTTATGTCTTTTGGTCTAACTAACACGCCAGTTGCCTTTATGGATTGAATTGAGTGTGCCGGCTGATGTTGGATAGATCAGTGATTGTGTTTATTGATGATATCCTGATCTACTCGAAGAGCGAAGAAGAGCATGCCGGTCATATTTGGGAGTGTTGGAGACATTAAGAAGGGAGAAGTTGTATGCCAAATTCTCCAAGTGCGCGTTCTGGTTGCGCGAAGTTCAATTCTTAGGTCACGTGGTAAATCTTGAGGGGATTATGGTAGACCCCGCAAAGGTGGAGGCAGTGATGCAATGGAAGTCTCCAAAGACGCCATCCGAGATTCGTAGTTTCTTGGGGTTGGCGGGATATTATCGAAGGACTTCTGCAAGATAGCCCCCCGTTGACTAAGTTGACCCGTAAGGATGTGAACTTCATGTGGGGTCAAGAGCAAGAAAGGCCTTTTGAGGAGTTGAAGGCAAGACTGACCCAAGCCCCTGTCTTGTCATTACCCGAAGGAAGCGAGGATTTGGTGGTCTATTCAGATGCTTCCTACTCGGGGTTGGGTTGCGTGTTGATGCAGTGAGGTAAGGTGATAGCCTATGCATCCCGACAGTTGAAAGTGAATGAGGTTAACTATCCTACTCATGACTTGGAGCTAGAAGCCGTGGTCTTTGCACTAAAGATTTGGAGGCACTATCTCTACAGGACGAAGTGCACCATATTCACGGACCATAAAAGCTTGAAGTACTTCTTCAAGCAAAAAGATCTGAATATGAGGCAGAGACGCTGGTTGGAGCTTATAAAGGATTATGATTGTGAGATCCACTACCATCCGGGCAAGGCCAATGTGGTGGCTGATGCCCTTAGCCGAAAAGAGAGGCCCGAGCCGATTCAGGTGAAAGCATATCAACTGATCATGACCTCTGATGTGATGAATCAAGTTAAAGAGTTTCAAGATGAGGCACTGAAAGAAGATCATCTTAACTCTGAAAGGATGAGAGGTCTGGTTGGGGAATTAGGTGAAAACACACTTGGTGTTAAAACCCGATTTGGACGGGTGTGGATTCCTTGTTTTGGGGATCTATGTGTGAATATTATGGATGAAGCTCACAAGACTCGATACTCCATTATTCCTGGTGCCATGAAAATGTATCAAGATATGATGAAAGATTATTGGTGGCTGGGTATTAAGCGCGATGTGGTGGGGTATGTGAGTAAGTGCCTTACTTGCTTACAGGTGAAGGCCGAACATCAAAAGTCGTATGGGAAGATTCAACCTTTGGATATACCGAAATGGAAGTGGGAACACATCACCATGGATTTCATTACGAAGCTGCCGCGTACTCCGAAAGGGTACGATGTCATATGGGTGATAGTTGACCGTTTGACGAAGAAAGCTAACTTCCTACCGATCCGCGAGACATATTCAACTGAGAGGTTAGCAGATCTATTCATCAAAGAAATTGTAACTCGTCATGGTGTGCCGGTGTCTATTGTATCTGATCGTGACACCTGGTTTACATCCAAATTATGGAAGAAATTCCACGACGCCATGGGGACGAGGTTACATATTAGCACATTTTATCATCCCCAAACTGATGGTCAGTCAGAAAGGACTATTCAGACACTGGAAGACATGCTTCAGGCATGTGTGATTGATTCTGGGGGAAGTTGGGATGACCACCTACCGTTAGCCAAATTCTCCTACAACAACAACTATCATGCCAGCATTGGTATGCCACCCTATGAGATGTTATACGGTAGGAGATGTAGAACACCCGTTTGTTGGGGTGATATTGGTTAGAAGAAATTGGGGAGTGTTGAGGTAATCGAGGCTACGACTGAAAAGCTTGAGAAGATTAAAGCCTTCATGATGGCAGCCAAAGATAGAAAGAAGTCATTGCTGATAAAAGACACAGATCGATTGAGTTCCAGGTGGGTGACCAAGTTATGTTGAAGGTCTCACCTTGGAAGGGTATTATCCGATTCAGTAAGCGGGGCAACTTAAGTGGAATTCACCCGACATTCCATGTATCTCATCTAAGAAAGTGCTTAGCTGATGAAGATATGATTGTTGCACTAGAGGATATCAAAGTAGACGAAAGGCTCAATTATGTGGAGCAACTAGTGGCAACCATCGATAGAAAAGAGAAAAGGCGGAGAAATAAAGTGGTTCCTCTTGTGCGTGTACTGTGGAAGCATAGGAACGGATCTGAATCTACATAGGAGACTGAGGAAGAAATGAGACAGCATTACCCACGTTTGTTCGAAGAATAACAGGTTTCGGGGACGAAACCTATTTAAGGGGGTGGACTTGTAACACTTGGTTATTCTTTTAAAAGAAGAATAAGAAATGAAGAATAAAAGTAGGAAATGCAATTTAACCCCAAGTTGAGGGGTTAAAAATGTAGAAGGGGACAAAAGTACAAAAGTTAGTGTAAAGGTGGGCATGGCCGCCCACCCTCACTTGACATCACCTTTTTCATTCGGCTAGAGAGAGAGAGAGAGAGAGAGCAGAAAACTCTCGAGTTGAAGAAGAAGAAGAAGAAGAGGTTGAATTCAAGGTAAGAATTCAAAGTTTTTAAGTGTTTGTGATGGGTTTTGTCTCGGTTATGTGCTTATGTGTTTGTGTGTGTTCGTGTGTGTGTGTTTGGTGGGTTTCTAGGTGTTGAACTCATTTGCATATGGGTTAGAAGGAAGATACACCCAAATTTGCACCGGGTGAGTTTCTAGACCCCGGTTTTACTTGTTCTAAACTCTCTTTGGGGCTGAAAATGTATTTAAACAATTTTACAATGTTTATGTATGTATACCGTATGTATTATGCATGTTTGATGATTTTCCTTAGGTGTTATTAAAACGTTCATGCTTAGAATAGCCTTGGTAAGCTTAGAAGAAATAGGCTTGATGTTTGGGTTTGAAAATATCCTAGAAACATGTTGAGCAGAAGGTACATGCGCCTAAATAAGGCTCATGCGCCTGGAAATACCTTAGAAATGTTAAGTGTAACTCATGCGCCTGAACAGTGGTTCATGCGCCTAGAATTTGTAATCGGACGACTAAGTGTACGGCCATGCGCCCCAATTGTGTCCATGCGTCTGAATAGCCCATGCGCCTAAGTATGCCCAACCGCCCAAACCCCATGCGCCTAAGTATGCCCAACCGCCCAAACCCCATGCGCCTAAGTGTCCATGCGTCCGAATGGACCATACGCCCGAATAGTATCCATGCGCATGAATAGTTCATGTGCCTAAGTGTTAAAACGGTTAAGTGTTGGCTGATGCGTCTGCATAGTGATGAAACGCCCAAACAGGGCTTATGCGCCCAAATAGTATTGGTGCGCCTAAACACTTAGAAATTATTACGAAATTTTTGGAGTCTGTGCTACTAAGGTTTTGACCGAGGTTTGACCAGGGCTTATTAATGCTTAGTTTCATGCATGATTATGATTGTTTTATGATTGTTCCATATTATTATTATTACTATTAGTGTATGTCTTGACGTGGTGTGTTTATTATCGTAACGTAAAGTATTACTAATAATAAAGCGAAAGACCAATGAAGAAGAGAAATGGAACTTAAATAAAACGTTAACAAGTTTTGCAAGCTTATAGGAGGTGCACGGCCATGTTGTTGTTAGCTCAACTGTGATGCGGGTTAGCTATCCTATTATGCACACGGGGCCAGTCAATTGAGATTAGCAGACCTTTGCAGCGTACCCTAGGTGACTGGGCCAGCCTTGTATACAGTATTTAGAGCCCATTGAGGGAACAGAGGGCCCAACACCATTTCCCCCGCACATATAGTTTAGGGTATTGCTCATTGGTCCACATAGACAGTGAAAGATAAAGATATAAGAGTACAAAATAAACAAGGCATACAGTATAGAAAAGAAGCATTATCTGGTTGTATAGTTAATGCGTGCTCACGTATAAAAAGATGAAATTTCACAAACAGAGTATTTTCATATGTGTACCTTACACAAAGTATTTTTTTACTTTTAAAACTAGAACTTACTCAGCAACACTGACTTTTATACATTTTCAGTTGGCAGGTAAACATTACTATGGATGTCACGAGGGTGAAGCTACTCAGCAGGGAAAGACTGACATCCATTCTACTTGTTATTGTTGTTGTTTTGTAATGCAATTAAACAATTCTTTTGTATTCGGTTAAATAATAGTGTATTGCTCAACAACAGTGTTTTTAATGAAATGAAATTAATGGCTTTTGCTAAAATAATTCCATTGCGTAAGCTTGCAAATTTATAATGTTTAATGTATTTAATGCTGTGAATGACCAACTGTGAGGTCTCCAGGAATGGGGCCTTATAGTTTTGGGTCAACACATTGATAAGAAGCTGGTGGTAATTTATTATGCAAGCAAGACTTTGTCCGAAGCACAACTGAATTATACCACAACCGAAAAAGAGTTATTAGCGGTGGTGTATGCTTTAGATAAGTTTCGTTCATATATTTGGGGGAGCAAAGTGGTTGTATATTCGGATCATAGCGCAGTTCGGTATTTGATGGAGAAAAAGGATGCAAAGCCACGTTTAATCTGGTGGGTATTGTTGTTACAAGAGTTTGACTTAGAGATTCTAGACAAAAAGGGAAGTGAGAATGTAGTGACGGATCACTTGTCTCGAATTCTGGTGGAGGGGATTGATGATGTGGGTGAGATAAATGAAAGATTTCCTGATGAACAACTATTAGCCATGTCAACTTTTGTTGCCCCGTGGTATGCTCATTATGTTAACTACTTAGCTACGGGTGCTATCCCGGATCATTGGACCAAGAAGAGAAGACAACAAGTTCTTGTTCAATTCAAGCAATATATTTGGGATGAACCGGACCTTTACAAAATCTGGCCTGATCAAGTAATTCGAAGGTGTGTACTCGAAATAGAGGTGATGGAAATTTAACTCATGTCCATTCATCCGCTTGTGGAGGGCACTTTAATGGGCATAAAAACGGTTATCGGGTTCTTTCATGTGGGTTTTATTGGCCCACAATTTTTAAGGATGCATGTGAGTTTGACCGGAATTGTATAAATTGTCAAAAGATGGGAAGTATTTCGAAACAAGACGAGAAGCCTTTACAACCAATCTTGGTTGTTGAAATATTTGATGTATGGGGCATTGACTTTATGGGTCCTTTTTCCAAACTCTAATGGGTTTTTATACATTTTGGTGGCGGTGGATTATGTCTCAAAGTGGATCAAAGCTATTGCAACAAGAATGAATGACCATTCGGTTGTCTGTAAATTTGTACAATCCCACATCTTTGCTCGTTTTGGTATTCCAAGAGTGATCATAAGTGATGGTGGCTCGCACTTCAAGAATTTTAATTTTGGGAAATTGTTGAAGAGTTATAGTGTGAATCACCGGATTGCCACACCTTACCATCCACAAACAAATAGACAAGTTGAAGTATCCAACCGTCAAATTATAGAGATTCTCATGAAAACGGTTCCAATGGATAGGAAAGATTGGTCAAGCAAGTTGGAT
Source organism: Flaveria trinervia (assembly GCA_025506515.1). Taxonomy (NCBI): domain Eukaryota; kingdom Viridiplantae; phylum Streptophyta; class Magnoliopsida; order Asterales; family Asteraceae; genus Flaveria; species Flaveria trinervia. The sequence goes on along the minus strand of CM046449.1, from coordinate 10,471,738 downwards.
GATGCGTTGTGGGCATACCGAACGGCCTACAAAGCTCCAATTGGCACAACACCTTATCGGAGGGTATATGGAAAGGGTTGTCACTTGCCAATGGAGTTAACACATAGGGCACGTTGGGCAATCACAACGGTGAATGCGGATTATGGTGAAGCGGGAAAGATAAGGAAGTTGTAATTAAGCGAGATTGAAGAAATTAGAGATGAAGCTTATGAATGTGCATCGGCTTACAAAGACAAGCTTAAAAAGGTTTACGATGCAAAACTGAGAAAGAAATCATTTGAAGTGGGTCAAAAGGTTTGGTAGTACAACTCACACTTGAAGATGTTTGCGGGCAACTTGAAGAGTAAGTGGATGGGTCCATACGAAAATAGGCGAGTTGGTAATTTTGGTGACATGGATATCCATGATGAGCAAACTAACAAGCAACAAATGGTGAATGGACATTGTTTGAAGCCATACATGGAAGGAAACGATGTCAACAACATGGAGCTTGACAACGCGGGCTACATATTACCCTCGGTGGAGAATGAACAACCATGAGAGGCCCATGTTTGGTAGTGTACATAGTTAGTTTTGTTTCGTTTTATTTTGTTTTGTTTTGTTTTATTGCCTAATTTTCGTTTTCGCTCACAGACCATGTTTGAAACAAGTGTGAGGATGTTCGGGCTACGAATAGTTCTGGCATTATGTTGAGGACAACATGGGATTTTTCGAGGGGTAAGGTAATTCTATGTTTTCGAAATTCCAGAGGTTAGTCTAAAAATAATAAATTAATTGAAAACCCAAGACCACGTAACTTATGGTAGTCACCATAAATTACGGTGGCTTGGCAAGAATTGAGGTGATACGGTAGAAGTGCACTGCCTTACGGTGGGTATTCGAACCTAGAGGCCACCGTAAGATACGGTGTCTATCGTAAATTACGGTGGCACCTGGGTTGCTGATGGTCGAGCATTTTCAGCATTTCAAAAAAATATATATTTTTTACAAAACCCACATGCAGCCTTGACCTCTCATTAACTTTCACTTTCATCTTCTTCATTTTTCCACCTACACCTTTCATCCTCTTCACAAAAGCCTACAACTTCCATACCTTAATTCTTCATACATCCTTCAATCCTTAACCAAATCAAGTGATTTTTGGGTCTAACTTGACTAGAATTCTTGTACTTTATGATTTTTTAAAAAATTGCAAGAAAAACACATTTTTGTGACCAAATTTCAAACCCTAGATCCGAAAATTTTGGGGTTCTTCAAGTTTTTGTTTTTCTTGGCTTCTAGCATCATAAATCAAAGGTATGTGATATTATTTTGTTAGTGTTGATGATGCATTGTGAGGACTAAGGCTATTGTTCTTATTGGGTCATACACACTTGCTTGTTCTTAGTTTATGTTTGTGTGACATGGTGATTTGATCATTATTATGGTAGTAGATGTAAGTTTGAGATGCAAGTTGTGAATTTTGGATATTTTAACATTGTAGAGGCAACATGTCCATTTTTTGTTAGAACTAAGTATGAAATTTCCTGTTCATTAGCATCTATTACCATGGTAACAAGAAAGTGTGGGGGTTTGATAAAAAAATTAGGACTGATTTTGTTTATGTTTTTGGTTGTGTTGCTTGTTTTTGTGAATTGTGTAGGAAAATGGTAGGAACTAGTGAACCATTGGGAGCTAGTTCATCTTCAAAAGATAAAGGCAAGCAACCAGAAATGCAATCTAAAAGAAGGAAGTATGTTGGAAGAGACAATGAAACTATGGAGGATAAGGATATGGTAGAGTTGAACATGGCTAACAAAGCAAAATGGGAATCTGGTCCATTAGATGAGAAGCCGATTGAGTGGCAAGCAATATTGTTGCACGATCAAATGAGAGGGTTACAAAATAGAGGGGGTGCATTCATTTGTGAAAGATGTAACACCCGGTTATTTATTTTCTTTGAAGTCGACAAAAGAAGAAAAGAAATAAAGTCCAAAGTCGAGGGAACAAACTCGTCAATGAGAGAAAGTTGGGTGAATGAAGTATTTGAAGGGAGAGGGCTGCCCTTACCCTCTCCCCACACCAAAGATCTCCGCAAAGAAAAGAGAGGAGAAGAAGAAAGGGAGAAAAGAGAGAAAAAGGTTGGTTCGGGTGGATTCAAGAGTGCAAAATCGTCGTGTAGCGGGTCCAAATGAAGCTCTACTTCTCGATGTGGTTTGTGTGAGTTCTAGGACCCCTCTTTTAAACGTTTTTGGTCGATTTTAGGGCTGGAACACATCTGAAAACCCATTTTTGTATGTGTGTGTGTTTGACCGTTTGTGTGTTTGATCCATTTGAATGGTGTTATGGTATGCGTTCCTAAGGTTTAGGATGGTTGATTTGGGCTTAGAATGGGTTTGGATAAGCTTGGAGGTCGAAAATGGCAGATTGGGTTCGGGATGAAATGCATTCTGCATCAGCTAGGGCTAGGCGATCGAATGGAGGCCATAAAGCCAATTGAGGTGCGATTGAGGTTCATTCGCACGGTTGAGGGTTCATTCGCACGACTGAGGGCCCATTCGCATAAGTTCTCATCTGCATTAGTTCCATTCGCATGGGAGTCATCCGCATTGAGTCCATCCGTATTAGGTCCAATCACATGGGTGTTCATTCACATAGGTGTTCATCCGCATTGGTCCATTCACATGATGTTCGGTCGCCTGGAAGGCCATGCGACTGAAGGGTGCCCATACGCCCAAGTAGGGCTTGTGCAATCGGGGAAAACGTAGTTTATGTATTGACTTTCGGGGGAAAGTGCAGATGTAAGTTTTGACGTGGGAGATTCCCATAAGTTCATGTGAGATGACTGTTGTGGTCATAGTGGTTATGTTGGGTGTGATGATGATGTTGCATGTTTATGCATGATGTATGTTGTGTATGTATGATGTTGCCCTGTATGATCTTGACTATGTATGTTATGTTCCTTTTATGATGTTTGTTTATCTTTCCCGTGACTTTACGTTGAATGTTAATGAACGAAATGAAAGTATTATGTAACATAAAGTGAAAGATAATGAAAAGAGGAACATGATGAATGCATGCATTAATGAATGATGAAAGTAAAGACAGACTTGCAAGACTTGTATGTTGGGACACGCCCCTTTGTAAGGTTTAGCCTAACGGGGTACGGTTTGCTACCCCGGAGGATGCACATCGGGTTCTTTCTTTGTGATTGACCATTTGTATAGACCATTGCTGCATACCTTAGGTGCTGAGACCAGAGGTGCGGAGCACCGTTATAGAAGTTCTATGATAGGCATAGGTCCAATACTAGGAAACAAGGGTATTGCAATGGAAATGGCCACCTAACCTCTCCCTAGGTACGTGTCCAGAGGTGCGAGCACCGTTATAGAAGGTCTATTATAGCCTAGTCCAGTACCAGGAACAGAAGGTAAAGTTATGGTTTGAAGGAAAGAAAAATGTAATGATGAAAGAATGTGAAAGTTAATGACATACGATGAATGAACAAAGTTAAAGAATGAATGATGATGATGAAGAAATATGATTATCTATGTGTACGTATGTTTATGTGATCGGGTACAAAATAAAGAACGTTTTAACGAAAGAAAAGTATGTTTTATTTAAAAACTAGAACTCACTCAGTAAACACTGATTTTTATGTGTTTCTAGTTGGCAGGTAACGTTGCTGAGGATGCACGGGCGGCTACTCACTCTTTTGGATGCATTATTTGATTAATGTTTTTCATTATATCAACAAACCAATATTTTTTAATGAATGTTGTATTAACTTATAAAAGCATTTGTAAATGATTGAAAAGTTATTTTTATGTTTCCGCTGTATGTGTTAGGTATGATTTAACATAAAATATATGTTTTTCTGTGTAGGAATCTGTGTCCCAAGACACTTAAATATTGATGTGGGTTAGTACGTATGATCCAAGTCGGTTCTACCCAATACAATGCTTAGCAACACCAATAAATATTTAATTGATGATATGATCATGCAATAAATATTCACACCAATTTGAAATGGGTTTTTCTAATAGATGCATTATGAGATAGGAACACTTATAGGATATTTTTGTTCAAATATTATTATTTGAAATGTTGTTAAACTTAGTTAAATAAATCAAATAGTAAATTGGGTGTAATGAGTGCAGGATCGTTCAAGGGCTTGAACACAATTACAACACAACAACACAATGAGAAGATTAACTAAACGTTAATCAAACAGTGAACTAGGTAACCAAAGGTGATGCAGAGAACACAAGTAAAGCAAGAGACAGAACAAGAGAGTATAGTTTTCAAGGGAGCAGTATATTGCTTTCTCAAGTTCTTTTACAAGTGTTACAAAGCATTGAGAAGATACAAGAACTTGGAATACTTATACTACAACCTACAGCCGGCTATACTATGAAAGCCAGCTGGATACAATTGACTAGACACTAACAAAATCAATTGTAGATCAAAAGGCATATCTGCCTTTTGACCTTGTGACTATGACATGCCATAGCTCACATCCTTATACATTACAAAAAGGATAAAGTACATAAAGTGGAAAGTTTCAGACTCAAGACCTCAATGTACAGTTACCAAAAGCATGGACCTTTTCACCAACTCTTGTAAGTTGGTGACTTATCAGAGACGCAGCGGAAAAGGTGCTTTATGGAACAGTACATCAGATAAAGCATGTGTACTAAAAGTCTTCGGAAGAAATCTGTCTTCATAGGTTGAAGCTTCGGAAGACTTTGTCTCTTCAAGCTTCGGAAGACTTCATGTTAGGCTTCGGAAGATATTGGTCTTGGCTTCGGAAGATATTACACTTAGAGTATTTTCTAATGCTTGTGTAATTCTTCCGAAGCATTCTTCACTTCAGTACTTAGTGCATGTTGCTGAAACACTTAGGCAGTTTTGGGTTGCATCAGACTTCAGGAATCCTTACAAACTCCCCCTAGGCTGATGCTACCAAAACACTTAGAAGATCTTTAAATGTTTGTAGTCTTCAGAATAATCAAGACCATCCCTTTCTTCATTTGATGGTCAGGATCATCAAGACTCTCATAGTATCTTCTCATTTCAAAGAGATCATGCAGAGGTAAGTTGATTATGTCTTGCCATGAGTAGACATTTTCAACACCTTGATCTCTGATAACATTCCATCTTTCTGGATTGGTAGAGTAAGTCCAGGATAAGATGGGTGTCTCGGTTGCTAGAGGAGCCACTTGCATAGGAGTTGATTGGGCTGCCTCATCATGCACTTCCTCAGGTTGATCTGATTCAGCCTGGGGTGTAGAGGTAGATGACTTTGGCTTCTTCTTTTTAGTCTTTGGTTTAGAGGCCATTTTCTTCTTCCTCTTTAATGTCTTTAACTGAGAAGACTGGTCTGCAGCACCATGTTGATCATCAGTGTCTTTCAGTTGGGTGTTCCTCCCTCACAGGTTCAGAAGGAGAGGGAGTTTGACCCTGTCTTGGATCAGAAGATGAAGTTTGCTGAGGCTCAGCTGGAGGTTCTGGTTCAGGTGTCTCTGTTGTTCAAACTTGACCTCCACTTCAGGTGGGACTTGACTTGGAAGAGAGTGCAAATCAATGAGTTCACCACTTTTATCTTCTGCTCTGCTTGATTACCCTTATATGCTCATCCATTGTAGATAGAGACATGGGACCAAGTCTCCTTCCGGAGAATCCATATGACTTCAAGAAGCTCATCATTCTTTGTCTGTCAGCAGACTTCTTTGCATTCTTTTGAATGATGGCTCTTGACTTTGCAGCTTCTTCCCTTAGCTTCCTTTTGGTTGTTTTTCTTTCTTTGACTAACTCAAGCTCAAGTTGCTTTAAGTACTCGAACTCAATGAAGTCATAGGACAGGGGAAGAAGTATTTTGCCTGATAGAAGCCTGTGGCACTCAGGTAGTTTATCATTTTGATTCTATCCTCTTCTTTATCTACCTGAGGTTCTTGTGGAGCCACATCTTCCTGTGCAGGACTTTCTTGAACTGGAGAGAGAGTGGGAGTATGCTTGTGAAGTCTTTTCTGTCTCCTCTCCTCTTTGAATTGGAGAAGTAACCTTGCATCCTCTTTCTCCTTTATCTCTCTTGACACTTCCATGTCAGCCAGTTCATTCAACTCTTCTAAGGGGAGGGAGATGATTTCATCAACATCATAGTTCCTGGTCTGTAAATAATTAATCCTGACTGCCCTTTGTTCATCATTTTGAGTATTTGGTCTGGGGGCAGCCCTGATTGCAGCTTGCATGAATTTTGATGACCCAGAAGAACTTTCTCCCCTTAGCCTCCTTTTCCTCTCTCTCTCTTCCTCCTCAATTTCCTCAGGAGTCATTATCCTTTTCCCTTTGTCACCAACAGACCTTTGTGACTCAGGGTGGATTGAGGCTTGGCCTTCATTGCTTGGTGTAGCTTCCATGCTCTGGCCAGAGAGAGGCTGAGAGACACCTTCACCAGCAGGTGTCTCAGATGGAGTTTGGACCTCTGCAGCAGTTGTTGATGGTGAGACAAGGGTCTCAGGTTCTGCCACTGGGCCTTCAGCCAAGGTTTCCCCTATGAAACTAATCTTAGGGTCCACCTCAGCATCCAGTTGACCGATGACATTGCCTGATTGCCTAAGTCTCCTTCTTAGAGAGAACTCTGCAAGGATCCTGTCTTGGATTCTTTGAGCCAGCCTGTCAGCTTGTCTAGATTTGCTTGGATTGACAAGTGGCATGTTGACTAAATCCAGTCCTTCATAGAAGCTCAGGCTTTGGAACTGAAAGACTTCTTGTTGACCTTGAACTCTGTGAAGTATGAGGGCTCTTCTGTCATCATCATACCTCCATCTGATGATGTAGTTGCCAGTTCCATGTGGTGGAGATGAGACAGCCCTTGGTATACCTTCCTCAAAGAGACTCCTGATGAGAGAGTCTATAGAGTCCACATTAATGTGAACTTGAGGAAGTTGCTGAGAATGCACAACAGCAAGTGAGGATGGTGAGTCCTCTATGTCCATTCTCTTTGAAGAACTCCCAGGTTCTGTGGTTGTGATAACTTTCTCCCCCTTTTTGGTAGCATCACCCACTTGCATAGGTGAGCTGGAGGATAAATCAGTCACTTCCACAGGTTCTTGTGTTCCTGGTTGAGCTCTCCTTAAAGGTCTCTCAGCTAGTTTTTCCTGCAATATGAAATCTGGAGTTGCTGATCATTGACCCTGTTTTGCAGGTAGTCACCTGAGATTCCAAGTGACTAACCTTAGAGACTAGATAGGTGCATGTTTGTGACAATTTTTGTACCTTTAGTCTCAAATTCCCCTCATCTTCATCAGAAGAATCACTGGGGGATGAGAGGATTGGACCAAAGTCCCTTCTCTCACCACCAGCTTGAGTTTCTTGGCTGCTGGTTTTCCTCTGCTCACTGGCAACCTCAGTTAAGATGCCAATGGGCTGAGTTGCCATGGTTGAGGTCTTAATGATGTAATCACTTTCAAAAGTGAGAGCCTCTTCCATATGGACATCCTGAACAGGTTCAGATGTGTCCACCTCAGTAATAGGTGACTGATGAGGGATAGACTGAGGAGAGTCAGAGGTACTCATCTCTCTTTGAGTAGGGGAGGAGAAGAGAGACTCATGGTACTCACTGAATCCTAAGTCTTCATCAGTGTAAAAGGATAGGTTGGGAATTGGTTGGTTTAGATCCAAAGGCTGGGGATGGTAGCTGTCCCCTGAAGGTTGTTCACTTGAGTGTTGAGACTCAGAGTGAAGCTTACAGTTGTTGGGCTAATGAGCTCATCAGGTTGAGCTTGAGGAACCTCAGCCCTGATAGGTAAAGTAATGGGAGTGGTTTGCTCCTCAGGAGAAGTGGGAGCTCTGGAGTCCACTTCTTCCTGTAAGGTGAGTATTTGGGGGCCTGCACAGACTCAATAGCTGAGCAGGGGTTCGTTGGGATTTTCTTTTGTAGGTGATGAATATTGGAGGTTGTGAAGAGGTAGGAGAGCAGTAGGTGGGGTTCAACACTAGCTTGGACTGCTATGTTGTCACCTTGAGCAATGAGCTCTAACATTTTTGGGACTAGGGCTGTTTCTACCCCTGAGAAGCCTACAGTTGGCTTCTTCATAATTTTAAAGATGCCGGGCTTCATCTGTCCCAGTTTAAGAATATTGCCTGTTTCCCTCAACTGTGAGCCCAGTTCACAGTTAAGAATGTGTTGAACATATCTAGGAAACATGTAATATTCTAAGGAGTCTAAGTTTGCAAGTAAATTAGTATAAACAAATTGTGAATACCTGAACTTGACCCCCTGAACCATCCCATGAACTATAAAGGAGAGATCCTCAGGAATCTGGTCCCATCCACCATGCTTGTTTGATAAGCTGTGGATAACCACATGGAGCAGGTATTTCCACTGGGATGAGACCTTCCCTTTCCTGAAGGTCTTTACAGAGAAATCTCCTTCATAGCCCATCTGCTCGAAGGAATGATTAACCGCTTCTTTTGGAAAGAACACTTCACCTGCTTCATCATCCAGCTGAAGATGTCGGTTGATGATGGCCGGAGTGATGAAAATTGTTCTCCCCTGCACTGTGGCAGACAGTGCCTTCTCCCCATCCATAATGACCTCTTGGCAGGTCTTCCAGAATTCAAGCAATGATCCTCATATAGAGGAGGATCAATGGTTAGGGAGGTGAAGTAGTGAGACAAAGACAAGAAACGGCAAACCTCTGAGAAATGAGGATCTTTGTCAGAGCATAACAGAGCAACCTGATTGTGTTGTCTGTGTAGCTGCATGGCAAAGTGAGGATCATTTCTGTGTGTAAGGTCAGCCATTGTGAGGTAGCTCAGAGATGAAGAGAAAAAAATGGGAAGGAAATTTCAGAGAGAAAGCTTTGGTTTTAGGTATGGAAGAAAAGCAGATGATAGAAGAGGGGGAAACCGTTGGTTTATATGAGAGAGAAGGATTTCAGATAAAGTTTAATGAAAGAGGATAAACTTTGAAATCCGTATGTCGGTCCCACCTCTGAAAAAGTAGTTTACCTTTTTGCTCAAAAAGTAGTTTTCTTGGAATTCGAAAAGCTTCCGAAAGTAATTTGTCTTCGGAAGTTTTGATTTAAAAGCTTCCGAAGCTAAAGTGACTTCGGAAGAATTTTCCTGAGAGTCTTAAAGATTTATGCTTCGGAAGAGAAATAAACTTTTGGATGCTTTGTATATGAACAAAGCTTCCGAAAGTAATTTTTGCTTCGGAAGGAAAAAGTCCTTAAAAATGAATAAGTGTCTAAGTTAGAATTTTAAGCTTCGGAAGATAAAGTTTGACTTCTTCCGAAGGTAAAATTTCTTAGACAGTCATTTATTTTGAAGACATATTTTTCTTCCGAAGGTAAAATGTTATCTTCCGAAGTGTCAGAAAATTTTCAAGAATCAAGGAAAGTCTTCAAAAAGAGTTTTTCATTCAAAGAAAACATGAGCTTATGAAAGTGATGAACTAGACAACTTAGGACACACATATTTTAAGAAGAAATAATTAGAATTAGTTTTTAAAAATCTACTCAAAGTTAATCATCCCAATAGCTGATATCAGATACTTAAATCTCTGTTCATCAAAAGCTTTTGTGAACAGATCAGCATATTGTTCATCTGTGTGAACTTTGACTAGTTTAATTAACCCCTTTTCATAGTTATCTCTTATTAAATGATACCTGATGTTGATGTGTTTGGTCCTTGAGTGCTGCACAGGGTTCTCAGTGATAGAGATAGCACTGTTGTTGTCTATGTGGATAGGAGTCTCTTTGAAGTTAAATCCGTAGTCTAGCATCTGATTTTGAATCCAAAGCACTTGAGCACAGCAGCTTGCAGCAGCAATGTATTCAGCCTCAGCAGTTGATGCAGACACACAGGTTTGTTTCTTGCATTGCCATGAGACAACCCTTCCACCAAGGAATTGACATCCCCCAGATGTAGACTTTGCAGTCATGTTGCAACCACCATAATCACTGTCTGTATAGGCATACAGATTGAAATTAGAATTCTTTGGATACCATAAACCAAGTGTTGAAGCACCTTTGAGGTATCTTAAAATCCTTTTCACAGTGATTAAGTGAGACATCTTAGGATTGCTTGATATCTTGCACAAATACATGTAGCAAACATGATATCAGGCCTGCTAGCTGTAAGATACATAAGAGACCCAATCATAGCCCTGTATAAGTGCTCATCTACACACTCCCCCTCAAGATCTGGACCAAGGAGTGGTTTCTGGCTATGGGTGTCTTAGCAGTCTTACAATCAGTCATGTTGAACCTCTTGAGTATATCTTGAACATACTTTGACTGACTTATGAAAATGCCATCTTCAACCTGCTTCACTTGAATTCCCAGAAAGAAATTAAGTTCTCCCATTGAACTCATTTCAAATCTATCTTTCATCAGCTTTTCAAAGTCTTTGCAGAGCCTTGAATTGGTTGAGCCAAAGATGATGTCATCCACATATACTTGAACTAGCAGAATGTCTTTCCTTGTCCTTTGATGAAGAGAGTTCCATCTATAGTACCTCTCCTGTAACCATGTTTACAGAGATACTCAGACAGTGTCTCATACCACTTCCTGGGTGCCTGATGCAGCCCATAGAGAGCTTTGTCAAGCTTGCAGACATAATCAGGATGATCAGGATCTACAAAACCAGGTGGTTGTTTGACATAAACCTCCTCATCAATCACTCCATATAAGAAAGCACACTTTACATCAAGTTGGTAGACCTTGAAGTTCTTGGATGCAGCAAATGCCAGGAATATCCTAACAGCTTCTAGTCTAGCTACAGGAGCAAAGACATCAGTGTAGTCAATCCCTTCTTCTTGTGTGTATCCTTGAACAACTAGTCTAGCCTGTTCTTGATGATGATTCCTCTATCATCCTTTTTATTCCTAAAAACCCATTTGGTTCCAATGGTAGTCTTCCCATGAGGAAGAGGACAAAGGTTCCAAACTTTCTGTCTTTTGAATTGAAGCAGCTCTTGTTGCATAGCTTCAACCCAACTTCCATCCTTTAGAGCCTCCTCAACTTTCTTTGGCTCTAACTGGGATAGAAAACAAGAGTGAAGACACATTTGCTTCATGGGTTTGCCCTCTTGTCTTTACCCCGGAGATAACATCTCCAATGATGTTTGTGGTAGGATGAGACTTGTGGATCCTTAGCTGAGGGATCACAGCAAGTTGCTGAGATAGATCCAAATTTGAGAAATTTAGATCTGGTCTTGAAGATTGATCCTCCACATTATCACACTTATCAAGATTAACTTGATCCAATGAGTGTGTGACATCATTGATGTTATCATCTATGGTATGGTTATTAGCATCAAGAGATTCTTGATCACTTCACCATCACCATTGTTATCTTCTGCAATTGAGATGTCTTTATCTGGTTGAGAGGCCTCTGAACTGGAATTTGAAGGCATGCCAGATGTATCAGCTGGATTTGTCATTGTTGTGCTGATAGAAACCTCATTTGCTGAAGTAGTTTCCACTGGAGCTGAAGGTCTTCCAAGCTCAAATCTTGGATCAGGATCACCTGTATTAAATTTTCTGCAGATCCTGAAACATGCTCACAAGATTTATTAAAACAGTTGGTAACTAAATCAAGATCAAATAGCCAATCCGGACCAGAACCAGCCACACTGGGAGTGTGCTCATTGAAAGTCACATTGGCTGACTCCTCAATGATTCTAGTTCTGATTGTATACTCTATAAGCTATAAGCTTTAGCTTGAGAAGAGTATCCCAATGAGTGTCCATCGCTTATTTCTCAGCACCTTGGCAACTTGATCTTTGGTATTCAAGATGGTGCAGGGACATCAAATGCCTGAGAAAAACCACTGAGTTTTGACCTGTGATCACATTGATTCTCAATCTTAAGATGAAATTCTTTAGAATCTCAGGAGTCTCATCTTTAGTTCTAAGAAAGAAAACCCAAGTGAATCTTGTAAAATCATCTGTGATCACTAGACAGTATAAGGTCCTTCCTAAACTCATTACACTGGTGGGGCCAAAGAGATCCATATGTAATAAGTGTAGGGGAGTAGTGATGGAGTTCCTTTCCTTAGGCTTGTGAGATACCTTGTGTTGCTTCCCTTTCAGGCATGCAACACAATGATCATCACTTGTAAACTCTTTCTTTGGCATTCCAGTTACCAGATCATGTTTGATTATTTATTCATATTCTTAAAGTTTACATGGCACATTCTTTTATGCCATAGGAAAGACTCATCACTATTTGCTTTAGATAGAAAGCATGAAACTTCTCCAGAGGGAGATGTTTCTTGCAAATCCATCTTGTACATGTTCCCTTTCCTGGGGGCTCTGAGCAGAATATGCTCATGAGGAATGACCACTCCAGGTTGAGAACAATGCACTCATGCTCAGTGAAGAGCATGTTATGACTCTGATCACAAAATTGAGATACACTCAGAAGATTGTACCCAAGCTCCTTAACAAAGTTTACCTTCTCAATGCTGAGCTTACCATTTGTGACCTTGCCCCTTCCATAAATGTAACCACCTTCATTTCCTCCAAAAGCAACTGGTCCTCCATCAATTCTCTCAAAATTATGAAGTAAAGACCTATCGCCTGTCATGTGCCTGGAACAGCCACTGTCAATTATCCAGACATTCTTGTTTGTCTTGAGCTGTTCCTGCACAAAGAAAATGATTAGTTACATTTGGAAACCCAAGCCTTACTTGTCTTGGGTTCAGTAAGTGTAATAGAAGGTAATGCAACAGTAATAGATCCTATGGTTGTACAGAGGGGATCTTCGCTGTTGTTGATGGAGAAACCTCAGTCATTTGGTCTTTCTTAGACTTCCACACCACCTTTGGAGTCTTGGACTTGACCTTCAAAACCTTAGAAGCTTTTGGAGCTTCACAAGTTTTAATGACTGATACTTCGGAAGAATCTACAGTCACTGCAGTAGACTTTAGTACTTCGGAAGAACTCCTTTCTTCCGAGACCAACTTTGCTTCCGAAGGTAATTTTCCATTTACCTTCTTCTTTGATTTGGAGCTTCCGAAGGAAACAGACTTTCCTTCCGAAGCTTGAGACTTCTTGAGATTCTTTGAAGTCTTTGTATTGGTCATGTGGATAGTACTTTTAGGATTGTATGGACAATCCTTGGCAATATGAGAAGTACTTTCACACATAACACACAGCATTTTCTTCTTCAAAGAAATCTCCTTTTGAGAGCAAGACTGGCCTTGGTCACATCCCTTTTCACCTTCATCTTGGTAGATTCAGATACAGTTCCCTTGGGCTGTGAACTGTTCTTGGAATTTGATGGTCCAGGCTGTGCAGCAGTGGTACACAGCAGCTCAGTCTTCTTCTTTGTACTGAGATGATTTGAACATGAACCAGAACTCTTGATAAGAGGCTTTGGTGGATGTCTTCAGTCCTTATTGCTTTGAAACCTGCAGAGATGAACACTTGTTTCTGCTTAGCATCAAAGGTAGCCTTGATTCTTGAGCCTTCTTTGCTTTCCTTTTGCTCTTCCTGATCAAGTTCTTTCTCTTGGACTTGGTCATCACAGTTAATTTCTTCTCTCTCAGAAGGATAGTGGCCCTTGGAGGAATCCTCTTCTTCACTCTTCTCAGAGGGATTCCTCACTATCACTTCTTCATCATCCTCACTTACTGGATCTATGAGAGGAAGCTCATCTTCACAAGTTCCACACCTAGGAGATCTTACAGACAAGATTGTGTGTGGAGGAGCTATCTCATTTGATCCCAGTCCCTGTCTATTTTGATAACAAACCTTATTGTGTAGGGATGAGGATATCATGTTCTTGAAGGTCTCTTCTTCAAGAACACTTTTCTCTGCCAGGGCTTTGCTGATCACAAGCTCAGCCTGGCACTTAGTCAACTTAGTGATGAGATCTTGGATCTGAGTTCTAAAATCTGTATGTTCATGTTTTAGTACTGAAATGGTTTTCTCCAAGTCTTCTATCTTTAACTTGTAATCATTTTCAGACTTTCTAAAGTCAGATTTTAATATGTTTAATGACTCAAGATCAGATCTCATCTCTAGGTTGTAGGACCTGTATCTATTTACTTTAGCAATGCATTCAGGGGAGCAAAGATGTTCTAATACCTTGGCTTCATCATGATCAGCCATCAATGCTTGGTTTGGAGAAGCATCCTCCACCTGAAAACTCCAGTCAAATCCTCCCTCTTCAACAGCAACCGCAGCATGTTGCTTTGTCTTCTCAGCCTGGGTATTGTTGGTGTAGTTTGGTCTGAGTTGTGTTTGACCCCCATTTGCTCTGGTGCCTTACACTCCCTGGCGAAGTGACCCATAAGGTTACAATTGTAACACTTAACTTTGCTTTTATCCAGCCCAAACTTACCACTGGTAGCATTGCTTGGAAATTTTCTTCCTGTCCTCTTGTAGAACTTCTTGGCTCTGTGAGTGAGAAGAGCCATCTGCTGAACTATCTCCATGTATTCCAGGTCATCTGGATGGATACAGTCTAGGTCTTCAAGAGTGAAGAGATAATTTCCACAGCTTTCATCTGCAGACACAAAGGCTTGAGAAGAACTTGTCTCTTGGAATGGGCTTCCTTGAGTAAAGTTCTCCCTTGGTCTCCGGGAAGGTGATGAAAGGACCCTTTTGTGAGTTGTCAGGGTAGCATAGGAGATGATGTTGGGGTTCTATGCTGTCCCTTTCAACCACATGAAGGGCTGAACCCATTTGATTGTTAGAGTTGCCAGATGAACCTTGTAAGTTCATCTCCATCTGGTATCCACTGAGAATCCCATATAACTCTGTCAGAGTAAGAGTTTTAAGGTTCTCAGTCCTCTTGATTACCACACAATAGTGTGTCCATTGCCTAGGAAGTGAGGACATGAACTTCCTTACAATGTCTCTGTTCTCAAGAGGAACTCCTCCATCCACAAGGGTATCCACAATCTCAACATACCTGAAGTATTGTTGGGTCATGGTTTCACCTGTTTTAAAGGTGAAATTTTCAAACTGCTGCTTCAGAAGATCTTTCTTGTTCTCCTTGGCTTCAGAGGAGCCTTCATACATCAGCTTCAGTGCATCCCACAGCTGTTTAGCTGTTTTGCACTTCTTAAAACCTCTGTACACAGAGTTTGGGATAGCAGTCTGAAGAGCAGTCATGGCCTTCCTGTCAATCTCTACTCTTTCCTATCTTCATCTGAGTAGTTGGCCACATCTTTAGGAATCATACCAGCACCGGTAGCAGAGGGGGTGCTAGGTATGAAAGGTCCATATTCAACAGATTCCCACATTCTTGAGTCAAGAGACCTGATGAAGCCTTCCATCCTCATGCACCAGGTGTCGAAGTCATCAAGAGTGATCAATGGGGATTTGTTCATGGTTCCAGTCTCCATATCAGTCTTTGAGATGGAAGCCATTTGAAAAAGTTTAGTTTTTTTGTGTGTGTGAGGGATCTTAAGATGGTTAGATCTTATATCACGAGCCTGAAAGCTCTGATACCAATTGCAGGATCGTTCAAGGGCTTGAACACAATTACAACACAACAACACAATGAGAAGATTAACTAAACGTTAATCAAACAGTGAACTGGTAACCAAAGGTGATGCAGAGAACACAAGTAAAGCAAGAGACAGAACAAGAGAGTATAGTTTTCAAGGGAGCAGTATATTGCTTTCTCAAGTTCTTTTACAAGTGTTACAAAGCATTGAGAAAGATACAAGAACTTGGAATACTTATACTACAACCTACAGCCGGCTATACTATGAAAGCCAGCTGGATACAATTGACTAGACACTAACAAAATCAATTGTAGGATCAAAAGGCATATCTGCCTTTTGACCTTGTGACTATGACATGCCATAGCTCACATCCTTATACATTACAAAAAGGATAAAGTACATAAAGTGGAAAGTTTCAGACTCAAGACCTCAATGTACAGTTACCAAAAGCATGGACCTTTTCACCAACTCTTGTAAGTTGGTGACTTATCAGAGACGCAGCGGAAAAGGTGCTTTATGGAACAGTACATCAGATAAAGCATGTGTACTAAAAGTCTTCGGAAGAAATCTGTCTTCATAGGTTGAAGCTTCGGAAGACTTTGTCTCTTCAAGCTTCGGAAGACTGTCATGTTAGGCTTCGGAAGATATTGGTCTTGGCTTCGGAAGATATTACACTTAGAGTATTTTCTAATGCTTTGTGTAATTCTTCCGAAGCATTCTTCACTTCAGTACTTAGTGCATGTTGCTGAAACACTTAGGCAGTTTTGGTTGCATCAGACTTCAGGAATCCTTACAATGAGTTATACATTAAATGTTAATTGTATAACTTATTTGTTTTTTACTAGTTAATATTAGAGATGATAAAATTTTTAGGGGGAACCCTCAATATTTCGAAATTTGGCCAGCTCCCCTCTCTAAGATGATTGGACCAATTTTTTCTCTTGAAACCTCTACCATCAACTAGGAAACACACACAAATTTCAGCTGATTATTATCACATGCAAACCTTGAAACTCTCTCTCTTTCCTCTCAAAAACTCACGAAATACGCTGGAGAAATGGAGTTTTTTAGTTTCATTTTGTGGGTGTCCTTCCTAACAGAGGTGTCTTGCAAAGAGCTTGGGGTATACAAGCTTGAGACTCCTATTCTTGAGCTTTGGTCGATTTTCAGCATCATTCTCTCCTCATTTCTGTCGATTTTTCAGCTGTTGGTGAAGCTTACCTTTTGGTTGTTTTGGTGTCCAAAACCAAGCAACTAAGATGCCTACTTAGAGCCTTGTGGGATTGCGCTCTTGAGGACTTCTAAGCTTGAAGTTTTGGCCATATTTCAGCCTCCTATCTTCATTCTTGGTCGACTTTTCAGCTGGAGAAAGGTAGTTAATCACAGCTTTATGTAGCTGTGATTTTATGTACACTTTCATTATGTTCATAGCTTGTTTATTCACATATTATGATCCTTTGATTTTGGGTTTGTTTTAAAACATATGTATGTCAAAAGGACACTTTTTTTTCAGCTTATAAACTTGTTATAATGCTAAACTTCCGCTGCGTTTTTCAGAAAGTTTAAAGGGCTAAACTAGATTTTGTGTTCTTGCAAACCCGTCAAATGGCATCAAGAGCCGGTTATGTGGATGACTTGCTTGTTTTGTCCTTTAAAATAGGTTTTAAAGGATGATAATAATCTAAATATAAGCTGATTTGGGGCTGCTATGTTTCTGTTTTGTTGAATCCCCACTTTCAAGATTATATTATACATGCTTAAGATTAAATCTTGAAAGATATATATGTTGATATGTTGTGTTGTTTGGACAACATCTAAACCCGAATTTTTCAGTTTATGTTGGCTGAAAATTCGTTGGTTTTAAGGGGATTCATAGTTATATTGGATGATATAATGGATGCTTATTTTAGTGCATAACCTAGCCATTGACCTTGTGTTGTTTGGTGTTTGTAATGATTGTATTCATTCATTCAATTGGGTTGTATTATCTATTGTTTCAAGTGTAATTTTATTTATTATTGGGTTGTAATAAATAGATTAGGTGTAATTTCATTTTACTAGATATCATGTATTAGGACCTTATATCTTGTAATATGAAGACATATGCCTTGGAAGCACAAAGGAAGACACAAAAGAAACATGGAGCATTTTGGATGCGGTTTCAAGTGGGAGGCTTTTGGAAGCTTTCTATGTGTTCCCTTGTTGTAACCTTAGAAAAGACCAAATAACAACACTTTTGATGGCAAACAAGTGTTGTCAACATAAGGGCTATGGTTATGCACATATGATTGTTAATGTTCATGCTTGTTTAAATGTTTGTTGTTTGTTTGAATGGTTGATGTTTTGACATGCATAACAAACTCACTAACAACATAACAAGCTGAAAATTGATGGTTCTAAAAGTTTATATAAAGTTATTAAAATGGTTAATGATTTTAAAGATTAAAATTGGTTTTAATCAAAGGACCATAGGGTACCTTGTATTTGATTGCGTGCAAATACAAGTACATAGAGTTTTCTAAACTAATATTATGAAACCTCTAAATATTCTTTAACAAGATCAACAACGTCCTTTTACACAACACTTGAGTCACTTGAGAACTCTTAGTGGGATAAAGGTCACCTAACCACTTTGAGGGAACTCGTGATTCAAGGAGAATGCCTTATTTGTGGGATAAAGGTCACCTAACCACTTTTTTTGGCAAACTCACACGTGGGTGTAAGTAGGGTGTCTTGATTTGCAAATCATGTCAAATGGATCACCTACGATGTGTTTCCAAATGGTGTTGATGGGATTAACATGCCGACTTTACATATGATGTTTCAAGTCGATCCCATATTTCTAGAAGTTGCAAATGGTTGCAATCGTCAAACGTTGACCACCTTATTAATTTAAAACGTGGGATAAAGGTCACCTAACCACAATTTAAATGTAATGTTGGGTTCTAGATTTTAATATGAAAAGACCTTAAAAGGCATTTATTATTAAAATTAAAATATCGAAAATACTAAAATAAAACTTTGTTAAAATTTTGTAGATGGCCTCAAATAATGATAATTCCGATAACTCATCCACGTCCAACCAATCTCTACGAGCGATCCTCCAAAAGGAACGTCTAAATCATAACAACTTCATCGATTGGTATCGAAACTTGAGAATCGTTCTCAAGCAAGAGAGAAGATCGTATGTTTTAGACGACTCTATCCCCGATCAACCTAGCGAGGATGATGAGGAGGCCTACAACGATTGGCTGAAGTACACTGAGGACTCCGTCCAAGTGTCTTGTCTCATGCTAGCGAGCATGACTCCAGATCTCCAAAAGGAGTATGAACACCATGGAGCTTACGACATGATAAACCAACTGAAGGAAACGTTCCAACAACAAGCAAAGGTTGAGCGCTTCGAAACGGTTTGAGCACTCCATGCATGTCGTATGGACGACAACCAATCTGTTTCATCTTATGTACTTAAGATGAAAAGTCACATTGACCGCCTCGAGAGGCTAATTGTCCCGTCTCGAAGGAATTGGCCACGGATTTGATCCTAAATGGCCTTACCAAGAAGTTCGAGATATTCGTGTTAAACTACAACATCAATGCTTGGGACAAAAGCATTGGTGAGCTTCACTCAATGCTCAAAACGGCCGAGGCGGCCATGGGTAAAAGGGTTTTACCGTTCTCACCATCAATGAAGGTGGGAACAATAAAAGGCCTCATCCCGCACCAAGACAAAGGTTGCCAAGGGTAAGGGACCCGTTGGGGAAAAGGGAAAGGGGTGGCAAGGGTGCCACCCAAACCATAAGAGAAAAAGAAAAAGTTGCTACTAACGACCCATGCTTCAAGTGTGGGGAGATTGGACATTGGGCAAGGAATTGTCCTGTCCATCTCCAAGAGTTGAAAGAAAAGAGGGATGCCGGGCAGACCTCAGGTACAATATACATGATCCATATTGATTTAAACATGATATCCTCTAATACATGGGTATTAGATACCGGATGTGGAACTCACATTTGCAATTTGTTGCAGGGGTTCAAAAGAAGTAGTGACTTCAAGAAAGGGGATGTAAGCCTCTACATGGGCAATGGGGCTAAAGTTCAAGTTGAAGCCCGTGGTGACTACATCTTGAAACTTCCAAATGGTTTGGAAGTGATTTTGAACAATGTTTTGTATGCTCCTAGTTGACTAGGAATATTATCTCTGTAGCCCTGTTAAAACAATTTGGATATGTATTATCATTTTTGAAAAAGATATTTATGTTTCTTTTAATGGTATGTTCTATTTTAAAGCTATTCCATTAATGGTATTTATGAATTGGTTCATGAAAATACTTTAAATAGCTCATTGTACCAAACTAACACCAAGAAACTCAAGTGGACTTGAGTGATACCTATCTTTGGCATTGTCGTCTTGGCCATATAAATAAGAAACGTTTACAAACACTTCAAAAGAATGGTCTTTTAAAAACAAATGAATGTGATTCATTTGATGTTTGTGAATCTTGTTTACAAGGAAAGATGACTAAGGCACCCTTTAGTGGAACTAACGAAAGGGCAAAAGATTATTAGGAATCATACATTCGGATGTATGTGGTCCTTTAAGCCAATGACTAGGAATGGTGAAAAATACTTCATTACCTTTACCGACGATTATAGTCGCTATGGGTATGTGTACTTATTAAGGCACAAAGATGAGGCTTTTGAAATGTTCAAAATCTTCAAGAATGAAGTAGAAAATCAACTCAACAAGTCAATTAAAGTTCCGTACAGATAGAGGAGGTGAATACCTATGTGATGCCTTTCAAGATCATCTTAGAAGTTGTGGGATGTCTACAAATCACTCCACCGGAACACCACAACATAATGGTGTGTCTGAGAGGAGGAATCAAACCTTATTGGATATGGTCCGATCTATGATGGCTAGAAGCTCATTACCTCTATCAATTTGGGGTTTGCTCTGCTCTCGCGGCCCGTATTTTAAATATGGACCCAACCAAAAAGGTGGAAAGGACACCTTTTGAGATATGGCATGGAAGAGTTCCATCTATCATACTTAAGGGTTTGGGGTTGTGAGGCTTATGTTAAGACTCCCACCCCAAACAAATTGGAAGTTAGATCCACCAAGTGTATCTTTATTGGATATCCTAGAGATTCTATGGGATATTATTTCTATGATCCACTGGAACAAAAGGTGTTTGTTGCCAGAAAGGGTGAGTTCTTAGAAGCAAAGTTCCTTATGGAAGGAACTGAGCAGTAGAACGGTGGATCTTGAGGAGGATCAAGAACCAAACCCGATGCACGTTTGGTTGAAACTAGCACTCAACATGAGGATGTTGAAGTTGATCAAGTGGTTGATCAATACAAAAAACGCTCGTAGAAGTGGTAGAATTAGTAATCACCTGAAAGATACGGATTTTTCATGGATGGATGCTATGTGGTAGATTCAGATGAGCCAACCACATACCATGATGCAGTGTCCAATTTGAATGTGACAAATGGCTTGAGGCCATGAACGTTGAGATGCAATCCATGTATGACAATCAAGTTGGGAACTTGTTGTACCACCTCTTATTCCAAGGTAGTTGGAAGTAAGTGGGTTTTCAAGAAGAAAACGGATATGCATGGAAACTTGGATACTTATAAAGCTAGACTTGTAGCGAAGGGTTTCACTCAAACTCAGGGGGTTGATTATGATGAAACCTTCTCACCTGTTGCGATGCTAAAGTCTATAAGGATATTGTTTGCCATAGCTGCACATTATGATTATGAGATTTGGCAATGGATGTCAAAACCGCCTTCTAAATGGATATCTTGAGGAAGATGTTTATATGGTTCAGCCTGAAGGTTTTGTCGATCCAAACATCCTAATAAAGTATGCAAGTTAAAGAAATCAATCTATGGATTGAAACAAGCATCGAGAAGCTGGAATCATCGTTTTGATGAGGAGATAAAGAAATTTGGCTTCATCAAAAACGCTGATGAGGCTTGTTTGTATAAGAAGGCTAGTGGGAGCACAATAACTTTCCTATATTGTATGTTGATGACATACTACTATTTGGAAATGACATTCCAACCTTGGAAGGTGTAAAAACTTGGCTTGGAGTTTTTCCATTAAGGATCTTGGTGAAGCCGCCTATATTCTAGGAATAAAGATCTATAGGGATAGATCAGGCGGTTGATTGGTTTAAATCAAAGTACATACATTGATAAAATCTTGAAAAGGTTCAAGATGGAGAACTCTAAGAAAGGTAGCGTACCTATTCAAAGAGGAACGATATTGAGTACGACTCAATGTCCTAGCTCAAGGATGAGCAAGATAAAATGAAGGCAATCCATACGCATCTGCTATTGGATCCATCATGTATGCGATGATATGCACTCGACCGGACGTATCATGAGCCTTAAGCATGACAAGCCGTTACCAACAAAATCCTGGAAACAGTCATTGGATGGCTGTTAAGAACATACTTAAATACCTAAGGAGGACGAGATATGTTCCTAATTTATGGATCTGGTGACGAGGAACTCGTTGTAAAAGGTTACACGGATGCGAGTTTTCCAAACCGATCGTGACGATTCACGGTCACAATCGGGATACATTTTCATTCTGAATGGAGGAGCTGTCTCTTGGAAGAGCTCCAGAAGGATGTGGTGGCTCTATCAACTACAGAATCAGAATACGTCACCGCCTCATTGGCAGCTCAAGAAGCTGCATGGTTGAAGAAATTCATTGCCGATCTAGGGGTATCCTCCATTCAGGAACCCCTAGAGATCTTTTGTGACAACGAGGTGCGATTGCTCAATCAAGGAACCTCATGCTCATCAAAACTAGGCACATTGAGCGGAGATTCAACTACATACGAGATGAAGTTGCAAAGGGAAAGATATGTATTCGCAAAGTTCACAGGATCAAAACATTACGGATCCTCTCACGAAGCTCCTTGAAAAGGCAAAGCATGAAGGTCATCCTTGTGCCATGGGACTTCGATATTCTAGTGACTGGATTTGATCTGTAATTTTGTATTTGGATATGTGGAACTCTTTATTATTTGAATAAAATTATTTGGTTATAATGTTTCAATTAATGTTCCAATTTAGCATGTTTAATCCATGAGTAAATTGTTTACTCTAATGTCCGTAGTCATTCATACTTGTGGGAACAAGTGTGAGGGTAAGACTATTATGAACTTGGATTGATTGATATTCATAAGAATGAATATAGAGTAATGAGTTGCTACCAAGGTTCATAGATATTTGTGGGATACAAATATTTGACTAACCCGCATCTCAAATTTACTATGGAATCTTATTGATTGATCATAAGTAAATTTGAGTAAAGGCGAATATCATTTGGTATCCTCCGACCTGAGATACATATGGGTTTTGATATTCACCAAGTATACCTTGAGCTAATTCTTAACTGTCCTGAAAGTGTACAGTACATAAGGGTATGTTCAGGTATAACACAAGGTGTTTGTGAGGAACGTATGTAGTCAAGATGGAATTTGTTCTCTTATTCGTTGAGAGTTAGATGTCTAAGGCCTGATTAAGTTAAATCAACAAGGAATGATCATTCTATGTCCTTGGATTTAACATGACATCTGTAACAAAAGGATAGATGATTAATTCACCTAAATCATTTCAAGTAGGGTACTTGAAAGGGATGATGTTATTAAATGGCTATAAGTCATGCGTATTAAGGGTAGTAACCGTTGTTAGGCGGTATTTACTGCTTGCATCAATCTTCTATGAATCTTGGGCAAGTGGGAGATTGTAGGATTCTGTGTGCCCAAGACACTTCGAATATTGATGTGGTTAGTACGTTATGATCCAAGTCGGGTTATACCCAATAACAAGCTTAGCAAACCCAATAAATATTTAATTGATGATATGATCATGCAATTAAATATTAACACCAATTTAGAAAATGGGTTTTCTAAATTAGATGTATGAGATAGAACAACTTATTAGGATATTTTGTTCAAATATTATTATTTGAAATGTTGTTTAACTTAGTTAAATAATATCAAATAGTAAATTGGGTGTATGATTTATACAATTAAATTTAATTGTATAACTTATTTGTTTTTACTAGTTATATTAGAGATGATAAAATTTTGAGGGGGAAACCCTCAATATTTCGAAAATTGGCCAGCTCCCCTCTCTAAGATGATTGGACCAATTTTCTTCTTGAAACTCTCTACCATTAACTAGGAAAACACACAACCAATTCAGCTGATTATTATCGCATGCAAAACTTGAAAACTCTCTCTCTTTTCCTCTCAAAACTCACGAAAATAGCAGCTGGGAAGAAGGGAGTTTTAGTTTCATTTTGGTGGTGTTCTTCCTAACGAGAAGGTGTATTGCAAAGAGCTTGGGGTATACAAGCTTGAGAGCTCCTATTCTTGGAGCTTTGGTTGATTTTCAGCATCATTCCTCTCCTCATTTCTATCGATTTTTCAGCTGTTGGTGAAGCTTACCTTTTGGTTGTTTTGGTGTCCAAACCAAGCAACTAAGATGCCTACTTAGAGCCTTGTGGGAGTGCGCTCTTGAGGATTTCTAAGCTTGAAGTTTTGGCCATATTTCAGCCTCCTATCTTCATTCTTGGTCGACTTTTCAGCTGGAGAAGGTATTAATCACAGCTTTATGTAGCTGTGATTTTATGTACACTTTCATTATGTTCATAGCTTGTTTATTCACATATTATGATCCTTTGATTTTGGGTTTGTTTTAAAACATATTATGTCAAAAGGAACACGTTTTTTTCAGCTTATAAACTTGGTTATAATGCTAAACTTCCGCTGCGTTTTTCAGAAAGTTTAAAGGGCTAAACTAGATTTTGTGTTCTTGCAAACCCGTCATTATGTGCGATGAATGACCAGCTGTAAGCGTCCCGGGAACGGGCCCTTACAAGTTGGTATCAGAGCCAAACTTTAAGTGTAATGGGTAAAATTTCAAAATAAACCTTAACTTAAACTGAGAATGGGATGATAAGGGAAGGGATGCCAATCTGAGTAGCTGCGTGCCATCAGGTATTTTCGTAATGTTAATCGGTATTATGTGCGCATGGTATGGTTTTTGTGTGTTTGTAGATTTAAATACTGATGTAGTCAGACAGGTAATGCTTGGGTATGAAGAGTAAAGTAAGTGGCTAATCACAACTGGCACTGTAATTAGGGACTTACTATACTTGACATAAACTGAGTTATTCCCTTGAATGACCATGTTGGTGTTTGAATCTTTCAGTGTGCATGTGATGGCAGGTGGTAGATCTTCGAAAGCCTCTTGTGGTGGTGGTCGTGATGGCTTGGTGCTCAGCCGCGACCCAAGATATGAAGACCCAAAGCTGAAAAGGTGGTTCATGAAGAACCCGAGACCCCTCATCAAGAGGGAGGTGATGAGAGTGCAAATTTAAGGGCCTCGGTGAAAGAGGCGGTGGTTGAAGAGGTGCATCAGGTCATGCAGACAATCTTACTGTCTGTAGTGACTGAAGTGATTAAGGCGGTACGGGAAGGGGAGAGACAAGAAAGGAATAGGTCCTCGAGAGGACGAGAGCAACCGGAACTTGAAACGGTTCTCTCTGATGAGGAAGAAGAGGAAGAAGAGCCTGCGCTGGAGACGGCACGAGGCTGTAACTATGGGGTGTTTCAACGATGCAAGCCCCTACTTTGATGGTAATGGCACTGCTGCTGCTGCTCACCGGTGAGTGAGAGAAATGGAAGCTGTGTTAAATATCAACGAGTGTCGGGAGGACCAAAAAGTAAAGTTTGCTGCCCATTCTTTTGTGGACTCGGCTCTGTGCTGGTGGGACAACATAGTCCAAGTCGAGGGTAGCAGGGCCATTGGAGAATGAGATGGTCGAGCTGAAAAAGTTGGTAATCGAGGAGTTCTGTCCTCATAGTGAAATGGATAAAGTTGAGAGAGAGTTCCTGCAACTGGAGGCCGGAACCATGACACATCAGCAGTACACCATGAAGTTCAACGAAATGACACGTCTGGTGCCGGATCAGGTGACACCTCTGTATGGAAAGATCAAAAGGTATATTCAGAGCTTGCCGATGGTTATTCACTGGCACATGATCGCTGCCCGATCGAGCATGATTAGGTCGGCGGTGGATTTGGCAGGGAGATTGTATGATGAGAGAATGGTGGTGGTGGCTGAAGGTAGCAAGAAGGGTGGTGGTGATCAAAATTGGAATGGGAAGAGGTTTGGTTGGGGTGTTGCCTTGACGGGTAACAAGAAGGCACGGGTGGATGACCGCCATGTGGCCACATCGAGTGCGGGGTCAAAGAGGTGTGGCAAGTGTGGAAGGGAGCTTGTGGGAGAATGTAGGATGGGATTGAACGGGTGCTTCAAATGTTGGAAGACGGGGCATATAGCCAGGGACTGCCGTACGGTCCGGTGTTTTAACTGTGGCATGGAGGGCCACATAAGTAAGGATTGTAAGAAGCCGAGGGCTGAGGGTTTTGGGGCGAAGAAGACAGGAAGTGAAGGACCGAGGGCGAGCGCCAGGGCATTCACTATGACACAGGAGGAAGCTAGGACGGACCCTGATGTCGTGTCTGGTACGTTTCTGTTGAACCAAACTTTAGCTTCTGTGTTATTTGATTCTGGTGCCAGTAAAAGTTTTATTTCTGCTGCTTTCCGTCCCAAGTTGCCTGTTAGTAATAGACGTGGTGATACGCCCTTTGATGTAGAAACTGCCATAGGTAAGTCTATTAGGATTTCCGAGATGATAGAGGATTGTGACATGGAGTTAGAGGGTCATAAATTACCTGTTAGACCGTTTGTGATGACCTTAGGTGGTTTTGATTTAGTTCTTGGGATGGATTGGTTAGCGGACTTTGAGGCGAACATTATGTGTCGCAAGAAGATGATTCGTCTGATAGTGCCTGACGGGAGTTCGGTAACTGTTTATGGGGATCAGGTCACGACGATCCCGAAAGTAATCTCAATGGCGGTGGCGGGAAAGTGTATGAGGCGTGGATGTAGCGCCTACTTGGCTTATGTAAAGGATGTGGATACGCCAACACCACAACTATCCGATGTACCAGTTGTGTGTGACTTTCCAGACTTATTCCAAGAAGATTTACCAGGAGTGCCACCCGACAGAGAGATCGAGTTTCAGATTGACCTGATACGGGGTGCCCAACCTGTTGCCAAGGCATCGTATCAGTTAGCTCCGATGGAGATGAAAGAGT
Source organism: Flaveria trinervia (assembly GCA_025506515.1). Taxonomy (NCBI): domain Eukaryota; kingdom Viridiplantae; phylum Streptophyta; class Magnoliopsida; order Asterales; family Asteraceae; genus Flaveria; species Flaveria trinervia. The sequence continues at coordinate 10,445,088 of CM046449.1, read as the reverse complement.
TGATGGAGCAGTTGCAAGAGCTGCTTGATAAGGGGTTCATTAGACCGAGTATCTCTCCTTGGGGTGCTCGGGTCCTGTTTGTGAAGAAGAAAGACGGTAGTATGAGGATGTGTATTGACTACCGGGAGCTGAACAAGTTGACGACCAAGAACCAATAACCCTTACCAAGAATCGATGATTTGTTCGATCAGCTTCAAGGTGCCAGTTGGTTTTCAAGGATAGACATTCGATCGGGCTACCATCAGTTGATGGTGAAGGAGCAGGATATCCCTAAAATAGCTTTCCGCACGCATTATGGTCACTACGAGTTTCTTGTCATGTCTTTGGATTGACGAATGCACCAGTGGTTTTTATGGATCTGATGAATCGAGTCTGTCGGCTGATGTTGGATAAATCGGTGACTGTGTTTATTGATGATATCCTAATTATTTGAAGAGCGAGATAGATCATGCTGGTCACATTCGGTAGGTTCTGGAGACGTTGAGAAAGGAGTAGTTGTACGCTAAGTTCTCCAAGTGCGCGTTCTGGTTACGTGAGGTTCAATTCTTGGGTCATGTGGTGAATCTTGACGGGATTACGGTGGACCTGGCAAAGGTGGAGGCAGTGATGCAATGGAAGTCCCAAAGATGCAATCCGAGATTCGTAGCTTCTTGGGTTTGGCGGGCTACTATAGAAGATTTATCCAAGACTTTTCAAAGTTTGCTTCTCTACTAACCAAGTTGACCCGGAAGGATGTGAAGTTTGTATGGGGTCAAGCTCAAGAGAAGGCATTCGAAGAATTGAAGGTGAGGTTGACTCAAGCTCCTGTTCTGTCATTACCCGATAGAAGTGAAGATGTAGTGGTTTATTCTTATGTTCCTACTCAGGGTTAGGATGTGTGTTAATACAGAGAGGAAAAGTGGTAGCCTATGCATCCCGACAGTTGAAGGTTCATGGGGTCAACTACCCTACTCATGACTTGGAGCTAGTAGCCGTGGTCTTTGCACTAAAGATGTGGAGGCACTATCTTTACGGGACGAAGTGCACCATTTTTACTGACCACAAGAGCTTAAAGTACTTCTTTGAGCAGAAAGATCTGAACATGAGGCAGAGATGATGGTTGGAGCTTATAAAGGACTACAATTATGAGATCCATTACCATCCGGGCAAGGCCAATGTGGCGGCGGACGCCCTTAGTCGAAAAGAGAGGCCCAAGCTGATTTGGGTGAAAGCCTATCAATTGATCATGACCTCAGATATGATGAAGCAAGTCAAAGAGTTTCAAGATGAGGCATAGAAAGAAGATCATCTTAACTCTAAAAGAATGAGGGGTCTGGTTGTGGAGTTAGGTGAAAACACACTTGGTGTTAAAACCCGATTTGGACGGGTGTGGATTCCTTGTTTTGGGGATCTACGGTGTGAAGATTTTGGATGAAGCTCACAAGACTCGATACTCCATTCATCCAGGTGCGACAAAGATGTATCAAGACATGAAGAAGGATATTGGTGGCCGAGTATGAATGTGACGCGGTGGAGTATGTGAGTAAATGCCTTACTTGTCTACAGATGAAGGCCAAGCAATAGAAGCCGTATGGGAAGATCCAACCTTTGGATATACCGAAATGGAAGTGGGAGCACATCACCATGGATTTTATTATGAAGCTGCTGCGTACTCCGAAAGGGTATGATGCTATATGGGTGATTGTCGACCGCTTGACGAAGAGTGCTCACTTCCTACCGATCCGCGAGACATATTCATCTGAGAGGTTGGCTGATCTATTTATCAAAGAAATTGTAACTCGTCATGGTGTGGCCGTGTCTATTTTGTCTGATTGTGACACCCGGTTTACATCCAAATTCTGGAAGAAATTCCACGACTCCATAGGGACGAGGTTACATATTAGCACCGCTTATCATCCCAGACTAATGGTCAATCAAAGAGGACCATTCAGACTTTAGAGGACATACTTCGGGCATGTGTTATTGATTTTGGGGGGAGTTGGGATGACCACTTACCATTAGCTGAATTCTCATACAACAGTAGTTATCTTGCTAGAATTGCTATGCCACCTTATATGATGCTATACGGTAGGAGATGCAGAACACCCGTCTGTTGGGGTGATATTGGTCAAAAAGAATTGGGGGAGCGTCGAGGTAATCGAGGCTAAGATTGAGAAGCTTGAAAAGATCAAGTCCTTCATGACGGCAGTCAAAGATAGACAGAAGACGTATGCTGATAAACGATGCAGACCAATTGAGTTCCAAGTGGATGACCGGGTTATGTTGAAGGTCTCACCTGGAAGGGCATTATCCGATTCAGGAAGCCGGGCAAGTTGAGCCCAAGGTATATAGGGCCTTTCCAAATCATTGCTAGAGTAGGAGAGGTGGCCTATACACTGGAGTTACCAGATGAGTTAAGTGAAATTCACCAGACATTCCATGTATCTCATTTGAGAAACTGCTTGGCAGATGAAGGTATGATTGTTCCTCTTGAGGATATCGAAGTAGACGAATGGCTCAATTATGTGGAGCAACTAGTGGCAATCATCGATTGAAAAGAGAAGAGGCTGAGAAATAAAGTGGTTCCTCTTGTACGTGTATAGTGGAAGCACAGGATGGGATCCGAGTCCACGGGGCCGAAACCTATTTAAGGGGGGTGGATTTGTAACACCCGGTTAATTATTTTCTTTGAAGCCGACGGAAGAAGAAAAGAAATAAAGTTCAAAGTTGAGGGACCAAACTTGCCAATGAAAGAAAGTTGGGTGAATTGAAGTATTTGAAGGGAAGGGCAGCCTTACCCTCTCCCCACACCCAAAATCTCCACAAAGAAAAGAGAGGAGAAGAAGAAAGGGAGAAAAGAGAGAAAAAGGTTGGTTCGTGTGGATTCAAGAGTGCAAAATCGTCATGTAGCGGGTCCAAATGAAGCTCTACTTCTCGGTGTGGTTTGTGTGAGTTCTAGGACCCCTCTTTTAAACGTTTTTGGTCAATTTTAGGGCTGGAACACATCTGAAAACCCATTTTTATATGTGTGTGTGTTGACCCATTTGTATGTGCTTGCGTGTGATGCATTTGGAGTTTGTTTCTGGCTTGTGCGTGCTTGAATGGTGTTATGGTATGCATTCCTAAGGTTTAGGATGGTTGATTGGGCTTAGAGTAGGTTTGGATGAGCTTGGAGGTTGAAAATGCCAGATTGGGTTCCGGATGAACTGCATTCTGCATCAGCTAGGGCTAGGCGACCGAATGGAGGCCACATGGCCGATTGAGGTGTGATTGAGGTTCATTCGCACGATTGAGGGTTCATTCGCATAATTGAGGGTTCATTCGCACGATTGAGGGTTCATTCACACGACCGAGGGCCGATTCACATAAGTTCTCATCCGCATGAGTTCCATTCGCATGGGACTCATCCGCATTGAGTCCATCCGCATTAGGTCCATTCGCATGGGTGTTCATTCGAATAGGTGTTCATCCGCATTGGTCCATTCGCATGATGTTCAGTCGCCCGGAAGGCCATGCGACTGAAGGGTGCCCATACGCCCAAGTAGGGCTTGTGCACTCGGGGAAAACGTAGTTTATATATTGACTTTTGGGAGGAAGTGCATATGTAAGTTTTGACGTGGGAGATTCCCATAAGTTCATGTGAGATGACTGTTGTGGTCATAGAGGTTATGTTGGTCGTGATGATGATGTTACATGTTTATGCATGATGTATGTTGTGTGTGTATGATGTTGCATTGTATGATGTTGACTGTGTATGTTATGTTCCTTGTTATGATCTATGTTTATCTGTCCCGTGACTTTACATTGAATGTTAATGAACGAAATGAAAGTATTATGTAATGTAAAGTGAAAGATAATAAAAAGAGGAACATGATGAATGCATGCATTAATGAATGAAGAAAGTAAAGAAAGACTTGCTGTGAAGTTGGTTTCTTGGATCGATAAACATCCGAGCATGTTCTTGACGGGAGGATAAACAATATCAAACCAAAAGTCAAACAATAATACGAACTATAATTGAATGGTTTCATTGATAAAACCTAAGGATTACAAGCTCGTTAGAACATAAGAATCAAGACTCTTGGCAAGGGGAAGATTGAGCATGATCTCCCCTCTCATCCGGCAGCCCTAGGCTCCCGGGCACACTCTTTCTAAAACCCTTATCAAATCCTTAATCTCTCTACACATTGAAACTGGTATATATAGGCCTCGGCCCATATTAGATGCAACTAGGCCCATTCGTGCGATTGGACCATGCGTATGGTTCAATCGTACGACTGGACCATGCGTATGGTTCAATCGTATGACTGGACCATTCTTATGGTTCAGTCTCACGAATGTCCTAATCGCACCTCTCAGTTGCACGACTGGTCCATTAGCATGGCTCAGTCGTACGACTGAGTCTCATTCGCATATGCTCCTGAGAATGACCCAGTTTCATGTGTTTACAACATATCAGGTGTATAACATTAAGCTTAGACTATTCAACAAGCGACAGACACACTATATATGACTATATATGCTCCAACAAATTCCCCCTTGGACGTTGCTTGCGAATAGTAGATAACACCTCTTACAATCTTCAGTCAATCTTTGCTCTGGTTGCCAATAGAATCAAATGAAAACCATATTAGCCAACATTGCCGATCTGTCAGGTTACACACATCCTCGAAAATGAATTTAGGCACAACAGCTTTCGTTTACTTTCTAGAACACCATCATAGTAGTAGGATTCCCCATATGAGTGATTTTTCCAAATAATGACATGAACAGTTTTCTATTGCTTCAATCTTCACACAGACTAACCTGTTTAACATCAACACCTGCAGAAATTCCCCCTCACATTCAGCATATCCCAATATATAGACATTGTGCTCTCCTGGCGTCTTCACACGGTGTATTAGGCAAAAGGTTAAAGGTTCCAATCCACAGCTGACAATATCAAACAAATCTACATGCATGTAGATTCATCATCAGAAAGCTGCTCACATCATCACTTTCTGATTGCGTCTTCAATTTCTCTATACATGGATTCCCCCTAAGAATGAGAATCCTCTTTATGCGGATAAATATAACTTGATTGGCCCATAAGTAGTCAGATGCTCCTGACTACCCCACAAAATCAGCACCAACTGCTGACATCTTCTCTTCTCTCTTTCGTGTTCCAATTACATTCACCTATTCTGGAAGTTCGACGAATAATGGGGTACACATCCAACTTATTTGACAAAATAACCTCAGGGTGAATATGCTTTGCTCATCTTCAAATCTGTGCAAGAAGCCGTTCCAGACTCATTTTTTTTGGTCTGGAACAAATGCGGATGAGTCAATGTGGATGGCTCATTCGTGCGATTGAACATACGACCAGTCCAGTCGCACGACTGAACATACGACTGGTCCAGTCGCATGAATGGTCCATTCGCATGGCTCATTCGTACGAATGGTCCATTCGCATGGCTCAGTCGCATGAACGGGTCTGCATGCAGATTTTCAGATCTGCAGCCGCCAGGGCTGCTCAAAACCCTAATCTAATGAATTTTACGTGAACCGAAACAAAATAGGTATCATCAGATTCGAAAGGGTGATAGGAACGTGGTTTCGAATTCCATTTTAACATAGAAGCAACACACGTAACAGGATCTGAGAAAAACACGAAGAACACGAAATGGGTTTAACATCAAGATCTGAAATTTGATCCAGAAATCAAGAGCTCGGGTTGCTAGAATGATTGTTAGATCATTCCAGCAATAACCTGGCTCTGATACCAATTGTGAAGTCGGTTTCTTGGATCGATAAACATCCGAGCATGTTCTTGACGGAAGGATAAACAACATCAAACCGAGAGTCAAACAATAATACGAACTATAATTGAATGGTTTCATTGATAAAACCTAACGATTACAAGCTCGTTACAAGATAAGAATCAAGACTCATGGCAAGGGGAAGATCGAGCATGATCTCCCCTCTCATCCGGCAGCCCTAGGCTCCGGGCACACTCTTTCTAAAACCCTTATCAAATCCTTAATCTCTCTACATATTGAAACTGGTATATATAGGCCTCGGCCCATATTAGATGCGACTGGGCCCATTCGTGCGATTGGACCATGCGTATGGTTCAATCATACGACTGGACCATGCGTATGGTTCAATCGTACGACTGGACCATTCTTATGGTTCAGTCTCACGAATGTCCCAATCGCACCTCTCAGTCGCACGACTGGTCCATTAGCATGGCTCAGTCGTACGACTGAGTCTCATTCGCATATGCTCCTGCGAATGATCCAGTTTCATGTGTTACAACATATCAGGTGTATAACATTAAGCCTAGACTATTCGACAAGCAACGGACACACTATATATGACTATATATGCTCCAACACTTGCAAGCCTTGTATGTCGGGCACGCGCCTTTGTAAGGTGTTAGCCCAACGGTGTGTAGGTTCGTTATCCTGGGAGGATGCACATCGGGGTCTTTCTTTGTGATTGACATTTGTATAGAACCATTGCTGCATACCTTAGGTGTTGAGACCAGAGGTGCGGAGCACCATTATAGAAGGTCTATGATAGACCTAGGTCCAGTACCAGGAAACAGAAGGGTATTGCACAGGGCAATGGTACACCTAAACTCTACCCTAGGTACTGTGGCAAGAGGTGCGGAGCACCATTATACAAGGTCTATGATAGGCCTAGGTCCAGTACCAGGAAACAGAAGGGTAAAGTTTATGGTTTGAAGGAAAGAAAAGATGTAATGATGAAAGAAGGTGAAAGTTAATGACGTACGATGAATGAAAGAAAGTTAAAGAATGAATGAATGAATGATGAAAATAATAATGATATTATCTATGTGTAATTATGTTGTGTGATCGTGTACGAAAGTAAAGAAAAATTTAACGAAAGAAAAGTATGTTTTATTTTAAAAACTAGAACTCACTCAGCAACGCTGACTTTTATGTGTTTTCAGTTGGCAGGTAACGTTGCTGAGGATGGCTGGGGTGGCTACTCAACTCTTTTGGTTGACATTCTTTTGATTAATGTTTTTGGATTGGAATGCTAACAAACCATATTTTGAATGAACGTTGTATTAACTTGCAAAGGCATTTGTAATAATATGAAAGTTATTTTTATGTTTCCACTGCAATGTTTTAGGTACGATTAAATGTAAAATATATGTTTTATGTGCGATGATTGACCAGTTGTAAGCGTCCCAGGAACGAGGCCTTACAAAAGAGAAGTTAGAGAGATTGAATTCGGTCCTTTCAATGTGTTTGCTAGATTTCAAGCCTTAGGATGGGAAGTAGCACTTAAGGTTATGACAAGGCTAGCAAGAATTTGTTCATGGAGGAAACTAAGAATGGATTGCGACTTTACAGTGTAATAGCTATGATAAACTATCTCAAATGAAGCCAATAGTTGAAGTGAATGGGGTCAAGGTGGAGATGTCCTTTGAGACGTTACGGAAGTTGGCTAAGTATGACAGTTTGCCGACCCGTGATTATATGATTACAAGTTTTGATGATTTACTGATAAAGCCAGATAAACATCCGAGATGGAATGATATGTTGGAAGCGTTATTTTTACCGGGTACTTATCATGGAACTTTGATTAGAAGATATCTGAAGATAGAAGCTTTGTTTAGAAGAAATCTAAAGATTGAAGCAAAATCGCTTCTAGCTATTTGTATTGTAAATGTTATACCAAGAAGGGCCGACAAGCAAGAAGTGAGATACCCGGAGAAACCTATTCTTATTCATTGCTCAATAGGTCTCCATGCTTCCCAGTTAGATATTTGATAATGAACCATTTGTGGATGTGTCGGAATAAAGTTGGAAGGTGTATTATCCCGTATTGCAGAATCATCATGTGATTATTAAAGCAACAAAAGGCTATCACGTCAGAGGATCAAGGTAAGCTAAAGAGGCATAAGCCATTTGAATTAGCAAAGATGGGTATGGGATGTACGTATAGTCAATTAGAAAGGTATCATAAGCTAAAGTCGGAAGGCCAAAGGTGGAGGGTTTTAAAAGCCGATGCAAGAATGCTTTTGCGGGTGAGCAAGATGACCCGAAAAGTGAAGATGAACAACCTAACCAGGATGAAGATTATGAAGAGGAGCCTATAGGAGGAAATGTCGATTCGGTTCAAGGGAGTTTGAGTTAGGCATATGGTGGTAGTTTCTTTGACTATACGGAGCGGTCGTTTGAGGAGAATTGGGCATACGAGGATACAATGCAACAAGTTATTGACAATCAACATCCTCCAACTTCAATTTTTGACACTTGGTCGAGATTGGAGCGAACTACTTTTGATCATCAAACCACGATGAGCGTGAGCATGGAAAGAGCTTTGAAACAAAACTTTCACCATCAAGAACTATGGAACCGAGCACACACCTATTCTCAAGAGGTGGAATTGAATAATCGTTACATGGATGATCAGGCTAGAAGAATGAATGCAGATTGGCATGCGGGGTGACCCGTAGTTATGGATCTGCCTCAGGTGGATTATGTGTCTTTGCCTCCATATGACGGTAGTATGTCATATCCGACCCCAACACTCCACCATTCCCAATGGATCAATCCAAGGCAACAACAACAAGAGGCTTCACAACAAGGTGGGAGTAGTAGCGGTGCGTTTGAGTTTGGAGAATGGAATGATTTGATGTCTTCCATTTTTGGGCCGCCTCAACCTTGCTATTATTAATCAGGTTGTCTTCTTCATGTATAGATGTAAATATGTGTTGTTATTTTGTTCTTGGCTAAGTGGATAGGTGGAGTTTGCTATGATATTTTGTTTGGGTTTTTCTAGTGGTAGTGTGATTATATACATAAAAAATCTCATATATATATATATATATCAAATAAAAAAACCAAACAGAATATGTGGTTTGAGTTTAGAAGCTTGGGTTAATGTTTTAGAATTGGAGCGATCAATCCCTTCCAAAACCATAATTATGGACAATGTATCCCAAGTGTGGGGATGGGTGAAATTTAAACTTTTTAAGGTTTCAAATTTTTTGTGGTAATCAAGCATAAACATTGTTAGAATTTTGACGTCTTGAACTAACCCCAAGAGACATACTAACAACCCTTAACACCCCTTTCATTCTTGGTGAGAGTTAAAGCCACACTTGTAGATTAATAACATTTTTTTGTGAGAGTGGCAATGGGTGGGGGTGCACTAGAACTTGTGCTTGAATATGATATGAGTCTTTAGTGAACATGAGTGTAAAAGGGATAAAGGCAATCAGGTAGCCTCGTCTTGATGAGTGTGAGTGTGGGTTTGGGGGATTGGACCTCATTAATTATATATATGAGCTTGGTTGCGAGAGGGGTGGGTGCGAGAGGGGCGGGGGTTTTGGACATTTAGTTGCTCAATTTTGTGCCTAAAAGCTGATCATTTGTCACCCTTAGCTAGTTACCTAAAAAATTCACCCGGCTTGACCGGTCTTATAGTGTTAGTAGTTGTTTTAGTAGTGCGTAGATATGCTTGATGTTATGTTGAAGGTTGCTTTGTGATGATAAAAAAAGAAAAAAAGAAATTTTTTTTAGAAAAAGTGAGTTATAAAAAGGATTGAAGTTGAGTATCTTGAACAAAGTAGTTAAGTTTGGTAGTTATTTGTTTATTTTATTGTGTAATAAAAGACAGGGTTAAGTTTTCGCTACTTCATATATGTTCCATTTCCTACCCATACACCTAGCCAAGTTACAACCTTGAAGTTCCTTTGATTCACATTCATGTTTGACACTTGTTTGGAGAAGGATCGATTTTGGTACAAGCTTATAGTTGTGCAACTACCCATTTGCTTTTTATATGTTGAGCTCATAATTGCTAGTGCATACTTGTTGCTGAGAGGAGAGACATCGTGAGGGGTGCGTTATTTTGGGTGTTAATCAAGGGTTAGTAAAGTACTACATGTTTATGCTTGGTTTACATTGGTCACTTGTTTTGAAGATGATTTGATGAGTTGCTTGGGACAAGCAAAGGTTAAGTGTGGGTACGCGACAGGTGGTCCATAGGACAACCCTTAACAATATTAAAAGATGAATTTATCACTCATTTAATCCTGTAATTATCTTGAATTAGATAACTACAGTTGCTTATGTTTCAGGTATGTTTTGGAGCTAAAAGTGGATAAAACGCTGTTTAGTATGGAACGGAGTGGAACGGGACATGCGTGGAAGGAAGAAGAGAAACAACAAAACATTCAGGGCTCCACCGTAATTTACGGTGCACCGTAAATTATGGTAGACATGCAAATCTTTAGTTTTCCCACCGTAACACAGAAGAGAACTACCGTAGCAGTTTGAAGGCTACAGTAGCTTACGGTGGTTACCGTAACTTACGGTAGACATGACGAACAAAAGTGTAACTGCCTTATTAAAATCGGTGGGAGGTGCCTTTTTAGATAATCTGGAGACGACTTCTAGGAGAGAAAGGGGGCGATTTTGGCTGTTCTTGCTTGGTTCCAAACATTTCTAAACATTTGGTTTTTGTATTCGATTCGTATGAACATTAATCAGTCTGTGATGATGATGTACCAAGTCATGCGTGGCTAAACCTTTGGTGATCATCCTAGATGTAAGGTTTGCTTTTGAAACACTATGTTTGTGCTTGAATTTCTAGAATAATAACTTTGAATGTTTGTTTGAGTTATTATGGTGTTTGGATATTTGTTTGTAAATTGTTGATTGTTGTTTGATGTTAGTCTAAACCATACGTTCTCGGTGCCATTGGCAATCGAGATATCAAGGGAGGGATTAGGGTTGGATAATTGTCAATTGATTATCGAGTAACAACCTCGCATTTACCGATCCGAGTACTTAGTTCTCCTTCATCACAAACAGATAATAAAACATGAACCATGTCTATGTGGTTCTTTCTAGTAGGCATAAACATTAGTGTGGATTAAAACCTGAAATCTAGGAAGGTCGCTTGTTCCTAATCTGTTTACAAAAGTACTCTTTGATTTGCAATCTATTTAGTTACTATTAGTTCTTAAACCAAAACAATCCAACTTTTGATATTTAGTTTTTGCACATTAGGGTAATTGCAGATAATTTGCAAGCTGTAGATTTAACACACTTTCCAAATACTCCCTGAGTTCGATACCCATTTACCACTATCTATTAGTTGTTAATTTGGATTAAATTTATGTGTATCACGACAGCACGCCAAAGAGGAGGAGTAAAGAGGAGAGAGAACTTACACAATCCAAGATAATTCTCTTATTGATTTAATGATATTTAACAACCTCAACGACTAATTAATTGAGATTAACGAACAATTAACAATAGTGACAATATCACCCCCTCAACAAGTAACATTTACAATTTTAAATCTTGAACTATTTGAATCCTAACAATACTTCCCCCCTAAACACAATTCTTGTCATCAATAATCAGTAATAAAATAAGGAAAAGGAAGTTTAAGATCCGTCAGAGATTCCCAAGTAGCTTTCGAAATAGGAAGGCCCTACCAAGGCACCGACACCTAAGCTTCAGCTGGAGAATCCCTCTTACCCATGCGACTATCAACAACTGATCTCGATTGTAAATGAAATCGGGGAGCCAATAGAAGTGGCAAAACTGGAGAGTGCTTCTCGTGAGTAGCTTTAAGCAAAGAAACATGAAAGATAAGATAAATTCAAGCATGAGGAGGTAAATCAAGATGATAAGCTATACAACCCAGTTCGCAAGCACCAAGAAAGGCCCATAAATATGAGGAGAAAGTTTTGTTATGCTGATGGAGCTTGAGAGAGGTTTGCACATAAGGATAAACTTAACGTAAACCTAATCACCTATTGAAAAATCTCTGACAGCCGTTTATCCACATGGAACTTCATGTGATGCTGAGTTTATTGTTAGTGAGTCTTAAGGTGCACAAGCAAAGCTTCCCTGTCCTGAAATAGTTCCTTAGCAGTAGTTGCCTTAGTATCATCTAGGACATAAGGAATATGAAGTGGTTGTTTATAGTTGTATAAAACTTCATAAGGGGTCATCTTTGTAGCAGAATGGTAAGTAGTGTTATACCACTATTAACTCAAAGATACCCACTTGACCCACTACATAGGAGTATCCATCACCATAAAATGAAAGTAAGATTCCAAACACCTATTGAGAAACTCCGCTTAACTATCGGGTTGTAGGTGATAGGCTGTGGGTAAAGCTAAAAATACATTGTAGAGACACATGAAATCTTGCCAAAAGGTTCTCAAAATAGCGGATTGTGATTTGAAACAATAATGGTTGGACATCCATACAACTTACATTATCAATGGATAATTAAGCTAGTTGGGCTGTAGTGAAAGGGTGAGCTAACACCAAAAAATGGGCATACTTAGTCAATCTATCGACAATGACCGAAATTATGTCTTTGTCGTGAAATTTAGGTAGGCCTGATATGAAGTCTAAAGAAATATCAGTAAAAGTATCATCTGGAATAGACAAGGTTGAGGAAGACCCGGCTAGCCACAACTTCATATTTAGCATGCTGGCAAATGGAACAAGACTTCACAAATTATCGAACATCATTTGTGCATTCTTTCCGATAGAAGAGTTGCTTGAGATAATATAAGGTGGGTAAATCTAGAGTGACCACCCATAGCCAAAGAATCACTTAAATACATTAGGTCATGTTTTAATTGTGGATCATGACCAATCAGTAGTTTATGCTTCCTCCTTAAACATCGTCTATCCGAGGAAATGCTTTTAGAAGTTTTATCATTTTGAATTTGAGCAATTATATCTTGTATAATGATATTGTTTGTCCATACTTTATGAATTATGTCCCATAGGAAAGGGTTAATAGTTAAGAGAGTTAAACTCAACATGGTCATTCCTTGAACTCTAGACAAAACACTAGCAATAAGATTTTCACCGGCCTTCTTATAAATTTTGATCAGTTAGAATAATAAAGTGAGATAGAGCAAAATATAATACATATATCTTATGTGTGTGTCTATCGAGGTGTAAATGTAACTTTCCTCCGTCTTAACTTTTTATACTTATACTTATGAATTTACACATATACATAAAAGAATGTTCGATATGTGTAAAAATATTATTACAACAAAAAAATATGATTTTGATTAATCATAACGAGTTAACATGAGTTATTGCAATAACACATGGGTGAAATTTAAACTTTTTAAGGTTTCAAATTTTTTGTGGTAATCAAGCATAAACATTGTTAGAATTTTGACGTCTTGAACTAACCCCAAGAGACATACTAACAACCCTTAACACCCCTTTCATTCTTGGTGAGAGTTAAAGCCACACTTGTAGATTAATAACATTTTTTTGTGGGAGTGGCAATGGGTGGGGGTGCACTAGAACTTGTGCTTGAATATGATATGAGTCTTTAGTGAACATGAGTGTAAAAGGGATAAAGGCAATCAGGTAGCCTCGTCTTGATGAGTGTGAGTGTGGGTTTTGGGGGATTGGACCTCATTAATTATATATATGAGCTTGGTTGCGAGAGGGGTGGGTGCGAGAGGGGCGGGGGTTTTGGACATTTAGTTGCTCAATTTTGTGCCTAAAAGCTGATCATTTGTCACCCTTAGCTAGTTACCTAAAAAATTCACCCGGCTTGACCCGGTCTTATAGTGTTAGTAGTTGTTTTAGTAGTGCGTAGATATGCTTGATGTTATGTTGAAGGTTTGCTTTATTAGCTTCCGTGTTTGCTTTGATGATAAAAAAAGAAAAAAAGAAATTTTTTTTAGAAAAAGTGAGTTATAAAAAGGATTGAAGTTGAGTATCTTGAACAAGTAGTTAAGTTTGGTAGTTATTTTTTATTTTATTGTGTAATAAAAGACAGGTTAAGTTTTCGCTACTTCATATATGTTCCATTTCCTACCCATACACCTAGCCAAGTTACAACCTTGAAGTTCCTTTGATTCACATTCATGTTTGACACTTGTTTGGAGAAGGACGATTTTGGTACAAGCTTATAGTTGTGCAACTACCCATTTGCTTTTTAATGTTGAGCTCATAATTGCTAGTGCATACTTGTTGCTGGAGGAGAGACATCGTGAGGGGTGCGTTATTTTGGGTGTTAATCAAGGTTAGTAAAGTACTACATGTTTATGCTTGGTTTACATTGGTCACTTGTTTTGAAGATGATTTGATGAGTTGCTTGGGACAAGCAAAGGTTAAGTGTGGGTACGCGACAGGTGGTCCATAGGACAACCCTTAACAATATTAAAAGATGAATTTATCACTCATTAATCCTGTAATTATCTTGAATTAGATAACTACAGTTGCTTATGTTTCAGGTATGTTTTGGAGCTAAAAGTGGATAAAACGCTGTTTAGTATGGAACGGAGTGGAACGGACATGCGTGGAAGGAAGAAGAGAAACAACAAAACATTCAGGGCTCCACCGTAATTACGGTGCACCGTAAATTATGGTAGACATGCAAATCTTTAGTTTTCCCACCGTAACACAGAAGAGAACTACCGTAGCAGTTTGAAGGATACAGTAACTTACGTGGTTACCGTAACTTACGGTACATGACGAACAAGTGTAACTGCCTTATTAAAATCGGTGGGAGGTGCCTTTTAGATAATCTGGAGACGACTTCTAGGAGAGAAAGGGGGCGATTTTGGCTGTTCTTGCTTGGTTCCAAACATTTCTAAACATTTGGTTTTTGTATTCGATTCGTAAACATTAATCAGTCTGTGATGATGATGTACCAAGTCATGCGTGGCTAAACCTTTGGTGATCATCCTAGATGTAAGGTTTGCTTTTGAAACACTATGTTTGTGCTTGAATTTCTAGAATAATAACTTTGAATGTTTGTTTGAGTTATTATGGTGTTTGGATATTTGTTTGTAAATTGTTGATTGTTGTTTGATGTTAGTCTAAACCATACGTTCTCGGTGCCATTGGCAATCGAGATATCAAGGGAGGGATTAGGGTTGGATAATTGTCAATTGATTATCGAGTAACAACCTCGCATTTACCGATCCGAGTACTTAGTTCTCCTTCATCACAAACAGATAATAAAACATGAACCATGTCTATGTGGTTCTTTCTAGTAGGCATAAACATTAGTGTGGATTAAAACCTGAAATCTAGGAAGGTCGCTTGTTCCTAATCTGTTTACAAAAGTACTCTTTGATTTGCAATCTATTTAGTTACGATTAGTTCTTAAACCAAAACAATCCAACTTTTATTTAGTTTTTGCACATTAGGGTAATTGCAGATAATTTGCAAGCTGTAGATTTAACACACTTTCCAAATACTCCCTGAGTTCGATACCCATTTACCACTATCTATTAGTTGTTAATTTGGATTAAATTTATGTGTATCACGACAGCACGCCAAAGAGGAGGAGTAAAGAGGAGAGAGAACTTACACAATCCAAGATAATTCTCTTATTGATTTAATGATATTTAACAACCTCAACGACTAATTAATTGAGATTAACGAACAATTAACAATAGTGACAATATCACCCCCTCAACAAGTAACATTTACAATTTTAAATCTTGAACTATTTGAATCCTAACAATACTTCCCCCCTAAACACAATTCTTGTCATCAATAATCAGTAATAAATAAGGAAAAGGAAGTTTAAGATCCGTCAGAGATTCCCAAGTAGCTTTCGAAATAGGAAGGCCCTACCAAGGCACCGACACCTAAGCTTCAGCTGGAGAATCCCTCTTACCCATGCGACTATCAACAACTGATCTCGATTGTAAATGAAATCGGGGAGCCAATAGAAGTGGCAAAACTGGAGAGTGCTTCTCGTGATAGCTTTAAGCAAAGAAACATGAAAGATAAGATAAATTCAAGCATGAGGAGGTAAATCAAGATGATAAGCTATACAACCCAGTTCGCAAGCACCAAGAAAGGCCCATAATATGAGGAGAAAGTTTTGATGCTGATGGAGCTTGAGAGAGGTTTGCACATAAGGATAAACTTAATGTAAACCTAATCACCTATTGAAAAATCTCTGAGAGCCGTTTATCCACATGGAACTTCATGTGATGCTGAGTTTATTGTTAGTGAGTCTTAAGGTGCACAAGCAAAGCTTCCCTGTCCTGAAATAGTTCCTTAGCAGTAGTTGCCTTAGTATCATCTAGGACATAAGGAATATGAAATAGTTGCCTTACATTATCAATGGATAATTAAGCTAGTTGGGCTGTAGTGAAAGGGTGAGCTAACACCAAAAAATGGGCATACTTAGTCAATCTATCGACAATGACCGAAATTATGTCTTTGTCGTGAAATTTAGGTAGGCCTGATATGAAGTCTAAAGAAATATCAGTAAAAGTATCATCTGGAATAGACAAGGGTTGAGGAAGACCCGGGCTAGCCACAACTTCATATTTAGCATGCTGGCAAATGGAACAAGACTTCACAAATTATCGAACATCATTTGTGCATTCTTTCCGATAGAAGAGTTGCTTGAGATAATATAAGGTGGGTAAATCTAGAGTGACCACCCATAGCCAAAGAATCACTTAAATACATTAGGTCATGTTTTAATTGTGGATCATGACCAATCAGTAGTTTATGCTTCCTCCTTAAACATCGTCTATCCGAGGAAATGCTTTTAGAAGTTTTATCATTTTGAATTTGAGCAATTATATCTTGTATAATGATATTGTTTGTCCATACTTTTGAATTATGTCCCATAGGAAAGGGTTAATAGTTAAGAGAGTTAAACTCAACATGGTCATTCCTTGAACTCTAGACAAAACACTAGCAATAAGATTTTCAACCGGCCTTCTTATAAATTTTGATCAGTTAGAATAATAAAGTGAGATAGAGCAAAATATAATACATATATCTTATTGTGTGTCTATCGAGGTGTAAATGTAACTTTCCTCCGTCTTAACATTTTATACTTATACTTATGAATTTACACATATACATAAAAGAATGTTCGATATGTGTAAAAATATTATTACAACAAAAAAATATGATTTTGATTAATCATAACGAGTTAACATGAGTTATTGCAATAACACATGGTTAACATTCTGTAGGTTCGAAAAATGATCGAATAACAATACACTTGAATGATTGAATCATTCAATATCAATCACAAACACAATCCATAAACAATTAATGAATAAGAAGAACCCAAAAGTATTCAAAATATAAAAATCAAGCTCCAATACTCACAATATAACAATGCTCAATGATATTTCAATGAAATTCAGCTTACAAAAGTCACGTGCAACAATAATCAGACGAATTAGGGTTTTTGCAAGGATGATCACAATGAAAGAACTCAAATCTATATATAGTATTGATAGTTTCGCTGACAACAAAACTATCCCGCCAAGCCAGTTTCACCTGGCTAAGAAACACAATTTCGTCGGGTGAAACTGACAGCTGACTATGAATGAAACTATAGTTTCGCTACGTACAAAACATAACTAATAATCAAACTTACAAAAGTAAACTAACAATTAACCTATTAAAATCAATTATAAACAAATCTAATCTAAGGTAAGTCCAACCTATTATTGATCTTCAATATTCCCCCTAGGTTGGATCTCATCGCCTTGATCAATCCTCATTTGTCTTTTCAGCTCCAGTATCTTCCACCGCTTCAGATCTTTCTTCATTAGCTCCTGCGGTATCATCCTCAGCACATGCACTTGCCTGCGTGAATTGTCTCGTTAAATCCCGCACGCCCATTCTTAACTCAACTTCTTCCAGAACCTTCTTGGCTAGTTCCCTAACTTTAGCCCTAACTCCCCTCACTTTGTTGACAACCGTCATAAACAGGATTGCCTCTTTTTGCATTTCAGCTCTAGCTCCCGCTTTAATGTGATTCTCACATAGCACCAACACATCCTCATCACAAAAAGTGAATCCCTCCATGTGATCAAAAAGTTGGTATTTAGCCCCATTCTTCAACCTAATCAACGCCTCCCCCGTATTATTGTCATAAAACCATTTCTCAAAACTTTGAAGATGTTGGGGGAGGGGATTAGGCAACCTAACCCTACTCACATTCTTTGGGGGTTTCATCCTTAGCATAATCAGTAAGGCCCCATTCCCGGGACGCTCACAGCCGGCCAATCATCGCACATAAAACATATTAACATTATTAAAATATTGCAACGGAATTAATTTAAACCATTTTATATCATATAATAATCGCTTTTGCAAAATAATACAACATTCATAATCGTTACAAAATATTATTTGTTCGCATTACAATACAAAAACATTATCGCAACATAAAATGGATGCCATCCAAAACAAGCCAAGTAGCCACCCCGTGCCATCCTCAGCAACACCTACCTGCCAACTGGAAAATACATAAAAGTCAGTGTTGCTGAGTGAGTTCTAGTTATACAAAAAATTATATACATTTCATTCATTAAAACATTTTCGTTACTATTGTACATGATCACACATCATACGTACATCAAGGTAATATTATTATCTTCTATCATCGTTCATTTCATACATATCGCACGTTCATACTTATCAAACTTTTCGTATATTTATTAACTTTTCACTTCAATCTAGATCATGTCGTATGCTTAACCCCCCCTTTGAGCACACAGGCATATCATCTAGGGTTAAGCGACAAAGATCCCATATCACACATATCGCACGTATGGAGTTAGTCATATAGACTAACTACCCCTATGTGTGAACCCTTAAGGGTTAGCCAAGATCGCACGCTAAAAACACATAGTTGAGCTAACATCTCTCAATGAGTTTTGAACCTCCTTTCATTTGCATGCAAGACTTTCATTCGTTCATTCATTATGTTCCACTTTCATTAGCTTAAATCTTTCGCTTCGTAAAGATAATACTTTATGCTCATTATCATAATCACACCACGTAAAATCACATCATAATACATAATAAGAAACATAAGAAAACATATCATACATAAGCGAAACACCATCACACATCATCATAAACATCATGCATCATTCATTCACATACATAAACATATACACAACAAGCATAAGTCATCACAGAACATAACTGATCCTCTGTGGGGCAACAGGGGTTCGGGGGTGGCAGCCCCTAACAGTAGGGTCCTAGGGGCAGCAACCCCTAGTGGGGTCCAAGGGGCAACGCCCCTGGCTGGGGTCGCTATAGAAAAATCGATCTTCCTCTTAAAACCTCTTAAACTCTTGGTCATTTAAATCGTATATTTGGTATGCATTTCCAAACCCAAACTAGTTTAATACCCTTTAAAATAGGGGATCTGGAACTCACCTGGACTCAGTGAGTAGCTTCTCAATCAAGCTTCTAAGAAAAAGTCACACTACGCAGCCTGCAGATAAGTTAACACTCAATAGAGTTAATTCTACCTGATTTCGCTTTTAAATTCGTTGCAAGATTAGCAGCTTCGCTGCTAGTTTCGCCAGCAGTTTTGCTGGCATCGTGGTTGCCAGTTTTGCCCAAATTTTGTTGGAAAACCATGTGTGCAAAATTACCTGTAAAACTATAGTTTCGCAGGAAGATCCATAGTTTCGCTGGACGACTACACAATATCGCTGGTTGAATACCCAGTTTCACAGAACAGGTTGAAATTACGAACCAAGCTATTTTTGACACAAAACTTCAATCATTTACACCCAAATCCTTGGTTTATCACCCAAGAAGCTATATTTCTAAACTTTCTACATGTTTTCTTACATAAAAACGTGAGTTTTGGGCGATTCTTTGCCACTTCCAAAACCCTAAGCACTAGAATCCGGGTTTACATCAAGATGAAAGATTAAATGATGTTTTTATCTGGATTCTTAGTCTTTTATTGTTGTTTGGATGCCCACGAACACTGATCTTCAATCTCTTGATCAACCGAGCGTTGAATCACCACTTCTCTCCACTTTCTTCTCTACACACTCTCTCTAGAAATTGGTGTTGAGTTGCAAATGAGAGTTGCTCAAGCTGATCCGTTTATATATATATATATATATATATATTATATATATATATATATATACCAGTTCCCAGGACCTTAAACTCGTCGGACACATAACTTAAAAGGTTAACTCAGTCTATAATCCATATCCATCCTATTTACATTAAATAATCCCGTCTTATCACAATATTATTATTTGGCTCGCTTAGACTTTATTTGAGACGTTACAAGTCCACCCCCACATTTAGGTATCATCCTCGAAATATGTTATTCCTCAAATAGATGTGGGTAATGTTCTCTAATCTCTTCTTCGGTCTCACACGTAAACTTAGATCCCTTTCTGTGCTTCCACTGTACTCGCACAAGTGGAACCACATTATTCCTTAGCCTCTTCTCCTTGCGATAGATGATCACCACTGGTTGCTCAACATAATTGAGCCTTTCATCCACTTCAATGTCTTCCAGCGGTACGATCATATCTTCGTCGGCTAAGCACTTTCTCAAGTGAGATACATGAATTATCGGGTGATTTCCACTTAACTCATTAGGAAACTCCAACATATATGCCACCTCTCCCACGCGAGCAATGATTCGAAAAGGTCCTATGTATCTCGGGCTCAACTTGCCCCGCTTCCTAAACCGAATGATTCCCTTCCAAGGTGAGACTTCCAACATAACCCTGTCACCCACCTGGAACTCAATCAATCTATGCCGTTTATTGGCATACAACTTTTGTCTATCTTTGGCTGCCTTCATAAAGGCTTTGATCCTTTCCAGCTTCTCAGTCGGAGCCTCGACAAACTCGACGCTCCCTAACTCTTTATGGCCAATATCACCCCAACAAGTGGGTGTTCTACATCTCCTACCGTATAGCATCTCATAAGGAGGCATGCCAATGCTGGCATGGTAGCTATTGTTTTATAAGAACTCAACTAATGGTAAGTGGTCATCCCAACTTCCTCCAAAATCAATAACACATGTTTGAAGCATATCTTCTAGCATCTGAATGGTCCTTTCTGACTGACCATTTGTTTGGGGATGATAAGTTGTGCTGATATGTAACCTCATCCCCATAGCATTGTGAAATCTCTTCCAAAACTTGGATGTAAACTGGGTGTCACGGTCCGACATGATAGATAGCGGTACACCATGGCGACTTACAATCTCATTGATGAATAGATCCACAAGTCTCTCGGAGGAATACGCCTCATGGATCGGTAGGAAATGGACACTCTTCGTCAAACGATCAAGTATCACCCATATGGCATCATACCCTTTCACAATACATGGTAACTTCATGATAAAGTCCATGGTGAGATGCTCCCACTTCCACTCAGGTATATCCAAAGGTTGGATCTTCCCGTATGGCTTCTGATTCTCCACTTTCAATTGTAAGCAAGTAAGGCACTTACTCACATACTCCACTGCGTCACGCTTCATACCCGACCACCAATAATCTTTCTTCAAGTCTTGATACATTTTCATGGCACCAGGATGAATGGAGTATCGAGTCTTATGAGCTTCCACCATGATCTTCTCACATAGATCCCAATAATAAGGAATCCACATAGATCCCATGATCTTCCTCTGAATGAGGGGTCTCGGGCTCTTCATGGACCACCTTTTTAGTCCTAGGCCTTCCTCTCGTGACCCGTGGTCCAGCACCATGTCCACCATGGCCTCCACCCTGAGAAGCCTTAGAAGATCTACAGCCATCCATCCTCTATGCATGCTATAAGATCCAAACACCAACACGGTCATACAAGGTAACAGCTAAGTTTATGTCAAGTATAGTAAGTCCCTAATTATAGTGGCCAGTTGTGATTAGCCACTTACTTTACTCTTCATACCCCAAGCTTTTCCTATCCTGACTACATCAGTATTTAAATATATAAAAAAGCACATAAACCACATAACATGCACAGATAATACCAGTTAACATTAAGAAAATACGTGATGGCACGCAGCTACACGGACTGGCATCCTTTCTCTTTGTCCCATTCTCAGTTTAAGTTTAGGTTTCTTTTGAAAATTTTACCCATTTCACTTAAACTTTGGCTCTTATACCAAGTTGTAAGGACCCATTTTCGGGACGCTCACAACTGGCCAATCATTGCACATAAAACATATTAACATTACTAAAACATTACTGCGGAATTAATTTAAACCATTTCATATCATATAAATAATCACTTTTGTGAAATAATACAACATTCATAATCATTACAATATATCATTTGTTCGCATTGCAATGAAAAAACATTATCGCAACATAAAATGGATGCCATCCAAATAAGCCAAGTAGCCACCCCGTGCCATCCTCAGCAACACCTATCTGCCAACTGGAAAATACATAAATGTCAGTGTTCTTGAGTGAGTTCTAGTTTTACAAAAACATTATATTACCTTTCATTCAATAAAACATTTTCGTTACTATCACACATGATCACACATCATATGTACATCAAGGTAATATTGTTGGACCAAAAGAACCAATGAGCCGGATTAGAAAAACCTTTAAGTCCCACAGACGTCACAACAAATACTAAAGACCACAACAGCTGAAGACAACAGCTGATTACAAAGTCTGAAGACAAGTGCTGAAGACAAAGTCTGAAGACAAGTGCTGAAGACAAAGTCTGAAGACAAGTGCTGAAGACAAAGTCTGAAGACAAGTGCTGAAGACAAAGTCTGAAGACAAGTGCTGAAGACAAAGTCTGAAGACAAGTGCTGAAGACAAAGTCTGAAGACACAAGTGCTGAAGACAAAGTCTGAAGACACAAGTGCTGAAGACCAAAGTATCAGACGTTGTCACAACAGCTGAAGAGGTCTTCTTCAGTAGTTGTGACGGTTTACCTTTCAGTAGTTTTATGTTTTATCTATTCAGTAGTTTGACACAACAGCTGAAGAATACTTCTTTAGTTGTTGTGCTCATCAGTAGTTTTATGTTTTTCAGTAGTTTTGTAAAACGACTGAAGAGCTTGTTCTTCAGTCGTAGTAGGTTTAGTAGTTTCTTATCAGTAGTTTTATATTTTGTACTTAACACTCTGATATGTTCTCAGTAGTTGTGAACATTTCAGTAGTTTGTTAAGAGTTAGTTATTTCTGTACTAGATCTGCTAGTTGTCACTTTCCCGTGATAACAACAGCGATTGCACTCTATATAAGGAGTGTCAACCTATTGTAATGTGAGAATGATTTGATCAGAAATATTCGATAATCATAGAAACATTCCTTGTTACAGAAATATATTCTCTCGTTATAACCGTATTTGTTCTTAATGCATACGAGTATCAAATTCTTGCTACAATTTGTCTAATTCTTGTTCTTATTCCGGTGCGTTACGCTCTAATACATCAAACTTGTGATCACTGATCCTGACAAATGGTATCAGAGCAGGTTAATCATTGATCGATCTAATAATTGATCATTGAAACTGCTATTCAAGATCCAAGTTTGATTGAATTAGCATTTTTTTTTGCAAGAAACGGTTATAGAGATTGAATTTTCTATGTTTCTGGTCATTCATCCTGAGATTTTCTCTTGGTTTTCATTGAGTCTGTCTTGGTCTGTGTAAAAACTTTTAAAAGCTTCAATTAAATTGTATTTGGACTGGAAATGACTACTCCTTCCAATGATCCTCACAATACTGGTTCCTCAACCAAGCCTCCAATGCTAGTTAGGAATGAGTATAACATATGGCAACGACGAATGCTCCATCACCTGTCTGTTAACAGTGCAGGTTGTTGGACATCAGTGGTACATGGACCACACAAGCCTATGGTGAATAACCCGGAAACCAATCAAATGGTTCCGAAGAGGAAGGAGCAATACTCAGATGAGGATAAGAAATTGTTTGAGATTGATGCAAAAGCCCATGAATTCTGGCCATGGCACTGCCCAATGAAATCTATTCTGGGCTAATGTATCATGAAACTGCCCATGACCTCTGGAATGCCTTGAAAGAACAATTTGGAGGAACAGATGAGGTCTTGGCAAATAATAGAGAAATCCTTGCCCAACAATATGAGACATTCTCTCATAGAAAGGGTGAGACACTGACTCAACAGTTTGAGCGGTTCTCTTGTTTGATCTCTGATTTAAAAATGGTCAAACATGAGTACACCAATATCCAGATGAATAACAGATTTCTCAGATCACTGCCTGAGAGATGGGACACATATACTATTGTCCTACGCTCCAGTGCAAATTTGGACAAACTATCTCTCACCCAACTCCATGGGAAATTGATCACATTTGAGAGTGAGATAGAACAGAAACGAAAACTGTCTTCATCTAGAAAGCTCACTGAAGACTTTGTACCAGGCAACACTGCCTTGGTTGGTCATGAGTCAGAATATGCTTCATCTGAATGTCAGTATGATGAGCATATTGATTTCTCCTCAAACACTTCTGATTCTGCGTTTGTGAGTGTTGATAGTCAGTTTACTAGGTGTAATAATGACAATCTATACTTCATCATGGATGATCTCAAGGGGATTGCTGATGATGACTTAGAAGAGATGGATATTTTGAGCCAAATGGCCTTGATAAATATCAAATCTCAGAAGTTCTACAAAAGAACTAGAAGAAAGTTCCCAGGACTCTCTGGCAAAACCAAAGTTGGTTTTGACAAGAGTAAGTTGAAGTGTCACAAATGCCACAGGCTTGGACACTTTGCTAGAGAATGCAGATCATCTGGATCTAATTCCTCTACACCTTTTGTGACTTTCCCTGGCAATAGTCAACAACACAGAGGGCAACATCCTGTCAATTCTAGTCATCATTCTCAACCACAATCTCCTGCATACTTTGTTCCTCAGGGGCAAATGCCATATCCTTACCCTTGTTACTACATGCCACAGTCAAATCAAGTTCAAGTTCCTATAGTACCACAACCTCATGCACTACCAGAACCTCAACCATCTCAATCTCATCAACATCCTCAACCTCAACAACACAGCTTCTTCACCCCTGGAGTTGTTGACTGGAGCAGTTTACCGGATGAGATGTCTGGTCATGAACAACTGTTCACAGGTGCTGGTCAACATGGGGGTGATAGTCCTTTTGGGAATTTGGCTCTCATGGCCCTGGAGTCTACTGAGGGTTCCTGCTCAAATGCATCATCTTCACATGTAACTCAGGTATCTTTAGAGGCTAAAGCCAAGTTATGTTTTGAATCATGCATTGCTGCCTTTGTCTCCATTAGAGAGGCAAATGTAGCATTAATAAATCAAAAACTTGAATTTGAGAAAACCATTTCCAAAAGAAAAGCTGAGTTTGAGTCTACTCTTAATAGTAAAAATGATGAGATTTATAAGCTTAAATGCCAATTAAATGATGAAAAGGCCAAGCTAGAGGTTATTCTGGAAGATCAGAGAAATCTCAAAGAAACCCTTGCAGTCACCCAGGTAGAGTGTGATCGATGGGTACAATCATGCAAAGGTTTTGAAATGCTTCTTAGTAAGCAATCTGCTTCCAATGTGAAGTTTGGTATGGGTTATAATCACACTGCTCCTCCTACAGATTTTGCTTCAAGAGCAGAAGTGAAATCTGATGGAGAAAGCAATAACCAATCCACCTCATCATGTGATTCACTTTTTGATAGAGCATCATCAAAAGTTGAAGTCAGCACTAAGCCCTCTCAGAACCCATCAGCTGATGTTGATGGTTCCACTGCTGACACTCACATGATCAAAGAGATGATCAACTCAGGAGCTATTTCTGGAAGTCCTGAAAGGACTGGAGAGGAAGATTTAACACCTAAAGTTCAAACTCCAACTAGTGTCAGCACTGAAGAGAAGAAAATTGTCAGTAGAAAGAGTTTGAAGACTACTAAAGAGGAAGTCAAGAAAGCAAATAATGCTTCCAAAGTACTGAAGAGCAAGTCTTCAGTAGTTTCATTCTCTTTAGTTGATGATCATCATAAGATGAAGAAGAAACCATGTGAAGTATGTGGTTTGTTCAATCATCTTACAGATGATTGTTGGTACAAAAGGGGATCCAAACTCAAACATAAAGAGGAAAGTAAAGAGAAAATGGTTAAAATGAAAACTGAGTTTGAAGCCACATTTGTACCAGCAACATCAAATCCTATAACCCTTAAGTCCAAAAAGAAATCCAAAAAGGAAGAGGTTAAACAGGTAACAGCTGAGATTGCTCAAAAGAAGAAGGTGCAACATAGGAACTTATCAAACTCCAATGCCAATGTGTCTGAAGAGCTGAAAGCCTTATCACAAAATCAGACACAGCTGGTTATGATGGTTCAACATCTATTGGGAAGAGTTAAGCAATTAGATGTTCCTATGTTGAAACCACGGAAAAGGAGGTCCAAGCCAAAGGATTCCTTTTCTGCACCAGTTTCTTCCTCTTAGGCTGTTGTTTCCAACAAACATGTTAGTTTACCATCTGTTGATGAGAACAGGCCCAAGAACAAAAAGGTTTGGGTCTCAAAATCTAACTAATTTGTTGTATTTTACAGGGTTCTTCAACATACCTCAGAGGCATCTGGTATGTAGACAGTGGAGGATCCATGCATATGACTGGAAACAGATCACTTCTTAATGACTACTCTCAAGGAAGGAAGGGGTTTGTGTCATTTGGCAATGATGCAAAGGGTTACATCATCGGCAAAGGCTTTGTTTCCAATGGTGTTAACCATGTGGAAAATCTCAAGTACAACCTCTTGAGTGTCAGTCAAATGTGTGACAAAGGCCATGTTGCTCTTTTCACCAGTCAGAACTGTCGGATTCTGTCATCCAAAGTTCTAAGTTTGATTGATAAGGTGTTGGATGAACACACTCTCCTAAAGGCCAACAGGACAGGAAGAGTGTATGCCTTAGATCTTTCCAAGAAAATAGATCTCAAAGGCCATCCTTGCCT
Source organism: Flaveria trinervia (assembly GCA_025506515.1). NCBI lineage: Eukaryota > Viridiplantae > Streptophyta > Magnoliopsida > Asterales > Asteraceae > Flaveria > Flaveria trinervia. The sequence goes on along the minus strand of CM046449.1, from coordinate 10,418,368 downwards.
ATTTTCCAAGGCTTCCCCTCAAGAATCTATTCTATGGCATAGAAGGCTGGGTCATGTTAATCTCAAAAACATAAATCAGCTGATAAACCATGGTTTAGTAAGGGGACTTCCTATGAAGGAGTTCAAGTGTGAAGATAACTGCACTGCTTGTTTAAAAGGAAAACAGCACAAAGCTTCATTTCCTCCATAGAAGAACCTAAGTCCACTGCCTGCTTACAGCTTCTTCACATGGATCTCTTTGGTCCTGTGAGAGTGATGAGTATGGATAAGAAGAAATACTGTCTGGTAATTGTGGATGATTACTCCAGATTTGTATGGACTTTCTTCTTGCATTCAAAGGATGAGGCTACGCAGTCCATTATGAACTTTGTGTTACATGTTGAGAAGCAGTATTCCCTACCAGTTAAGTGTGTGAGGAGTGACGATGGTACTGAATTCAGAAACCACACACTTGAAGAGTTTTACTTATCAAAGGGAATCAAGAGGCAGTATAGCATGTCACACCCTCAAAATCCACTTGCGGAGTTTTACCGCGAGGCGTGTGAACAAACCAGGATCACAGTCAATAGTTACTCAGAACGACTCTATATGCCATAACATAACAAAATCAACCAAAATACCAACGTAAATAATGCGGAAGCGTTTTTGAAAACAACCCAAGTCAATAAAGTATAACTCATGGCAAAACAGGTGCCAAACCAAAAAGTAAACCATAATTGTTAAAATGTCACATTGTCTTGAAGCATAATGTCTTAAGTGAAGTGAACCGTGCAGTGCTCCTATGGCAAGCAAGTTAAGGACCTGAGAAAAGCATACTAAAGTGTCAACACATAGGTTGGTGAGTTCAAGAGTTTGAGTTCAATAAACATATAAACAGTTGCGATAAATATAAGCAGTGTATGGTAATAGATAGCTAGTCTATTATCAACAAATATTAATACATAGTGATTTTGCAATTGAAGCTGACTGTGATAGTTGTTGCCTCCTGTCACGACTTACCATGTCGTGACAATGATCAATAGGACAAATTGCACCCGGTTGACCTCGAGTCACACAGGTGGGGCTCGTCAGACCCAGTAGTACTACCCAAGTTTCCTCGCTATTAAATATTAACAATTCAAAAGTGTGAGGACTTTTCTCATGGTAAACAACACTATATTAATATTATACACAACTTAATCATAAAAGCGTTTGTATAAATACCAGTATGCTATCTCCCCCAAAAGAGATTGGTAAAGAGTGGGGCATGAACTCACCTGATGTATGCAAAGTACTTAGGGTTTATTTTGAGAAACGAGAGGATAGCCAACCTTCACAGGTTACCTAGATCATGTGAGTACATAAGTACGTGTAAATAAAAGACATGTGAAACCCTAATCATACCAAAATCAAAGACTCAAGCTTCCAGACAAATAGACACGTTTGACCTAGTTGACCCGTTTGACCGTTGGTGACATTATGAGTTATAATTCAAATAAAGCCAATGAGCACATACAACATACATGATAAGCATTCAAACAGTATCATACATATGCTATATCAACCAGGTGTATCACATAGATCATCATACAATCAACTACTATACAAGTCATGCGAATCTAGCACATTAACATAACCATTAGCTACAATACAACTAACATGTCATACAAGGTTCAACCATTCATCACATGCCATGTGAAGCCACTCACGACTTCACATCCTAAACCCTGCCAATCCCACTAAGTAGGGGCCTCAGATCCGCACGCGTGTATAATGATCACAACCAAATTCTTTAAGCATATACATTGCATCCACAACATCACAACAATCAATTACCAGACCCAAGCATGATGTCCTACTACTACACAACATCCAAACCATACATGATTACCAATTCCAATTATCACCCATGATCATCCAAACATGCCATACAACTAGTTTACACGTTCTATTACACTAGGATCCATCCTTGAACATATTAGCAAGTTCCTATCATCTCAAACATGATCACAACATCATACTTCAACATTTACACAAATAAAGTTTCCCTTTTGGGAAAGAACATCCAAAGTCTATCAAACATCCAAGGTATGCATGATTCATCAATAATATACCAATTCAAGCTCATACTAACATCTAGACATGATCAACAACACTAAACACCTCAACAACAAATCATAAACAAAAGTTTCTACTTTTGGCAAGCTATGATCAACATCATCAAATTAAAGATTTCTAGCATTCATAATATCAATCTAGCATCTAATTATCATCATGAACCCATCCATAACATCAATCCATCAATAGATCACTACTACATGCAAAATAAAGTTACTATTCTTAGTAACCTATGAACAATGCATCAAAATCCCAACTTTCTTGCATAATCAACGTATCTAACATTCATACAACCCAATTATCATCAAACATTCATCAAACAATGATCAATCATACAAAATCATACTAGAATTCGAATTAGGGTTTGACTAGGATTAAAGTCTATGAACAATGCAAAATCCAATCTTCTTCCATAATCGACGTTAACTAACATGCATACAACCTAACTAAGATATAACATCATCAATTTACCAAAATCAGCACCCATAACATCAAAATCGAACTACAAGTCTCGGCCAAGAAGAATCACGAACCAAACCCAAACTAACCTTTAATTCGCGTGTATACTTGTGAATGGAGATCCAATTGTCTTCTAGCACTTGAAATCGATTACTTAAATGATGTTTTGCAAATTTGAGGCTGATTTCGATGGGGAGGGGTGGAAGGTGGTTTGCGGCCGAAGGTGATGTTAGGAGATAGGGTTTGTTTTATTAATTTAATTTTAATATTTACCCTTTAAACCTTGTGTTTTGGTATTTTATAAAAACTAAACTTTAAACTCTTTGTAAAGTGTTTTTAACTTCATAATATAAAGATATAAACTTATAAAGTTCATTATATATCTTATCTTTATAAAAACACAAGACATACGAATAAACAGACACGTTTCCGCGTTACGCGATAAATTCTTTAATTAACCGTTTATAAATGTGTAAACACATAAACATAACCCAATATTCACATAATCACTTAGATTCACATCAAATTAACATTAATCATTATTATTATTAGGTCACCAACGTTCAACGACAACTAGTGTGTGTTCACGACACGTGTTTACAAGACTTAACGGAACTAACGGAGTTTGGTAACGGAAATTTACCGGATGTCACATTATCCCCATGTTGAAAGAATTTTCGTCCCGAAAATTGCGTTACATGGTGAGAGTGTTCCATCACTGGTTTCCATCACTGGTCTACTGCATTGGCCCACAGAAATCGAAATCGTGTGAGTTTTGGATGAGTTGTCACATCATCCCCATGTTAAAGAATTTTCGTCCCGAAAATGCGTTACATGGTGAGATCCATCAGGTTCCATCACTGGTCTACTTCGTCTGCTGGCATCGTTCCTTCGAATAGTTGAGGGTACTTAAGCTTCATTTGATCTTCCCGTTCCCATGTGAATTCCGGTCCACGTCGCGAATTCCAACGGATCTTGACAATGGGTATTGCTTTGCTTAAGTGTTTTCACCTCACGGTCCATCACCTCCACTGGTTCCTCAATAAAACGCAATTGTTCATCCACTTGAATTTCTTCTAGTGGTACGACCGTCGTTTCATCAATTATGCACTTCTTCAAGTTTGACACGTGAAATACATCATGAATTCCACTTAGCGAATCAGGTAGGGCTAATCGATAGGCTACTGGACCTACTCTTTCCACAATCTCAAATGGTCCAACGTACCTCGGATTTAGTTTCCCTCGTTTACCAAACCGAATTACGCCTTTCCATGGGAGACTTTCAACAAAACCTTGTCACCAACCTGAAACTCTAAGGGTTTCCGTCTCTTGTCAGCATAACTCTTTTGCCTGTCTCGCGCTGCAGCCATACGGTTCCGTATCTGTATAATTTTCTCAGTCGTCTCATGAATTAACTCGGGACCTGTTATTGACTATCACCAATTTCCGCCCAGCAAACCGGTGATCGACATTTTCTCCCGTACAACGCCTCGAAAGGTGCTGCTTGTATACTAGTGTGATAACTGTTGTTATAAGAAAACTCCACCAATGGCAGGTGAATTCCCAGTTATTCCCAAGTCAATCACACAAGCACGTAGCATATCCTCCACGTCTGTATAGTACGCTCACTCTGACCATCCGTCTGTGGATGATACGCAGTACTCATATCCAAACGTGTACCCAAGGATTTCTGCAATGATTGCCAGAAATGTGACGTGAAACGAGCGTCACGGTCAGAGATAATTGAGATCGGTACCCCGTGTCTCGAAACGATCTCCTTGAGGTACAGGCGAGTTAACTTCTCCATCTTATCGGTTTCCTTTATTGCAAGGAAATGAGCAGACTTTGTCAATCGATCACAATAACCCATATCGTGTCACAACCAGTACTAGTCCGGGGTAGTTTAGTAATAAAGTCCATGGAGATTTGTCCCATTTCCACATTGGAATCTCGGGTGTTGTAATAGTCCAGATGGTTTTTGATATTCCACTTTTACTTTTAAGCAGGTCAAACACTTGCCATACGTAGCTACATCCGCTTTCATGTTAGGCCACCAAGTGAGCCTTTAGGTCATGATACATCTTGTCGGATCCAGGATGTATAGAATACTTAGATTTGTGTGCCTCGCTCATAACTAAATCTCTCAAATTCCCATGAACAGGCACCCAAAGTCTATCCATGAAATACCGAATTCCATCCTCTTTCATCACTAGTTGCTTATCCATTCCCCTTAACAATTCAGAACCAATATTTTCCACCTTTAAAGCTTCCATTTGTACCTCCTTAACTTGTTCGGGAAGTTGGTACTGATAGTAAGCTGTAAAGCTCGCACCCGTCGGGGTTTAGCTGTTTCCTTCCTGCTTAAAGCATCGGCAACTACGTTCGCCTTTCCCGGATGATACTTAATTGCGCAATCATAATCATTTAGTAGTTCCACCCAACGTCTCTGCCTCATATTCAACTCTTTTTGCTCAAAGATATGTTGAAGACTCTTGTGATCGGTGTAGATTGTGCACTTGGTACCGTACAAATAATGTCTCCAGATCTTTAAGGCAAAAAACTACTGCGCCCAATTCTAAGTCATGGGTAGTATAGTCTTCTCATGTAACTTTAGTTGTCTCGAGGCGTAAGCTATCACCTTGTCTCGTTGCATCAAGACACAACCCAATCCTTGAATGGATGCATCGCAATACACCACAAAGTCATCTGTTCCCTCTGGTAATGCTAATATCGGGGCAGTACAGAGTTTTTGTTTTAATAATTGGAAAGCTGATTCTTGACTCTCAGCCCATTTGTATGTCGTTCCTTTGTGAGTCAAGGCTGTGAGAGGTTGTGCGATCTTAGAAAATCCCTCTATGAATCGGCGGTAATATCCTGCTGATCCAAGAAATTGCCTTATCTCGCTTGGTGTTTTGGGTGTAGTCCAATTCTTTATCGCCTCAATTTTGGCAGGATCAACGTGTATTCCTTTCTCATTAACAATATGACCTAGGAATTGTACTCTCTTATCCAAAAGTCACACTTTGAGAATTTAGCATACAGCTGCTTATTTTTCAACAGTTCCAAGATCATTCGTAAGTGCTCTTCATGCTCCTCCTGGTCCTAGAGTATATCAGTATATCATCGATGAACACAATGACAAACTGATCAAGATAAGGTTTGCACACGGGTTCATGAGGCCCATGAACACAGCAGGTGCATTAGTCAACCCAAAAGGCATGACCAAGAACTCATAATGACCATAACGAGTACGAAATGCAGTCTTGGGAATGTCTTCTCCCGAACTCTGAGTTGATGATAACCAGATCTCAAGTCAATCTTCGAGTAATAGCTTGATCCTTGAAGCTGATCGAACAGGTCGTCGATACGAGGTAAAGGGTATCGGTTCTTGACTGTTACTTTGTTTAACTCTCGATAATCGATGCACATCCGGAATGTACCATCCTTCTTCTTAACAAAGAGTACAGGAGCTCCCCAAGGTGATGTACTAGGTCGGATAAAACCTTTATCCAGAAGCTCCTGAAGTTGTGACGACAACTCTGTAGTTCATTTGGTGCTAATCGATAAGGTGCTCTAGCAATCGGAGCTGCGCCAGGAGTCAACTCAATCTGGAATTCCACTTGGCGGTGCGGTGGTAATCCAGGAAGATCTTCTGGGAACACCTCCGGAAAGTCGCGTACTACGGGAATATCCTCCATTCTCTTTCTCCTTTTGCTTATCGGTTACAAGTGCTAGGATAGCCACGCGGCCCTTTCGTAACAACTTTTGAGCTTTCATATACGAGATGATGCCTATCACAGCACCACTCCTATCACCTTTGACAGTAAGAATTTGATCACCAACCGGGATCCGTATAATCTTCTCGTGACATATGACTTCCGCTTGCTTGCTAGAGAGCCAATCCATGCCTATCACAACATCAAAACTTCCAGCGTAACAGGCATGAGATCTATAGCGAAAGTATGACCAGCAAGTTCTATCCTACAGTCTTTAAGGATATGCGTTACATGGATTTGCTTACCGTCGGCTAGTTCCACAGTGTACTTAGATTCTAAAGCAGAGGGTATATCACTTAAAAGACTACAGAATTTTAAGGACACAAAACTCCTATCGGCTCCAGTATCAAATAGTACCGTAGCAAAACAACCATTAACAGGGAATCTACCAGTAACAGTTGTGGGATCATTTAGAGCCTCACCTGAGCCAATGACGAAGGCTCCCCTTTGGCTCCATCTCTATTGCCGCCATTTCCAGTGCCATTTCCACCATTGTTGTTATTATTGCCATTGTTGTTGTTGTTCCCATGATTATTGGTGTTGTTGTTGTTGTTGCCATTTCCGTTCCTTCTCAGTTGTGGGCAGTTTCGTTTGTAATGTCCTTCTTTCCCACACTCGAAACAACCCTTGGGAGTTTCTTGAGGTTGTTGTGGCCTCCTCATTAGTTCACCACGGCAATCCTTCGCAGCGTGTCCAATCTTTCCACAACGTTGACACTTGAAGTTATCCACATCGTCCCACGTGATGGTAGTTACACCGTGGGCATTTGGGATGTCTGCCGCCGTAACCGCTGGGTCCTTGGTTATTTGGGGCAGTTTGGTTGAAATTGCGGTTATTATCGAACCGCCGTTGTTGCTGCTGAACTGGCTGTTGCTGCTGTTGGGATTGTTGTTGACCGCTAGACGATGATGATGATGATTTGTTATTGCTGTTGCTGGGAGCATCCCACTTCCTTTTGTTGTCGGGCACGCTCACCACAGCGCCCCATTGGGTAGACGCCCTTGCTCTACTGCATGGTCAGTAAGTTGTGAGCAACGGATGGCCTGCTGGATCGTAGTTGGGTTAGAAGCCGTTACCATACTTTGGATTTCAGGCACAAACCCTCGTATGTAGTGCTCGATTCTCTATGTGTCTCATTAACCATTCCTGGACACAATGTGGCCAGCTCATGAGTACGGGTTGTATAAGCCTCAATTTCTGAACCCTTCATCTTGAGCTGCCAAAATTCCATCTCCAACTTTTGCACCTCATTTCGAGGACAGTACTCCTCGATCATCATATCCTTGAACTCATTCCAGGGGAGTCCATTTGCCATCGCTTGTCCAAGCATCTGGACTTGCGCGTTCCACCATGACAGGGCAGCACCCTCCAAGTCCCGGTGGCATACTTTACTTGATCCGCCGGTGGACAGTTACATTGGAGAAAACGGACTCAGTCTTCTCAAACCAGCGTACAAGCCCTACAGCACCCTCTGTACCGCTGTAGGTGTGTGGTTTACAGTCCATGAAGGACTTGTATGTACACACTGGTGGTCCTGTTTTAACACAACACACATTAATCAAACATCCCCTATAGTTATAAAGGATATCAGATTTGTTTTTCTATCATTGTTTACCTGCCGGTTGACCCGCATGGGCAGCAGCCACTGCCGCCTGAACATGCTCATTAATTAGAGCAGCCAATTCCGCAGGAGTCATGTAATAGCACCACCACCCTGTTCTCGGTGCCACGTCCACGTCCACGTCCACGACCACGTCCACGTCCACGTCCACGAGCGTCCATTCTTTTCACTTTAAATTCACAATACAATAATGAGTAACATCATACACATTAACTCATTGAAGCATAGTAAACAGTAAATGAAAGAAATAACGTATCATCACAACCACAACATTCATAACAAAAATAATAACCAAAGTAAATAAATTGCAATAAGTCACAATGTATTTAGCAATGTCAAAATTGAAGTTTTGTCGTTCGTGTGGGGAAACAACCCTTCCCACATAGGTTTCAAAAAGAAAAACTACGTAGTCTAAGTCATATAAAGAAGTCAATCGACAATGTCTGACCCATCACTATCATCCTCCATCTCCTCCGTTCCTCTTCCTCGGGTCCCTCCTCGGGATCCTCCTCATCCTCAGAGTCTGCGGTAGGAGCAGGAGCTATAGCAATCTGGAGTGCTGCTAGTTGAGCTTCTAATATGGCAATCCTATTATCAGCTATGGGTCCCGCTGTTCACGAGCAGTCACGCGTCCTGGAGTGCCATAACACCATCTTGCATATGGTGACAAACCGTTCAGCGTCTTCCCGTGTTCTTCCTTGAGTTCGTCCAATGATGTCTCAGGTTGTACACCTCTTGCTGTAGTGTACAGACATCACTCGTGAGTCGTCTTACGCGATGCTGTTCAGTATCCAATGCAGCCATTAGTGCAGCAATCAGTTGCTCGTTAGACTGCGTCGTTCGTGGGAGTGAAGGCATGGGTTGATTGGCATTGTTCCCAGTCCTTGGCTTTAGGACAGGTACGCGTTCTCTAAACATGATGTGGTCAACAAACCTAGGATAAGAACGCCAGTCACGCGGAGGGTCACGCTTCATCAACGCGAATGGTTGATCCCAGTCAATCTCCTCTCGGGGATAAGCCAGTCTGGGCCAATCGAATCCATCATCAGGTACAGGTGCGGGAGGTGGGGATTCAGATCGTGTAGGTGATTCGGGTCGTTTACCCGGAGCTCTTGAAGACGATGCCATGCTGCAGATAATGTGATGTGTATGCCAATGAGTGTACAGTTGATGGAACAAGAAACAGGTAACTAACTAACTGTGCGGTTATAGTCTCGTGTGTATGCAACCTAGTTCCCTATAACCAATGGCTCTGATACCAATCTGTCACACCCTCAAAATCCACTTGCGGAGTTTTACCGCGAGGCGTGTGAACAAACCAGGATCACAGTCAATAGTTACTCAGAACGACTCTATATGCCATAACATAACAAAATCAACCAAAATACCAACGTTAAATAATGCGGAAGCGTTTTGAAAACAACCCAAGTCAATAAAGTATAACTCATGGCAAAACAGGTGCCAAACCAAAAAGTAAACCAATTGTTAAAATGTCACATTGTCTTGAAGCATAATGTCTTAAATGAAGTGAACCGTGCAGTGCTCCTATGGCAAGCAAGTTAAGGACCTGAGAAAAGCATACTAAAGTGTCAACACATAGGTTGGTGAGTTCAAGAGTTTGAGTTCAATAAACATATAAACAGTTGCGATAAATATAAGCAGTGTATGGTAATAGATAGCTAGTCTATTATCAACAAATATTAATACATAGTGATTTTGCAATTGAAGCTGACTGTGATAGTTGTTGCTCCTGTCACGACTTACCATGTCGTGACAATGATCAATAGGACAAATTGCACCCGGTTGACCTCGAGTCACACAGGTGGGGCTCGTCAGACCCAGTAGTACTACCCAAGTTTCCTCGCTATTAAATATTAACAATTCAAAAGTGTGAGGACTTTTCTCATGGTAAACAGCACTATATTAATATTATACACAACTTAAATCATAAAAGCGTTTGTATAAATACCAGTATGCTATCTCCCCCAAAAGAGATTAAGTAAAGAGTGGGGCATGAACTCACCTGATGTATGCAAAGTACTTAGGGTTTATTTTGAGAAACGAGAGGATAGCCAACCTTCACAGGTTACCTAGATCATGTGAGTACATAAGTACGTGTAAATAAAAGACATGTGAAACCCTAATCATACCAAAATCAAAGACTCAAGCTTCCAGACAAATAGACACGTTTGACCTAGTTGACCGTTTGACCCGTTGGTGACATTATGAGTTATAATTCAAATAAAGCCAATGAGCACATACAACATACATGATAAGCATTCAAACAGTATCATACATATGCTATATCAACCGGTGTATCACATAGATCATCATACAATCAACTACTATACAAGTCATGCGAATCTAGCACATTAACATAACCATTAGCTACAATACAACTAACATGTCATACAAGGTTCAACCATTCATCACATGCCATGTGAAGCCACTCACGACTTCACATCCTAAACCCTGCCAATCCCACTAAGTAGGGGCCTCAGATCCGCACGCGTGTATAATGATCACAACCAAATTCTTTAAGCATATACATTGCATCCACAACATCACAACAATCAATTACCAGACCCAAGCATGATGTCCTACTACTACACAACATCCAAACCATACATGATTACCAATTCCAATTATCACCCATGATCATCCAAACATGCCAACAACTAGTTTAACACGTTCTATTACACTAGGATCCATCCTTGAACATATTAGCAAGTTCCTATCATCTCAAACATGATCACAACATCATACTTCAACATTACACAAATAAAGTTTCCCTTTTGGGAAAGAACATCCAAAGTCTATCAAACATCCAAGGTATGCATGAATTCATCAATAATATACCAATTCAAGCTCATACTAACATCTAGACATGATCAACAACACTAAACACCTCAATCCAACAATCTTCATAAACAAAAGTTTCTACTTTTGGCAAGCTATGATCAACATCATCAAATTAAAGATTTCTAGCATTCATAATATCAATCTAGCATCTAATTATCATCATGAACCCATCCATAACATCAATCCATCAATAGATCACTACTACATGCAAAATAAAGTTACTATTCTTAGTAACCTATGAACAATGCATCAAAATCCCAACTTTCTTGCATAATCAACGTATTCTAACATTCATACAACCCAATTATCATCAAACATTCATCAAACAATGATCAATCATACAATCATACTAGAATTCGAATTAGGGTTTGACTAGGATTAAAGTCTATGAACAATGCATCAAAATCCAATCTTTCTTCCATAATCGACGTTAACTAACATGCATACAACCTAACTAAGATATTAACATCATCAATTTACCAAAATTCAGCACCATAACATCAAATCGAACTACAAGTCTCGGCCAAGAAGAATCACTTGAACCAAACCCAAACTAACCTTTAATTCGCGTGTATACTTGTGAATGGAGATCCAATTGTCTTCTAGCACTTGAAATCGATTACTTAAATGATGTTGCTAAATTTTGAGGCTGATTTCGAATGGGGAGGGGTGTTCGAAGGTGTTTGCGGCCGAAGGTGATGTTTAGGAGATTAGGGTTGTTTTAATTAATTTAATTTACATATTTACCCTTTAAACCCTTGTGTTTGGTATTTTATAAAAACTAAACTTAAACTCTTTGTAAAGTGTTTTTAACTTCATAATATAAAGATATAAACTTATAAAGTTCATTATATATCTTATCTTTATAAAAACACAAGACATACGATAATAAACAGACACGTTTCCGCGTTACGCGATAAATTCTTAATTAACCGTTTATAAATGTGTAAACACATAAACATAACCCAATATTCACATAATCACTTAGATTCACATCAAATAACATAATCAATTATTAGGTCACCAACGTTCAACGACAACTAGTGGTGTTCACGACACGTGTTTACAAGACTTAACGAACTAACGGAGTTTGTTAACGGAAATTTACCGGATGTCACATTATCCCCATGTTGAAAGAATTTTCGTCTCGAAAATTGCGTTACATGGTGAGAGTGTTCCATCACTGCTTTCCATCACTGGTCTACTGCATTGGGCCCAGAGAAATCGAAATCGTGTGAGTTTTGGATGAGTTGTCACATCATCCCCATGTTGAAAGAATTTTCGTCCCGAAAATTGCGTTACATGGTGAGAGTGTTCCATCACTGGTTTCCATCACTGGTCTACTTCGTCTGCTGGCATCGTTCCTTCGAATAGTTGAGGGTACTAAGCTTCATTTGATCTTCCCGTTCCCATGTGAATTCCGGTCCACGTCGCGATTCCAACGGATCTTGACAATGGGTATTTTGCTTTGCTTAAGTGTTTTCACCTCACGGTCCATCACCTCCACTGGTTCCTCAATAAAACGCAATTGTTCATCCACTTGAATTTCTTCTAGTGGTACGACCGTCGTTTCATCAGTTATGCACTTCTTCAAGTTTGACACGTGAAATACATCATGAATTCCACTTAGCGAATCAGGTAGGGCTAATCGATAGGCTACTGGACCTACTCTTTCCACAATCTCAAATGGTCCAACGTACTCGGATTTAGTTTCCCTCGTTTACCAAACCGAATTACGCCTTTCCATGGTGAGACTTTCAACAAAACCTTGTCACCAACCTGAAACTCTAAGGTTTCCGTCTCTTGTCAGCATAACTCTTTTGCCTGTCTCGCGCTGCAGCCATACGGTTCCGTATCTGTATAATTTTCTCAGTCGTCTCATGAATTAACTCGGGACCTGTTATTTGACTATCACCAATTTCCGCCCAGCAAACCGGTGATCGACATTTTCTCCGTACAACGCCTCGAAAGGTGCTGCTTGTATACTAGTGTGATAACTGTTGTTATAAGAAAACTCCACAATGGCAGGTGAATTTCCCAGTTATTCCCAAAGTCAATCACACAAGCACGTAGCATATCCTCCAACGTCGTCTGTATAGTACGCTCACTCTGACCATCCGTCTGTGGATGATACGCAGTACTCATATCCAAACGTGTACCCAAGGATTTCTGCAATGATTGCCAGAAATGTGACGTGAAACGAGCGTCACGGTCAGAGATAATTGAGATCGGTACCCCGTGTCTCGAAACGATCTCCTTGAGGTACAGGCGAGTTAACTTCTCCATCTTATCGGTTTCCTTTATTGCAAGGAAATGAGCAGACTTTGTCATCGATCCACAATAACCCATATCGTGTCACAACCAGTACTAGTCCGGGGTAGTTTAGTAATAAAGTCCATGGAGATTTGTTCCCATTTCCACATTGGAATCTCGGGTGTTGTAATAGTCCAGATGGTTTTTGATATTCCACTTTTACTTTTAAGCAGGTCAAACACTTGCTCACATACGTAGCTACATCCGCTTTCATGTAAGGCCACCAATAGTGAGCCTTTAGGTCATGATACATCTTGTCGGATCCAGGATGTATAGAATACTTAGATTTGTGTGCCTCGCTCATAACTAAATCTCTCAAATTTCCAGAACAGGCACCCAACGTCTCTGCCTCATATTCAACTCTTTTTGCTCAAAGATATGTTGAAGACTCTTGTGATCGGTGTAGATTGTGCACTTGGTACCGTACAAATAATGTCTCCAGATCTTTAAGGCAAAAACTACTGCGCCCAATTCTAAGTCATGGGTAGTATAGTTCTTCTCATGTAACTTTAGTTGTCTCGAGGCGTAAGCTATCACCTTGTCTCGTTGCATCAAGACACAACCCAATCCTTGAATGGATGCATCGCAATACACCACAAAGTCATCTGTTCCCTCTGGTAATGCTAATATCGGGCAGTACAGAGTTTTTGTTTTATAATTGGAAAGCTGATCTTGACTCTCAGCCCATTTGTATGTCGTTCCTTTGTGAGTCAAGGCTGTGAGAGGTTGTGCGATCTTAGAAAATCCCTCTATGAATCGGCGGTAATATCCTGCTGATCCAAGAAATTGCCTTATCTCGCTTGGTGTTTTGGGTGTAGTCCAATTCTTTATCGCCTCAATTTTGGCAGGATCAACGTGTATTCCTTTCTCATTAACAATATGACCTAGGAATTGTACCTCTCTTATCCAAAAGTCACACTTTGAGAATTTAGCATACAGCTGCTTATTTTTCAACAGTTCCAAGATCATTCGTAAGTGCTCTTCATGCTCCTCCTTGGTCCTAGAGTATATCAGTATATCATCGATGAACACAATGACAAACTGATCAAGATAAGGTTTGCACACGCGGTTCATGAGGCCCATGAACACAGCAGGTGCATTAGTCAACCCAAAAGGCATGACCAAGAACTCATAATGACCATAACGAGTACGAAATGCAGTCTTGGGAATGTCTTCTTCCCGAACTCTGAGTTGATGATAACCAGATCTCAAGTCAATCTTCGAGTAATAGCTTGATCCTTGAAGCTGATCGAACAGGTCGTCGATACGAGGTAAAGGGTATCGGTTCTTGACTGTTACTTTGTTTAACTCTCGATAATCGATGCACATCCGGAATGTACCATCCTTCTTCTTAACAAAGAGTACAGGAGCTCCCCAAGGTGATGTACTAGGTCGGATAAAACCTTTATCCAGAAGCTCCTGAAGTTGTGACGACAACTCCTGTAGTTCATTTGGTGCTAATCGATAAGGTGCTCTAGCAATCGGAGCTGCGCCAGGAGTCAACTCAATCTGGAATTCCACTTGGCGGTGCGGTGGTAATCCAGGAAGATCTTCTGGGAACACCTCCGGAAAGTCGCGTACTACGGGAATATCCTCCATTCTCTTTTCTTCCTTTTGCTTATCGGTTACAAGTGCTAGGATAGCCACGCGGCCCTTTCGTAACAACTTTTGAGCTTTCATATACGAGATGATGCCTATCACAGCACCACTCCTATCACCTTTGACAGTAAGAATTTGATCACCAACCGGGATCCGTATAATCTTCTCGTGACATATGACTTCCGCTTGCTTGCTAGAGAGCCAATCCATGCCTATCACAACATCAAAACTTCCCAGCGTAACAGGCATGAGATCTATAGCGAAAGTATGACCAGCAAGTTCTATCCTACAGTCTTTAAGGATATGCGTTACATGGATTTGCTTACCGTCGGCTAGTTCCACAGTGTACTTAGATTCTAAAGCAGAGGGTATATCACTTAAAAGACTACAGAATTTTAAGGACACAAAACTCCTATCGGCTCCAGTATCAAATAGTACCGTAGCAAAACAACCATTAACAGGGAATCTACCAGTAACAAGATCTGAAGAATCACCCTATGTCTCAAATCATTGGTGATATCACTGCTGGCGTATCAACAAGAAGTCAATTGTCAAATTTCTGCTTCTATGCTCTCTTCATCAGTCAGCAAGAGCCAAAGAATTATCACATTGCTTTAAAGGACAATGGATGGGTTGATGCCATGCAGCTTGAGCTTCTTCAGTTCAAGAAACAGCAAGTGTGGGAACTGGTTCCTCTACCTCCAAGTAAGTGTGCAATAGGCACTAAATGGGTGTTTAGGAACAAAACTGATGAAAATGGGCTTATTGTTAAGAACAAGGCCAGACTGGTTGTTCAGGTGTTTGCACAAGAAGAAGGTATTGATTATGATGAAACCTTTGCCCCTGTAGCCAGAATGGAAGCAATTCGATTGTTTTTAGCTTATGCTGCTTATCAAAACCTTAAAGTTTTTCAAATGGATGTCAAAAGTGCATTTTTGTATGGGAAAATTAAAGAAGAGGTTTATGTATGTCAACCACCAGGCTTTGAGGACAATAAACATCCTAATTGGGTGTATAAACTTGATAAGGCTCTTTATGGGTTGAAACAAGCTCCTAGAGCCTGGTATGAGACATTATCAAACTTTCTTCTAGACAATAATTTCACTAGAGGCTCCATAGATAAGACTTTATTCATTAAGAAAGCTGGGCAACATAATCTACTTGTTTAAATTTATGTAGATGATATTATTTTTGCATCCTCTGATCCACAGTTGTGTGATGCCTTTACAAAGTTGATGCAACAGAAGTTTGAAATGAGTGCCATGGGAGAATTACAGTTCTTTCTGGGTTTGCAAATCAAACAAAAGGCTGATGGAATTTTCATTCATCAGTCCAAATACACAAAAGGAGCCTGCAGCAACCACAGAAGGGGTACCCACAAATCTGGGATCTTCCTCATTTGAGTAGATTTCCATTGAAGAGCACCATTCTCCCCAGGTGCACACTGCTTTTACCCCATCTCCCCATGCAACCGCCCCCCAAAGTCCAACCATTTTCATTGCAAACGTGCTGACTCAGCTGCATGCCTCTCTTCCTCCCCAACAACCACCAACAAAGGGGAGAACCAAAACTATTGAGGACGAGGATCACCATGCTTCTGACAACCCACAGCACCGGGGTTTACACGTTCTATCTCCTAGTGTGGATATGGAGATTAGAACATCTAGTGAGGCTGCCACCTCTTCTGAATCAGCACATGATCAGAATGAGGCTGGTAACATAGCTAAGACCTCACTAGAGGCAATAGCTGATGAAGGACATAGTCCTGAGGCTGGAAGTCCCCAGTTCCAAGAAAAAGGGGCACATGCTAAAACTGGTCTACACCCAGTGCATGTACATCCTGCTGCAAGCAGGAGGTCAGGTGATTCAGCATCTGCTGATGATGACCTGGGCTTCTTTTATGATGTTCTGGCCCAGAACACAATTCTTGAGGAAGAAGTCAGTAGACTACAAAGACTACTTGACCAATTCTCTCAAGAAGCAAGTCCATCTGCCACCAACATAAACCCACAGATGGCACCTTCACCTGAAGGTCTCCCACACACTCAGCCACTCAAAACTTCCAAGCCACCAGCCTCTATTTCTGGCACTGCTTCTCAGGGACAGAACCCCTCTGAGCAAATAGCTGCTATCTTTCAGCAATCCCTACCTCTCATCACCCCAATGATCACAGACATTGTGATCAAAACCATGGATGAGAGGCTTCCCTCAATCATACAACCCCTGGTGGAGGAGATTGTGAGCACAAGGCTTTCTGCTACTCAAACCCTTGCAACCAATGCAACCAAAATGGGGGAGAGTCAGTCAGTGAAAGCAAAGAGGAAGAGCAAACTGAAAGAAAAGGAAACTAAGAAGGAAGAGGAGTATGTGAAGGGAACCAAAAATGATCAAGTGGGTGAAAGTCACAAAGACTTTCATGTCACATATAAGAAGAGGAAGGGTGAAGGAAAAGAGAAAGAACTCCAACTCGATGAGATGATCAAAATGGCAGATGCTACACATAGTAAATCAATGGATGCCATTATTGATCAACTGTATAGACAAGGGTTCGATACTGCACAGCTTCACTCAGAGATCAGGAGACTTGAAGTTGAAGAAATTAACTCAAGATGGGCAAGTTATGATGCATTAGAAAGAGAGAGACTAGAGATCATGATCAGATTCATTGCAAAATATCTTGGGAGATCATTGATCGAGATTAAATCATGGACCAGGGACAGTATCTTGGCCATAACCTCCAAGATCTGTTCGTCTGAAGCATACACTAAGGGTTTAGTAGTCGAAGCTTTGAATGAAGCAGGAGCAGGGAGCAGGACTGAGCTAGCCAAACACTCAAAAGCCACACTCACCTCTAAAATGCTAACTCAGCCTGTCAACATTCCCTCTCCAAAACAACCACAACCACAACCCACAAAACCAACTCCCTTACCCTCTAAACCAACAGCCGATGATGCACCCAAGAAGAAGAAGAGAAGGGTGTTAAGGCTAGAAGAAGAAGAAGAAGAGGATGATGTGGAAGAAGATAGGCTGCCTCTGTCTGCAGTCCTAACATTGCCTAAAGCCAAACCCATGCCCATCACTCCCACCTCACAGATGGAAACTGTAAGAGTAAAGATTGAAGAGGAGCAGCAGCAAAGGCTTCATGACGATGAGATGTTGAAAAGCATCGACAAAACATATGCTGCTTCTTCATCAATAATTAGTATGAAGAAAGAAGCTCTGAGGTTGTACACCCTTGCCAACACATTTCAATATCAGAAGGAAAAGGTGAGAGTATGGCCTGATCCTAGGGTGGCTCACAGGATTGTAAAGAAAGACACTCCTTCGAGATACAAGGGCCAAGTAAAAAGGATCGTAGATGAAGAGATCACAGTGGTCCTTGTAGTATCACCCTGGGAGATTGTAGAAGATTTGAAGAAGGCCAATGAGACTAAACAGCCACCCCAAAAGATGTTAGAGAATAGAGTTATTAAAAAGGGGTTAGTCTACAAAAGGCTTGAGAACTTCAAACAAAATGAGCTCAGTCTGTTACTTGAAGGGACTCATCCTAATGAGTTTGCATACAGATAGATTACAACAGTTGAGCTCAAAAATGGCAAACAGGCCAAGTACATCTCAGAGCTGTATGGGCGTGAAGGATTGTTTGATGGTGAAGCTGAGAACCTGACCATGGAAGAACAAATTATGTTTCTCAGAGCATACACCAGAGAATCCTACAGGCTTATACATGGGAAGTGAGTCTCATGGATGGGGGAACAACTCAGTGTCCAATTCCCCAATACAGAGCTCCCATCCATACATTGCCAACCAAATCATCAGAGACTCATTCCCAGGCCAGTGCTTATATGGGTCATCTTCTCAACTGATCAAGAAGGAAAAAGACCAACCATTCTGCCAACAATAAGTGGGACCTCAATAAAGTTAAAGGTTTTGGCTGCATTGGTTTAGGGGGAGTTTGTTGGACCAAAAGAACCAATGAGCCGGATCAGAAAAACCTTTAAGTCCCACAGACATCACAACAACTACTGAAGACCACAACAGCTGAAGACAACTGCTGATTACAAAGTCTAAAGTCAAGTGCTGAAGACAAAGTCTGAAGACAAGTGCTGAAGACAAAGTCTGAAGACAAGTGCTGAAGACAAAGTCTGAAGACAAGTGCTGAAGACAAAGTCTGAAGACAAGTGCTGAAGACAAAGTCTGAAGACAAGTGCTGAAGACAAAGTCTGAAGAAAAGTGCTAAAGACAAAGTCTGAAGACACAAGTGCTGAAGACCAAAGTATCAGACGTTGTCACAACAGCTGAAGAGGTCTTCTTCAGTAGTTGTGACGGTTTACCTTTCAGTAGTTTTATGTTTTACCTGTTCAGTAGTTTGACACAACAGCTGAAGAATACTTCTTCAGTTGTTGTGCTCATCAGTAGTTTTATGTTTTTCAGTAGTTTTGTAAAACGACTGAAGAGCTTGTTCTTCAGTCGTTGTAGTTTCAGTAGTTTCTTATCAGTAGTTTTATATTTTGTACTTAACACTCTGATATGTTCTTAGTAGTTGTGAACATTTCAGTAGTTTGTTAAGAGTTAGTTATTTCTGTACTAGATCTGCCAGTTGTAACTTTCCCGTGATAACAGCAACGATTGCACTCTATATAAGGAGTGTCAACCTATTGTAATGTGAGAATGATTTGATCAGAAATATTCGATAATCATAGAAACATTCCTTGTTACAGAAATATATTCTCTCGTTATAACCGTATTTGTTCTTAATGCATACGAGTATCAAATTCTTGCTACAATTTGTCTAATTCTTGTTCTTATTCCGCTGCGTTACGCTCTAATACATCAAACTTGTGATCACTGATCCTGACAAATATTTATTATCTTCCATCATCGTTCATCTCGTACATATCTACACTCTCTCTAGAAATTGGTGTTGACTTGCAAATGAGAGTTGCTCAAGCTGATCCGTTATATATATATATTGGGCGTTCCCGGGACCTTAAACTCGCTGGACACATAACCCAAGAGGTTAACTCGATCTATAATCCATATACATCCTATTTATATTAAATAATCCCGTCTAAGCCTATTATTTTTATTTGGCTCGCTTAGACTTTATTTGGGGCGTTACACAATCCGACCTTTCCCGGTCTCCCAATCTTTATCCTTCTTTGACCTCCTTCTCTCTGCCATCATAAACCCAAATGCTTCAAAGTTATTATTCAGTCCCTTCTTTATCTCTTCCTCCAGCAACTTAACCCACTCACTAAAATTAGAATCAATCATCAGAATCTCAGCTAATCTTCTCAAATCCCACTTAGGCAAGGTCTTGAATGCCTTTATTTTATGCAGGTAAGAAATGCCTCCCTCTCTCCTTTTATTCATGAATATTTTAAAGTCGGGGTTGTATTTGCAGTTGTTGATCTTCTTGTCTAACTCCTTCTTATTGGGCTCCTGAATATTTTGAAATAATTGGGTCCTCTCCTCAGCCTCCTTCTCCCTGACAAACCACATATGTCATTGGTCATTTGTCCACCTCATAGTATTCAGGTTCTAAGTCATAGTCAACCAGTTGTTCATCCTCCTCCTCATCATCAACCAGACTCATACTAGTTGGTTTCTTTTAACCTTTATCAGATTTCTCAACAAACATTTCCTCTCCTCCAGAATTATCTAAGTTTATCCTGATGTCAACAAACTCAGCTTCTATCACCTCATCCTTATTCTCCACATTCTCTTTCTCTTCAGCATCTATATTTGATTCCTCCTCAGCTCTCACACCCGACCCTCTAGTTGTCTCAGTTCCTGCACCACTAGTGCCCTCTCCTGCCTGGATGATATACCCACATTCAGAAATAGGTACTTAGATAGACCAGTCATATCATCTAACTTACTTTGAGTTAGCTTATTGGGTAGGTCGGCTATAACCTTCAGCTCATTCACTTCTATCAACAATCTATTTAGTAAGTTCTGCTAATCCACCAGCATCTTTGTCATCCCATCTAGCATCTCATCCTTTCTTTTCTCCGTTAACTCTTGATTGGTCAACTTAGTCTTCATCATGTTTAACTCATTGGGTAAAGAAGTGTTGAGGTTCATGATCACATTCTCATCCAGCCCTGCTTTCTCATCCCTTCTCTATGGCTTAGTAAATTCTTGGTGCTTGTATTTAGTTCTCGTCTCTGTCTCCCCCTGGTCAGCCTTTTTCTTTGACCATTTCTCTTTCTCAGCCCTTCCTACTCTGCCTCATGAATCTCCTCCTCAAAGTCATACACTTTTTCTTTTGCATATCTCTTTCTTTTCTTCATGTAATCAGCTTGTTTATCTTTCATCTCCTTAGCCCGTTTATGCTCAGACTTAATTGTAAGGCCCTGTTCCCGGGACGCTCATAGTTGGTCAATCATTACACATCAAACATATAATTACATTTATACTTCATAAAACATCATAATAGAACATTAAAATAATTTTTCATTTCATTATAAATGCTTTTGCAAGTTAATACAATCATTCATTTCAAACATCATTCGTTCGTATTACATTGCAAAAACATTAAACTGAAGAATGCCATCCAAAAGAGCCAAGTAGCCGCCCCGTGCCATCCTCAGCACCAACTAGAAAATGCATAAAAAGTTAGCGTTGCTCAGTGAGTTCTAGTTTTAAAATAAAACATACCTTATCTTTCCTTTAAAATCGTTCTTTACAATCATACGTGATCATGCATTATGCATACACATAGATAATATTATTATTATCTTCATCATCGTTCATTTCATACATTCATTATGTTTTCGTTTCCATCTAGGTCTTGTCATGTGCTTAACCCTCTCTAGAGCACCAAGCAATTCATCTAGGATTAAGCAACAAAGACCCCGTTCATATAGTCAATCACAAAGATTGAACCCCTATGTGCATCCTCATGGGGTATTTAACCCGCACACAGTTAAGCTGGCACCCCTCATTGGGTGTGAACCTCCATACATTTTCTTAGTCACACGGATTAGGCACTAGTGTGCATCCTCATGGGGTAGCTAACCCACACACGGTTGAGCTAACACCTTCCATTCGGTGTGAACATCCATACGTTTGCTTGCAAGCCTTTCTTTCGTTCATTCATTCATTAATGCATGCATTCATTCATTACATTCGTCTTTTCATTATCTTCCACTTTACGTTACATAATACTTTCATTTCATTCATTAACATTCAACATAAAGCCACGGGAAAATAAACATAAATAATAAGGAACATCAACATACACATACAACATTGTTGATACATGTGTACCTAGTTTAGGAGCTTAATGTAAAATGTCTATCATGTCTTACATATATGCAATTGAATGGGTATGAATGAAATACAAAGTGTTGTTGATGCTTATAATGTTTAATATTTCATTGTTTATTGTGTGATAACTTATAGTGAACTAAATATATAGGTTTGTGATTGTTGTACATAATTCTTAGTCAATAATGATTGAGAAACATGTTCAAACTTAATCGTGTGAAATTCTCATGCAAATGGACCATGCTAATGGACCATATGCATGAATACTTCATGCTAATGGACCAGTTGCACGACTGAACCAGAAGACTGGATCAGTCGCCCGATTGAGACATAAGATTGACTCAGTCCCACGACTGGACCTTCAGTCATGCGGATGGATCAATCGCATGATTCAGTCGCACGACTGAACCATGCTAATGGTTCAGTCGTACGATTGGAAGACCCTAACCTATAAATACCACCTAATTGGTGGAAAAACATAACAATTCGAATACCTAAGCAAATAATCGTACCTTAGCCGTCCAGAGACTCAAGAAAACCTGTTCCAAGTTCATAGATCGCAGTTGATCGTTCTCTAATCATTCTTAACGTTTCATTAATTTTTTGATTGATCTAAACTGTGTTCTCCCTGATTGGATTGCCAATCAAATAGGACTCTTCACCATTTGAGTTGGTATATGCTCAGAATCAGTTAGTACTCCGTATGAAAACGGTCCTAAAAAGTGGTATAAGAGCTTTGGCTCTTGATTTTGCGTGTGATTCGATCGTTTTGGTGTAAAAAATCATGTTTTTTCATTCAAAAACACCATCTTTTTTAGTAAAACAATGTTTTCGACGTCTCCAGATCCAAAAGTTCACGTTTTTCGGCTTACGACAGATTAGGGTTTGTGAAAAAGCGTATTTTTGTGTCAAAGAACCAAAATCCCTCGAATTTTCAATAACTGCAGCCTTTAGTCGCATGATTGACTCAATCGCACCACTGAACTCACTCGCATCTCCCATACACAGGATTGAACTCAGTCACCCATCCATTCATATGACTAAACAATCTCATTCGCATTGTTCAACCGCATCTGCCAATCGCACGACTGTTCATCCGCATTGTCCAATCGCATGATTGGCTCTACCGCATTTGTTCAATCGCACGATTGATCCATTCGGACCCCTCCATTCACACGAATGAAAAAGTTTCAGTTTGAAATTCAAAGTTAATAAAAATGAAGGATCAGTACTCAGCATTTATTGCTGATAGGGATTCACGGATCCAGAATTTATTGCTTCTGGAGAATGAAATTGGGAATCACAATAAGCCCCCTAAGCTCATAACGTTAGATGATTACCCTTAATGGAAGCAAAGGTTCGAGATATACCTAAATGGAGTTGATCCCAATCTGTGGGAATCAATCGAGACAGGTTATAGCATGCCGGTTGGTGTTAATGGAGTTAAACTTACCTTGGGTGGCATGACTGATAGCCAGAAGGTGAAGTACAACGTAGAGAAGAAGGTGTATGCTTTGTTGAGTCAATCAATTCCTAAAGATAATTCCATCAGTTTTCTGAGAACAAACAAGGCAAGAAGTTATGGAGTCTCTTGAAAAACAGTATGACGGGAATGCAACGTTGAAGGCATTAAAGGCAAATGCTTTAAAGAAGGAGTTTGATAACTTCTCTTTGATAGGAAAAGAGAGCCTGGATGATATCATCGACTGTTTCTACCACTTGATGAGTGAGTTGCACACTCATGGGGTAACCACGTCAATGGAAGACAAGGTGTCGAGTTTTGCAGATGGATTGCCAGAGAAGTGGATTTCGTTTGTGTCAAATCTAAGATAGAATGGTATGCTGGCAAAGTTGGATATTAACGATTTCATTCTAAAACTGAGAGAGGAAGAGTTGAGGATGAAGTACAGGTCTCAAAAAGGATCATATGATCAGAACCCATCACTTTATAACTCATCTCCCACTCCACAATGTTCAGGAGCACCACTTCAAATGGCATTCGTGTCCAGTTCAACCGCTCCATCTCAAGCCACTACTTCAGGATCTGACACGTCAGGGTCATCTTGCACCCAATATATAGCACCTAAAGCAACTACTACAAAATTGAAGACCGAGAATCTCAGTGATGTTACTGTATAGGTTGCAAACGAGCATATGGACCTGTTAGCTGTAGTTGTTCACTCTTATGATGGTCTACTTGCGGGGAAGATTGGAAACTGCCATCTCACCGATGAAGACTACGAGCACGTAGATGAAACTGAACTCGAAAGAATGGATATCATGTGGGCATTGGCTAGTGCTATTCGGAGGGCGAAGAAGTTTGTGAAAAAGATGGGACAGAACTTGATAGCCACCAAAGACACTACCTTTGGTTTTGATAAAACCAAAGTTACCTATTTTAAGGGGCACTTCAAGCATGAATATGTTAAGCCCAAGAAGACATGTAATGGTAATCCATTCTCAACCTTCAATTGGACTTGACTGCACAAGACGATGAAGGGCAAGATTGGACTTTTCATTTTGTATCTCCGGGAGAATCCAACATTGCTTGTGTTGAGGGTTTGGATGACGACTCTGCAAGCGAAGGTGAAATAGCAATGTAACTAGTGATGTCTAATAATGAAGAAACTACAAATGGGGTCAATCACCTGAATGAAGAAGTTCTCAGAACAACATGTTCAGAATCACCAACACCCGAACAATCAAACTCTGCTATGATGGCTGATTCAACCGAATCTTCTCAGGTAAGTAACAAAGACCAACTTTTTGATAGTCATGCTTGTAATGAATGTAATAAATTAAAAGAAAGCATAGATTCAAAATTTTCTAGGTTATTAGATCACAATGATAGCCTAGTAAATGACTTAAAACTGTGCACAGAAGCTAACCAGATTTTAAAACAAAATGAGCACAGTTATAAAGAGAAAATAGAACTGTTAAATAAACAACTTAGGGAAACGAAAGTTGTTGCTTTTAACCAAGCAAATGACATAAAGTTCTATTTAAACTCCTTAGAAGAAACTAAGAAAGAAAAAGCCCATTTGGAAGTCGAAGTAAATTCATTAAAACAAAAACTGCACAGTTGGACCAGTTCTTCTCACATAGTCCAACACTTAGAGAAAGAACATAACAACAGGGAGGGTTTGGGTTACAAAGTGGTTCCACCACCATATAAGACCTTGTTGAATGCTAAATGTAGACCTATTAATAACAATCCAATCAAGGATCATGTGGTGTCCACTCCTCTAGTTAGTGATCTAGATTCTATGAGTAAATCGGTGGAATCTATCGCTAAACAGAAGGATGCCACTTTAAAATCTAAAGGTAAGAGGCCTATTGTTAATTTGGATGAACAATTTGAAAAGGTAAAGGTAAAGTCTGGTTCAATCATGTCTAATTTTGAACTCAAAAAGACCAAACAAGTTAACCAACCACGTGCACCATGTCTCAGTCCATATAAACAAAAGTGTAAAGATGTTAAAAATGTTCAAAAAATGAACTTTGTTAAAGAAGCTAAAACATCTAAACAAGAAGTGTCAAAACCAAAATAGACTAAAGTCAAACCTGTGTCATACACTTTCCCCTAGAAACAGATCCACCAACATGTCGAAAGTAGATCATGCTAGAATTGTGGAAAGTATTGACACATTGCTTCTAATTTTCCTTATTATCAGACACTAAGAAAGAAAATTGAACTTCATGACAGTAAACCAAGTTCTTCTAAAAGGAATTCCATCACTCCACAAGAAGAATCAGTGAACATAAAGTTGGAACAATAATCCAGTCGTCTGTTTATCATAAACAGGCCTTACACAAAACTGGCTTATGGAAAGAAAAATCAAGTCAAATGTCTACTAATGAGCACAAGAAGAAGAATAATCTGCCCTCACCATCAAATGGATATTGGGTAAAATTCATGATGTATGATGCCTCTGGGTCACCTAAGCCAGTTAAGGCTTGGGTCCCTAACCTAAAGTAATCATTTTCTTTAAATATGCAGGGTGTCCACTATAGTGCTTCTACAAATACCTGGATCGTTGATAGCGGGGCATCAAGGCACATGACAGGAAACCTGTCTCTCTTGTCAAATGTCAAACAAATTAAAGGAGGACACGTTTCATTTCTTGGAAATAAAGGAGGTTATATCACTGCACAAGGAGAAGTGGGAAACTAGAAAGTGAAATTTGACAAGGTAAACTATGTTCAACAACTTCAAAATAATTTACCTTCTGTCTCCCAGATATGTGACAAAGAATTCAAGGTTGTATATGATAACAAGAAGTGCTATGTTCTGAAAAAGGACTATGTCATCCTGGAGGACAAGGTTTTAATGTCAGCTTCAAGATATAACGATTTGTATGTCTTGGACTTGTAAAAGGCCTCCACAACCGATCATGATGTACAATGCTTCTTGTTAAAGCCAACAGGTAAAGAATCCATCTCCTGGCATAGGAGAATGGGACACATTAATTCACGGAAGATGAATCACTTGATCTAGAATGATCTAGTGCGTGGAGTAAATGTTAAGAACTTCCAATTACCGGATTTTTGTGTCGCGTGTAAGAAAGGCAAAAAGACGAAGAAGTCTCATAAGGGAAAAAGGTTCACTCAATTGACCTGCCTCTTGAGGTTTTTCACATGGATTTGTTTGGCCCAGTTAGTACAAAGAGCATTACCGGCGATTTGTATTGCTATGTAGTTACGGATGATTACTCAAGATTCTCTTGGGTGATGTTTTTGAAATCCAAATCAAAGACATTTGAATCATTCAAAGAACTGGTAAATACATTGGAGTCACTCTACAAGCTTAAGGTAAGGCAAGTTCGCTCAGACAACGGCAACGAGTTCAAGAACCAGTGGATGGAGGAATTCTACAAAGAAAAAGGAATTGTGCAGCAGTTCACATCTGCCTACACTCCTCCCTCATTTTTTTCTTTTACTTTATTTCTTCGCCTATTAAAATTCTAAACGCAAAAAACGATTTTGGTTTTAGAATTTTAGGGGGAGAATAGGTTAGATTGGTATTGAATTTGTCATGTTATTAAAAAATGAGGGAGGAGGACATCTTAGCTAAAAGGAAAGAAATCAAATCTGTGATACTAATTCAACAAAATTGGAAAATGATAGTACACAGGAAACAGATTAAGTTGGGACTTTAAAAGGTTAACTACTCATGATGCAAAATTCATAGTTAAGTCTGAATAGTCAAAGGAAAATAAAAGGAAAGATGATAGTTAAACTAGTACGCTACTATGGTAACATAGAGAAAGTAGACCTAGAGGTTGTTAGCGCATTAGATGATGTGTCGGTAGATTCAACACAATAGATAAGTAGACCTCATTGGTGATCTTAAGCTCAAACTAAGTTGTTCAACAAGTTGTGGGTTCCCATCTTATCTTATCCCTGGTTAACACAATCAACAAAGTTCCAATAATGGGTGACGAGCAAAATAAACGCCACAATGTGTGCGGATGACCATAAAATATGAGCAAAACACATGAAAAATGCAAAATGCAATCAAGCTAATAACCTATGTTGTTGGTGTGAACAGTGCAAAAAGAAAATACTTGCTCAAACAAGAAGATAGGTTGTGTGCCTCTCTGCTGTGCGGTGGCACTGACCTGAGGATAAGCATAACCTAAATATTCTAGAATTCGTTGTTGTTTGCGCCTCTCTATTGTGCGGTGGTACTGACCTAAGGCTTAGCATCTCTTTGAAAGCTCTTAGAATAGTTTCTTCTTGTAATATACCTGTAGACCGCTCAAAAATCTCCTGAGGAACGTTGATTACCATATAAGTGTGGGATCCACAAATGCTTGTTGAAATAATCAAACCTTAAATCATCACCAATGTGTGTCAAAAATATGTGTATGGATTTAAGAGGACAAGTATACTGACACTCATCGTGAGCTGCAACTCTTGAAAGTCAAAATCATTGTGTGCATCGTGTAGCTCTAGTATGATTTTCTAAAATTGCTGTTGTCTATAAGTGAAAACAAGGATCAAGCATCAAAATTGTTTATTAAAATGTCCCAAATGAGTCGGATATACCTATATGATTCCAAAATAAATTGTACCAGAAATGATTAACTAGAATTGAGACTGTGCTGTCCATGAAGTAAAATCAATTAGAATTCTTCTAATAGGTTGTATTTCATCTCTAATCAAAAATACAAAAATATGTCGTGTTATTGTTCTTAATTTCAATGTTTTTCTGTTTAATTTTAGTTAAGTGTAATGTAAGATTCAAACTCAACAACTCGTCGTAATCTATGAATCACTCACTCAAAAGGGTCATGTCTGAGGTGACCAAATCATGCCAAATAAAATGAGTCACGTCTGAGGTGACAAATTCGTTTTAAGCAAAAGGATCACGTCTGAGGTGATCAACAATGTTCTAAAATTAAAAGGGTCATGTCTGAGATAATCATTGGTCATAACGTGTTATCTATAATTAAAAGGATAAGTGTTGAAATTGCTTAAGGTCATATGAACAAGTCTGAGTCATTCGCACGATTGGACCATAAGTATGGACCAGTCGCATGAAAGAAGCAATGAGATTGAACCATTTGCATGATTGGATCATGAGTATGAGACAATCACACAAATGGTGGTGACCAACTGAATCAGTCATCCGAGTGAACCCCAGTCGAACAAATGAAGCTGACCGAATGAGTCAGTCGCACGACTGACCGTGACCGACTAAGCAAGTCGTATGACTGAGCCTTAGTTGCACGAACCAAGAATGCGATTAGGTTCAGTGACACGACTGAAAGAAACCCTAGTGTAAATAAGGCGGAGTCGGTCGCAGACACTCATCACCCCCCCAATCGCTCTCTCTTCGCACGATTGTACCGTTACACTGCCTAAATTTTGATTGAGTGTTCTAGACTGATTATTGTTGCTTCTAACGATTTCTCTTAATTATACAGGTAATGTGCGACGTTATCCACTCAAATGTTCATCAAATGATGGCCCAAATCGACTTAATTTTAGCCCTAACAAGAACCGACACTTAGTTCACAAAATAAACCTGTAAAACTAAGTAAATTGCTAACTTAAAATGTGTTAGATATTAGCTAGAATGATTACGAGTCTAATGAGCCAAACCACAATGTCTAACATGAAGTTTTGCTCAAGATTTGAATTTGAATGGAAAATAGACTGTCATGCGAATGGACATACTGGTGAACTTCAATCACACGAATGAGCTCAATCGCACGACTCAAACTCAGTTGCACTGTCCATTCGCATGACAGAACAGAAGGATTCAAGTCCAATAAATTCAAATGTCATTCATCTACACACACTCTAATGTTTATCTAACTTGTGTTACAGTAGCATGGCGAGTCAATGGAAGATGAGCACAAAGCACAACATATGTGCTCATCTAGACATTACGTCCCGGAACGCGTCTGAGTTCGCGGGCACTATTACATTTCTACAGAGATCGAGGATCTTCAGAGCTATATCCACTCCGTGCACACCAGACGAATCGATACAGCAGGCTTTCTGGGAAAGTGTTGTTGTAGATAGGTCCTCAGAGTCTCACAGTATTAGGAGTTCCATCTTTGGTCAGGACATTAAGATCAGTGAGGAGGATTTGAGGACAGTCTTAGAGTTAGGAGATGATGGTGATTGCCCTACCAGACTGCATCTGTTGAGAGTTCGAGGATGTTTTCTTCGGGCTAAGTACTCGGGGGACATAAACACATGTGTGCTCAACAAGAGCAACATGTGCCCCCAGTTCAAATACTTAGCCAATGTACTGCTAAAGTGTATAGCCTCGAGGTAGGGTGGATTTGATGAGATGTCAGATCAGATCCAGAATGCGTATGTAGCTCGAGGATGATCTTCACCTACTTAGTGGAGAACATAGGGGCCAAAGGCAAGGAAGGCTTCTGCATGTACCCACGGTTCATTCAGATGATCATCGACAAGAAGCTTCCTTCGCTACCCAAGGAGAGAGTGGATGCAGTTACACTAGAGGTGATGGATGATATCACCCTAGGCAGGATGAAGGTTTATCGGGGCAAGCAGGTGAAGCCCCCGGTAAGGAGAATGTTTGGGCATTTGGCCCGAGAGGACTACGTGGTGCCAGCTAGGAGGAAGTGGCATCACGATGATAGTGACTCAAATTCTAAGCCAATTGTGCTCCCATCCGATGATTCTGATGATGATGATAGTGGTGATGGTGGAGATACTAGCCCCACCCAAGCTAGGGCCACTACCACAGATGTTACATCTACATCATCCACCCACAAAGGAGCTGAGACGGCAGGATTCCATCAGGACTTCCATCTTGATGAGGAGGAGGAGTCTGATGAGGAGCCATTAGTTCGGACGTTGGGAAGCAAGTTGGTTGCCACCAAGCGAGGGATTAGGGCGGTAGGTGGACGCCCGGGTGAGTCTGGGGAGGCTGATACTCATCCATCTTACACCCTAGACCAGCCCAGTAGCCAAGGGGGAGCATTCTCCTCGAAGGGATTGAGGAAAGAGGATGGCTCAGCTGCACGGGATGAAGAGTAAGAGATGGAGATTCACTTTGATTACCACCTCTACCACTACCACCACCACAGCTACCACCACCACTACCACACCCTCCACCACTACTACCACACCACCCACCATTACTATCACACCTCCACCCTCCACTATTACAACCATACCTCCACCAGCTACACCTATACCACCACCCATCTTTACCACAACTACCAACACTACCACCACCCATCGAGCCGGCACTTCATCTCACGTGCCACTAAGCTGTGGATCCTCTTTGCCCTCCATTGGGTTAGAGGAGCAACTGACCAATCTAAACCAGATTGTGCTTAAGCTGCTTCCTTCTGATAAGCAATGAGCTACACAGCTAAACCAGCTGATGGAGCTCAATGCTGCTCGGGCTCAGAAGATAGCAGCTCAGAGTCAGGAGATTGCTGAGCTTCATGAGCTACAGACTACTTCAGTACAGAGGATAGATGATCTTGAGGCGAAGAACAAGAAGTTGATGCTATGACTCAAAGGCTCCAAAGATGAGACCCTAAAGATCAGAAAAGGAGATGATGATGGTGATGATGACGATGATGAGGATGATGATGTTGAGACAGATGAAGAAGGTGATGGAGATGAAGGAGAGGAAAAGTGTTGATACATATGTACCTAGTTTATGATCTTAATGTAATATGTCTGTCATGTCCTAAATGTAATGAAAAGAATGAGTTGAATAAAACATAATATTTGGTTGTTGATCTTAATGTTTAATGTTTTACTGTATGTTTTAATGTTTATCATTTATTAACGCATATTGAACCAACTATACGGGTTTGAGGTGGTTTGAATATATCTTACTCAAGTAATGATTGAGAAACATATTCAAACTTAGTCGTATGAAGGTTTCATTCGAATGGGGCCATGCTAATGGACCATACGCATGAAGACTTCATGCTAATGGACCAGTCGCACGATTGAACTAGGAGACTAGATCAGTCACACGACTGAGACATACTGATGACTCAGTTGCATGACTGAACCTCCAGTAACGTGATTGACTCAGTAGCATGCTTTAGTCACACGAGTGAACCATGCTAATGCTCCAGTCGTACGATTGACTAACCCTAACCTATAAATACCACTTAATTCATGGAAAAACAAGACACTTTCAATATTTTGACTCCTACTCGTACCCTAGCCGTCCAGAACATCCAAGAAAGCCAGTCCAAGTTCATAGATCGTTCTTGA
This sequence comes from Flaveria trinervia, assembly GCA_025506515.1. Lineage (NCBI taxonomy): Eukaryota > Viridiplantae > Streptophyta > Magnoliopsida > Asterales > Asteraceae > Flaveria > Flaveria trinervia. The sequence continues at coordinate 10,386,625 of CM046449.1, read as the reverse complement.
TCGATTCCTATTCGCTCTTAATGTGTAGTTTATTCTTATATCGATCAGGTTAACGTTCTCACTGATTGGATCACTAATCAAATAGGATTCCGCACTATTTGAGTTGGTATACATGTAAATCAGTTAGTACTCCGTCCGTACACGGTCCCTAAAAAGTTGTATCAGAGCCTTGGCTCTTGATTTACGTGTGATTCGATCGATTTTGATATAAAAATTGTGTTTTTCACTCAAAAAACGCAATATTTTTGTGTCAAACAGTGTTTTGGACGTCTCCAAGTCAAAAAGTTAACGTTTTTCTCCATACAACAATTAGGGTTAGAGAGAAATTCGTGTTTTTGCGTCAAAATACCTTAAACCTACGAATTTTCAAAATTCAACAGCCTCAGTCGCACGACTGAATCCATCTGCATCCCTCATACGCACGATTGGACTCAGTCATTCATCCTTTCATACGACTGAACTGCCCATTCGTAGTGTTCATCCACACCTTACCATTTGCATGATTTAGCCAACCGCATTGTTCAATCACACGAAGTGTTTAATCGCATTCCTTCAGTTGCACAAGTACACCAGTTTTGTTCTAAAGTTCAAAGTCGATAGTAATGGAGGATCAATATGCAGCGTTCACCGTAGGAAGGATTCAAGGATCCAGAATCTATTGCTTCTGGAAAATGAAGTGGGAAATCATAACAAGCCCCCTAAGCTAATATCGTTAGATGATTATCCACAATGGAAGCAAAGATTCGAGATCTACTTAAATGGAGTAGATCCAAATCTGTGGGAGTCTATAGAGACGGGGTACAACATGCCAGTAGGTGCAGATGGGGTCAAACTTATCTTAGGCCACATGACCGATGGACAAAAGGTGAAATACAATGCTAAGAAGAAAGTATATGCATTGCTAACTCAGTCAATTCCTAAGGACATCTTCCATCAATTTTCTGAGAACAAGTAATCAAAGAAGCTGCGGGATGCATTAGAAAAATGGTATGATGGGAATGCGTCATTAAAAGCGCTAAAGGCAAAAGCGTTGAAGAAGGAGTTCGACAACTTCTCGTCAATGGGTAAGGAGAGCTTGAATGACATCATCGATCAGTTCTACCACTTGATGAGTGAGCTGCACACTCATGGAGTTACAATGTCTATGGAAGACAAGGTGTCGAACTTTGCAGATGGGTTGCCAGAGAAGTTGGTTTCTTTTGTATCCAACCTCAGACAGACTGATATGCTAGCGAAGTTAGATATCAACGACTTCATTCTGAAGCTGAGAGAGAAAGAGTTGAGGATGAAGTACAGGGTCCAAAAGTCCTCATATGATCAGAATCTGGCACTGTACAACTTAACTCCACAAGCCAAAACATCTGGAGCACCACTTCAAACGGCATTCGTACCGAGTTTAGCTGGTCCATCTCAAGCTACTATTTCAGGATCTGACACGTCAGGGTCATCTTGTATCCAATACATAGCACCTGAAGCCAATGCTACAGAACTGAAGACCGAGAATCTCGGGAATGTGACAGTGGAGGTAGCAAAGGAGCACATGGATCTCTTAGAAGCTGTCATTCACTCTTACAATGGACTAGTTGCTTGGAAGATTGGGAACTGCCATCTGGCAGATAAGGGCTACGAGCACCTAGATGAGACAGAGCTGGAGAGAATGGACATCATGTGGGCCTTAGCAAGTGCTATCCGGAGAGCTAAGAAGTTTATCAAGAAGACCGGACAGAACTTGATTGCCACTAAGGACACAACTTTTGGTTTTGACAAGACCAAAGTTACCTGCTTCAACTGTGGGGAAAAAGGGCACTTCGAACATGAATGTGTGAAGCCCAAGAAGACAGGAAATGGGAATCCATTCTCATCTTTCAACTGCCAGGATAAACCCACAAGTAGTCCTACTTCGTCAAGCAAAGATCCTAAGGCCTTGACCGCTCCGGATGACGAAGGACAAGATTGGAGCTTTTGGTTTGTGTCCCCCAGAGAATCCAACATCGCTAGTGTTAAGGATTTAGATGATGACTCAGCAAGCAAAGGTGATATTGCAGTAGAACTCGCGATGTCAAATATTGAAGAAACTACAACTGTGGTTGATCACATGCCTGAAGAAAGGACAAGTTCAACAAGTTCAGAATCACCAGAACCAGAAAAGTCAGACTCTGCTTTGATGGCTGATTCAACCGCACCCTCTCAGGTAAGTTACACTACTAAACTTTTCAATAATCATGCTTGTTCTGATTGTAATAAATTTAGGGAAAGCATGATTTGAAATTTTCTAGGTTATTAGATCACAATGATAACTTAGTAAAGGACTTGTAACTGTGCACATAACCAAATAGAATTTTAAAAAAATGAGCACAGTTATAAAGAAAAGATAGAACTTTTAAATAAACAACTTAGGGAAACTGAAGTTGTAGCTTTTAACCAAGCTAATAACATTAAGTTCTATCTAAACTCCCTAGAAGAAACGAAGAAACAAAAAGCAGTTTTGGAAGTAGAAGTAAACTCTTTAAAACAAAAACTGCATAGTTGCCACATTGTCCAACACTTAGTGAGAGAACGTAACAACGGGGAGGGATTAGGTTATAAAGTGGTTCCACCACCAAATGAGACCTTGTTGAATGCCAAAAGCAAACCAATAAATAACAATCCAATCAAGGATCATGTGGTGTCCACTCCTCTTTTAAGTGATCCAGATTCCACAAGTAAACCAAATGAATCTGGCACTAAACAAAAGGAGGCCACTTCAAAATCAAAAGGTAAAATGCCTATTGTTAATCTGGATGAACAATATGAAAAGGTTAATATAAAGTCAAGTTCAACCACGTCTAAATCTGAACCTAAAAAGACCATACATGTTAACCAAACACGTGCATCATGTCCAAGTCCAGGTAAACACAAGGGTGAAGATGTTGAAAGGATTTAAGCAAATGTGATTAAACAAAGTAAAACCTCTAAACAACAAGTGTTAGAACCCAAACAGATTAAAGTTACACGTGTGTCACACACTTCTCCACAGAAACAGTTACACCAACATGTCAAAAGTAGATCTTGCTACAATTGTGGAAAGTATGGACACATCGCATCTTACTGTCCTTATTATCAGACACCAAAAAAAATTGAACTTTATGACACTAAAGCAAGATCTTCAAAAAGGAGATCCATGAATCCTCCAAAAAGGGTCAGTGAACCTAAAGTTCAACCCATTAGCCAGTCGTCTATTTACCACAAACAGGCCTTACACAAAGCTCGCTTATGAAAAGAAAAGTCTAATTCAATTTCTGGTAATGAGAACAAGAAGACAAATGATTTTCCCTCACCCTCTAATAGACAATAGGTTGAATTTATGATGTGTGATGCCTCTGGATCACCCAAGCCAGTTAAGGCTTGGGTCTTGAACCTTAACTTGGATTGTAAATAGCTTTGAAACAAACACTTGGATTGTAGATAGCGGAGCATCCAGGCACATGACTGGGAACCAGGCACTCCTGTCAAATGTCAAACAAATCAAAGGAGGTCATGTTTCTTTTGCTGGAAGCAAAGGAGGTTACATCACAGCTCAAGGGGAAGTGGGGAATAGGAAAGTGAAGTTTGACAAGGTAAACTATGTTCAACAACTTCAAAATAACTTGCTTTCAGTTTCCCAAATATGTGACAAGGGATTTAAGGTAGTTTTCGACAATAAGAAGTTCTTTGTCTTAAACAAGGACTATGTGATTCCGGAGGACCAAGTCTTAATGTCAGCCTCAAGATATAATGACCTTTACATCTTGGATCTATCAAAGGCCTCCACAACGGATCATCAAGTTGAATGCTTCTTGTACAAAGCTACTGAGAAGGATTCTATCTCCTGGTATAGGAGAATGGGGCACATCAATCCACAGAAGATGAACCACCTAATCCAGAATGATCTAGTTCTAGGAGTAAATGTCAAAAACTTCCAACTCCCAGATTTTTGTGTCGCCTGCAAGAAAGGCAAACAGACTTAGAAGTCTCACAAGGCAAATAAAGTTAATTCCATAGAACTGCCTCTTGAGCTTCTTCATATGGATCTGTTTGGTCCAGTCAGTACAAGAAGCATCGCAGGTGACTTGTACTGCTATGTAGTTATAGATGACTACTCAAGATTCTCTTGGGTGATGTTTTTGAAATCAAAATCAGAAACATTTGAGTCATTCAAAGAATTGGCAACTACACTGGAGTCTCTCTACAAGCTGAAGGTAAGACAAGTACGCTAGATAATGGAACCGAGTTCAAGAACCAATGGATGGAGTGCAAGATGAACTACAAATCCACCTTAGTAGGTGTCAATTCTTTGGGAGAAGATTAGTCATGTGGCAGTGTAAGAAGCAGACATCAGTTGCATTGTCAACTTATGAAGCTGAATATGTTGTTGTGGCAAGCTGTTGTTCTTAAATCATCTATATTCAACAGCAGATGCGGGACTACGGTTTGAAATTTTCTAACACCCCTATATTTGTTGATAATTCTGCTGCAATAGCCATTCCTAATAATCCTGTCCAACATCCTAAGACCAAACACATCAGCATTAAATATCACTTTATACATGATTGTTTTGAAAAGAACCTAATCGATGTTGTTAAAATAAATCCAGATTTCCAACACACTGACCTCTACACAAAAGCCTTTGATAAACCACGTTTTCTATATCTGTTAGAGGTCAATGGCGTTAAAAAGATAAGTGATGTTATTCAAGAAGATGAACATGTTTAGTCCGATGCGTCGAGTCCATTTTCTTAATTTTCTTTTATTTTAGTTTATTTTATTAAATTAATTTTGGTGTTTTTTATTTCTTCGCCTATGAAAATCCTAAAAAACGCAAATAGTTTACGGTTTTAGAATTTTAGGGGAGCATAGGTTAAGTTAGTATTTAAAAAACGAGGGAGGAGGAAAGAAAGCTAATAGAAATGAGATCGTATATGAGATATCGATTCAACGACTATGGAAAATGATAGTACACAAGAACAACGCATTTGGGACCTTAAAAGATTTAAATTGAATTAGATGCGAAATTCAAAGAATAAGTCTAAGAAGTCTAAGCAAAAATAAAAAGGAAAAATGATAGTAAAACTAGCTGCTACTAAGGTAACATGGAGAAAGTAGACCTAGAGGTTGCTAGACCATTAGATGATGTGTCGGTAGATTCAACACAATAGATAAGTAGACCTCGTTGGTGATCTCAAGATCAAACTAAGTTGTTCAACAAGCGGTGTGTTATCATCTTATCCCTGGTTAACACAATTAACAGAGTTCCAATAAGGGGTGACGAGCAAAATAAACACCACAAATGTGTGCGAATGACCAAAATATGAGCAAAGCACATGATGAAAAATGCAAAAAACAATCAAACTAATAACCTATGTTGTTGGTGCGATCTGTGCAAAAAGAATAACACTGCTCAAACAAGAAGATAGGTTATGTGCCTCTCTGCTGTGCGGTGGCACTGACTTGAGGATAAACATAACCTACATATTCTTGAATTCGTTGTTGTTTGTCGCATCTCTGCTGTGCGGTGGCACTGACCTGAGGCTTGGCTTCTCTTTGAAAGCTCTAAGAATAGTTTCTTCTTGTCAAAATACCCCTAGACCGCTCAAAAATCTCCTGAGGAATGTTGATTACCATATAAGCGTGGGAACCACAAATGCTTGTTGAAATAATTTAACCTAATGTATCACCAATCTATGTCAAAAGTCTGTGTATGGATTTAAGTGAACAAGTATACTGACAATCATCGTGGCTGCAATTCTTGAAAGTCCAAATCAATGTGTGCGCCTTATAGTACTAGTATGATTTCCTAAACTTGCTAATGACTCTCCACAAAAACAAGAATCTAGCATCAAATGATTTTGGTAATACGTCTTGAATGATTTGATTACCTGTATGATTCCATAATGAATCGTTCCACTTATGGTCAAAATATCTTGAAGGTGTCTGTTCAAGAAATAAATCTGTTAGATTTCTATCTTAGGATTTCCACCTCACACAAAATCACAAACACATTTTTAGGTTTGTTTTTTAATTTTAGTTGTCTAAATTTTTTAGTCAATTTAGTTTTTGATGATGGACTATGCCGTGGAATTCAATCTGGGATTTAATCACTTAAAAGGGTCACGTCTGAGGTGACCAAACGTGTTTTCAAATGTTAAATGGGTCACGTCTAAGGTGACAAAATGTGTTTTGTTTAAAAGGATCACGACTGAGGTGATAAAAAGTTTTCAAAGTTAAAATGATCATGTCTGAGATGATCGAATGCTCAAAATGTTTAATCAAAAGTTAAAAGGATTAAGTGTCAAATGGTCATAAAGTCAAAATCATGAGTATGATCCATTCGCATGACTGGACCATGAGTGTGGACCAGTCGTATGATTGGACCATACTTATGCACTAGTCAACCGAATGGAGCATGAGTATGAACCATTCACAAGACTAGCCTACAAGATTGAGCCAGACACATGAATGGAGTTGTCCGAATGAGTCAGTCGCCCGACTGAAAGTGACCGACTGAACCAATCGCACGACTGAGATCCAATCGCCCGAATGAAAAGAGCGAATGGATCCAGTCGCCAGATTGAAACCAGATTCAGTATAAATAGGGCTATAGTCGATCGCATATGCTCATCACTCCCCATACGCCCTAAAATCGCCCAATAGTGTTGTTATACTGCCCGATTGTCAATTGACCTTGTTGAACTACAAACTGATGTGTGCTGACCATTGCTAGTGTTTATACAGGTACAATGTAGTGCAATCTACCCAAATCGCTGTCGATTTGTGCCCTAAATTACTAAATTCGGCCCTAACATAGAATCGAAACTTAGTTGGATTAATAAACTAATAAAACTAAGTAAAATGTTGAAATCAAGGTTATTAGGTGCTAAGTAGGGTGATTGCGAGTCTAATGAACCAAACCACGATGTCTAATATTAAGATTTGCTCAAAATTTGAATTTGAATTGAACAGACAGTCTATCATGCGATTGGTCACCCTGATAAACTTCAATCGCACGACTGAGCTGGGCGAATGACTAAGTCGGTCGATTAAACGAGGCGTATGAGCTCAGTCGCCTGACTAAACCCAGTCGCACGCTTAGTCACCCGACTGAACTCAGTCGCTCGCTCAGTCACCCGACTGAACTCAGTCGCTGAATCAGTCGCTGGATTGAACTCAATCGCATGATAAGTCAACCGACTGACCTCAGTCGTCTGGTTCAATCGCACGATTGAACCAGACTGATCTCAAACAGTTTAGAGTGAATTGCTTTCGGTTATGTGCTGCTCTAATATGTATGTGTCTTGTGTTATAGATTTATGGCCTATCGGTGGACCATAAACACCAAGCACAATATTTGTGCTCATTTGGACGCCACAACTCAGAATGCTGCCGAGTTTGCTGGAATTATTGCTTTCCTAATGAGATTAAGGATACACAGAGTGATAGCTACACCATGCACTCCCTATAGGTCTATACAACAGGCCTTCTGGGAGGGTGCATCAGTTGACAGATCTAGTGATCCATACTACATTTGGAGCACCATCTTTGGGCAAGAGATAGAGGTGATAGCGGTAGACCTTCGACGTGTACTGGACCTGGGTGATGATGCTGCTCAACCAACCAGGTTACACCCGCTGACTGTGAGGGGATATATCTAAGAATGAAGTACTCAGGGGACATCAATGCAGGTGTGCTAAACAAAAGCAACCTGTGTCCCTAGGTCAAGTACTTAGCACACGTCATCCTCAAGCGCATTGCATCAAGAAGGGGTGGATTTGATGACTTATCCAACCAAATCCGGAATGCCTACGTGGGACTGGTGCTGAATCACCCCTCCAGCTTCTCCAACATGATATTTGCATACCTGATCGAGAACCTTGAGGCTAAATGCAAGGAAGGATTCTGTATGTACCCAATATTTTTACAGATGATTATAGATGAGAAGCTTCCTTCGCCACCCAAGGAGAGCCACGACGTAGTATCTCTCGAGATTATGGATGATACCACTCTCGGGAGAATGAAGGTCTACAGGGGGAAGCAAGTGAAACCCCCTATGAGGAGACTGTTCGGGCACCTGGTCCGGGAGGATTATGGGCGCTGACAAGGCATAAGTGGCGCCACGAGGAGAGTGACTCAAATATTGAGCAGATTGCTCTTCCATCTGATGACTCCGATGATGATGACCGTAGCACTATTGGAGACTCTAGCCCCGCTGCTTCTAGGCCACCACTGCACATGTTACACCTCCACCACCCACTCATGGAGATGCCACCACATCCAGTTTCCATCAAGATTTCTGCCCTCCTGATGAGGAGGAGGAGAGTGATAAGGAACCACTGACCAGGACGGTGGGCAGCAGGGTGGTTGTCACTGACGAGGTATTTGGGAGGTTGGTGGACGCCCTAGTGAGTCTGTGGAGACTGCTGCAGATCCCAATTACACACCTGATCAGCCTAGCAGCATCCCAGGGGGAACATCCTCCTCAAGGGGCATGAGGAGAAAAGGATGGCTCAGCCCCATGGGATGAAGACGAAGAGGAGGAGGATGACATTCATCACTACCACCACCACAGCCACCACTACTACCATTCCACCAGCCACCACTACCACCATTCCACCCACCACCACTACTACTACTTCACCCACCATCACCACTACAACCACTCCACCCTATCTACACCACTTCCACCACCATACAGCATACCCATCGCCACCCACTCATCTACCTTCACCCATATTCACCACAGTCACCACTACCACCACCAGCCCCCAAGCTGGTCCCTCATCCCATACCACATTCACCACTGGATCACCTTTACCTCCCAGTGGGGTAGAGGAATAGCTGTCGGCACTAAATCGTATGGTGCTCAAGTTGTTAGCTGTCGATGACCAGAAGACTGCTCAGCTACGACAGTTGATGGAGCTAACTGCTGCACAATCATAGCAGATCTCTCAGTACGCAGAGGAGATCACCCAACTCAAAGAGCATAAAGCTGAATCAATAAAGAAGATTGAAGAGGTTGAGTCATCTAACAGATCTATCATGCTCAAGCTTAAAGGATCCAAAGAAGAGCCTCTGAAATATGATGATGATGGTGATGACGATGATGAGAGGATGATGATGAAGAGGATGAGGATGAAACCAAGGATGGAGGAGATGATGCCAAAGGAGGAAATCTATCTGTTTTGGGTGCCCAAGAAGCTAGTGAGAGGCGGACCAAAAAGAATCAAGATCAGGGTTCCTCAACATCAGCCCCAACAGTAGAGGAAATATGATTCAAGATCAAAGTAATGCTTAGATGTTTTCGTAATTTTGAACTTTTGTGTAATTGAGTCATGTACTAAACCTTATGTAATGAATGTTTATGTATATATTTGATTATTTAACTGTCTTGATTATTTACTGATGAATGATGTGTTACATGTTTTAAATCAAGCAGATCTAGAATATCAGCGAGATGAATATGATGTTGCTCCCCTTCAGCAGATCAAGTCTCAACTCACAATGATACTTGATTTGTAAGGGATTGTGAGAAGTCATTAAGCTATACTCCAGAAGAAGGAGAAATTATTCACAAACCCACTGATGAGCAACTCGCAGAAATGTCTGGTTAAACCAGGATGAATTGGTTAAGGATGCCCCTACTGTCGATGTTGCTAGTGATGACGAGCTCAACGATGTTGATGAGATAGAGATTAAAGACATCACAGCACATCACTATCTGGAATATACTGATCGAGAGGGAATGTGGTTCCTAATTTTGGGGATACTCTCGACAGTGATATGTATTCTAAACTGGATACGACGGAGAAGGAGGCCGAGAAATCACATAGCCAAGCCCAAGCCTCGGACGTTGTAGATAAATGTGTACCTAGTTTCCGAGCTTAATGTAAAATGTCTTTATTGTCTTACACATATGTAATAGAATGGGTATTTAATGAAATACATTGTGTGGTTGTGCTTATAATGTTGAATATTTCATTGCTTAGTATGTTGTAACGCTTATTGAACTAACTATATAGGTTTGTGGTTGTTTGAATAGATCTAAGTCAATAATGATTGTGAAACATATTCAAACTTAATCATATGAAGTTCTCATGTGAATGGCCTATGCTAATGGACCATACGCATGAACAACTTCATGCTAATGAACCAGTCGCATAACTGAACCAGGAGACTAGATCAGTCGCATGATTGTAACATGAGATTGGCTCAGTCGCACGACTAAACACTCAGTCGTGCGAATGGATCAACCGCATGACTCAATCGCACGAGTGAAGCATGCAATGGTTCAATCGCCCGAATGAGAAACCTAACATATAAATACCACTTAAATCGTAAAAAAACACTTCGAAAACCTACGTACTAAATCTTACCCTAGCCGTCCAAAGACCTCTAAGAACCTATTCCATGTTCATAGATCGCACTAGATCGATTACCAATCATTCTTAACTTTTAGATTCAATCCAAAATTGTTTCTACGTGCGTTCTCACTGATTGGATCGCCATCAAATAGGATTCCGCACTATTTGATTGGTATACACGTATAACAGTTAGTATTTTGTTCAATACACGATCCTAACAAGTGATATCAGAGCTTTGGCTCTTGATTTACGCGTGATTCAATCGTTTTTTATACAAAAATTATGTTATTCCACTAAAAACGCAATCTTTTCATGTCAAACGGTGTCTTAGACGTCTCCTGTTCGTAAAGTTTAACATTTTCCGGCATACGGAAATTAGGGTTAGTGAAAATTCATGTTTTTGCATCCAAAACACCTTAAACCTATGAATTTTCAAAATCCACCAGCTTCAGTCGCACGATTGACTCAATCGCACGACTGAATACATACGCATCCCTCATACGCACGATTGGACTCATTCGTACCTCCATTCGTACAACTGAGCAATCTATACGCATTGTCCAACCGCATTTGTTCATTCACCCGACTGAGCCATCCGCATTAGTTCAGTCGTACATGAACCATCCACATTGTTCAATCGCACGAATAGCCCAATCACACATCTTCATTCGCACAAGTGAAACAATTTGTTCAAAAGTTTAAAGTTGATAGCAATAGAGGACCAATACTTGGCATTCACAGCAGGGAGAGACTCAAGGATTCAAAACCTATTGCTTCTGGAGAATGAAGTGGGGAATCACAACAAACCCCCTAAGCTAATCATGTTAGATGAATACCCACAATGGAAACAATGTTTCATGATCTACTTAAATGGAGTAGATCCCAATCTGGGGGAATCAATAGAGACGGGGTATAGTATGCCAGTAGGTGCTGATGGAGTCAAACTTACACTAGGTGGCATGACTGATGGACAAAAGGTCAAGTTCAATGCTGAGAAGAAAGTTTATGCTCTGCTTACTCAATCAATTCCTAAAGATATTTTCCATCAATTTTTTTAGTACACTCGAGCAAAGAAGCTGTGGGATGCATTGGAGAAACGATATGACGGAAACCCATCATTAAAGGCCATAAAGGCTAAAGTTTTAAAGAAGGAGTTTGAAAACTTCTCTTTGATGGGTAAAGAAAGCCTGGATGATGTCATTAACAGATTCTACCACTTGATGAGTGAGATGCACACTCATGGAGTGACAACGTCTATGGAAGACAAAGGGTCGAACTTTGCTGATGGTTTTCCAGAGATGGGTTTTTCTTTGTCTCCAATCTCAGCAGAATAGTATGCTAACGAAGTTAGATATAAATGATTTCATTCTGAAGCTTAGAGAAGAAGAATTAAGGATGAAATACATTGCCCAAAAGTCTTCTTATGATCAAAATCCGGTACTGTACAACGAGACTCCATAAGCCAAAACATCTGGAGCACCACTTCAGACAACTTTTGTGTCAAGTTCAGCTGGTCCTTCTCAAGCCTCTACTTCAGGGTCACAAACATCAGGGTCGTCTGGTACCCAATACATTGCACCTGAAGCAAATTCTACAAAACTGAAGACCGAGAATCTCGGTAATGTGATAGTAGAAGTAGCAAGAGAGCACATGGATCTCTTAGCAGTTGTAGTCCACTCCTATGATGGACTAATTGCTGGGAAAATAGGGAACTGCCATCTGGTAGATGAGGACTACGAGCAGGTGGACGAGACAGAGCTAGAAAGGATGGATATAATGTGGGCCTTAGCAAGTGCTGTTCGGAGAGCTAAGAAGTTTGTCAAGACATAACTTGGTTGCAACTAAGGACACTACCTTTGGTTTTGACAAGACCAAGGTGACCTGTTTCGACTGTGGTGAAAGGGGCACTTCAAACATGAGTGTGTGAAGCCCAAGAAACTAGAAAAGGAAATCCTTTCTCATCCTTCAATCGTCAGGATAAACCCACTAGCAGTCCTATTTCATCAAGCAATGATCCTAAAGCCTTGACTACCCATGATGACGAAGGAGATATTGCAATGGAACTCACAATGTCAAGCACCGAAGAGACTGCAACAGTGGTCATTTACATGCGTGCAGAAGGGAAATCTATAACAATGTCAGAATCACCAAAACCAGAAACACCAGACTCTGCTTTGATGGCTGATTCATCTGAACCCTCTCAGGTAAGTACTACTGACTAACTTTTCAATAATCATGCTTGTTCTAATTGTAATAAATTTAGGAAAATCATAGATTTAAAATTTTCTAGGCTATTAGTTCATAATGATAGCTTAGTAAAGGACTTGCAACTATGCACTGAAGCTAATAGAATTCTTAAACATAATGAGCACAGTTATAAAGAAAAGATAGAACTGTTGAACAAACAACTTAGGGAAACTGAAGTTGTAGCTTTTAACCAATCAAATGAAATTAGTTCTATCTTAACTCCCTAGAAAACACTAAGAAACAAAACGAAATTTTAGAGTAGAAGTTAACTCGTTAAAGCAAAAACTGCATAGTTGGACAAGTTCATCTCATATTGTTCAACACTTAGTGAGAGAGCATAACAACGGGGAGGGATTGGGTTATAAAGTGGTTCCACCACCACATGAGATCTTGATGAACACAAAAAGTAAACCAATCAATAACAATCCAATCAAGGATCATGTGGTGTCCACTCCTCTTGTAAGTGATCCAGATTCCACATGTAAATCAAATGAATCTAGTACTAAACAAAAGGAGGCCACTTCAAAGGCAAAAGGTAAAATGCCTTGTGTTAATCTGGAAAAAGAGTTTGAAAAGGTTAATATAAAGCCTGGTTCAACCACAGTCAAATCAGAACCTAAAAAGACCAGTAATATTAACCAATCATGGGTTTCATGTCAAAGTCCAGGTAAACAAAAGGCAAAGGATGTTAAAAATGTTAAAACAGTTAAATTCGTTAAACAAGATAAAACATCTAAACAAGAAGAGTCAAAACCCAAACAGAATAACGTCACATGAGTGTAACACACGTCTCTATAAAAACAGTTAAATCATAAAGACGAAAGCAGCTCATGCTACAACTGGGGAGAGTATGGACACATTGCGTCTAAGTGTCCTTACTATCAGACATCGAGCAGAAAAGTTGAACTTCAGGACCCAAAACCTAGTTCTTCTAAGAGGAATTCAGTGACTCCACCTAGAAGGGCTAGTGAATCTAAAGTTCAACCCATTAGCCAGTCGTCTGTTTATCACAAATAGGCCTTACACATGGCGGGCTTATGGAAAGAAAAATCAACCTCAATGTCTAATAATGAGAACAAGAAGACAACTGAGCTTCCCTCACCCTATCAAGGTCAATGGGTTGAATTTATGTTATGTGATGCCTCTAGGAAACCCAAGCCAGTAAAGGCTTGGGTCCCTAACATGGTCTAATGTTTTAAATTGAATGTGCAGGGTGTTCGCTATAGTGCTGAAACCACACATGGATTGTCAATAGCAGAGCATCCAGGCACATGACTGGGAATAGGGCACTCTTATCAAACGTCAAACAAATAAAAGGAGGCCATGTTTCGTTTGTTAGAAACAAGGAGGGTATATCACAGCTCAAGGGGAAGTGGGAAATCAGAAAGTAAAGTTTGACAAGGTAAACTATGTTCAACAACTTCAAAATAACTTACTTTCTGTATCCCAAATTTGTGATAAAGGGTTTAAAGTAGTATTTGATAACAAGAAGTGCTATGTCCTGAAAAAGGACTATGTGATCCCGGAGGACCAACTCTTAATGTCTGCCTCAAGATATAATGACCTTTATGTCTTGGATCTATCAAAGACCTCCACAACGGATCATCAAGTTCAATGCTTCTTGTCAAAAGCTACAGAGAAGGACTCCATCTCCTAGCATAGGAGAATGGGACACATTAATCTACGGAAGATGAATCACTTGATCCAGAATGATCTAGTGAGAGGAGTTAACGTTAAAAACTTCCAACTTCCAGATTTCTGTGTGGCATGCAAGAAAGGAAAACAGACGAAGAAGTATCATAAGGAAAGGAAAGTTCATTCCATCGAACTTCCTCTTGAACTTCTTCACATGGATCTGTTTGGTCTAGTAAGTACAAGAAGCATTGCAGGCTACTTGTACTGCTATGTGGTTACTGATGACTACTCAAGATTTTCTTGGGTAATGTTTCTGAAATCCAAATCAGAAACATTTAAGTCATTCAAGGAATTAGTAACTACGCTAGAGTCCCTATACAAGTTGAAGGTACGACAAGTACGCTCAGACAACGGAACCAAGTTCAAGAACCAATGGATGGAGGCATAATGCAAGGAAAAGGAATTGTGCACCGGTTCACTTCTGCCTACACTCCTCAGATGAATGGTGTTGCTGAAAGAAAGAATCGGAGCTTGATAGAGATTGCACGGACTATGCTAGCAGACTCGAAACTACCTATCCAATTCTGGAATGAGGCAGTTGCAAATGCATGCTACACGTTAAATCGAGTTCTGGTAGTTAAACGCCATGGCAAGACGTGTTACGAGTTACTACAATGACGTAAACCTAATCTAGAGTATCTCGAGCCGTTTGGGGCACCTTGCACCCTCCTGAAAAAGACTCAGGAGGGAAAATTCAGCGAGAAGGCTGAAGAAGGTATCTTCAGCCTGAAACCCAGTCGGCCGACTGAATGTGATCGACTGAACCAATCGCACAACTGAGGTCCAATCGCCCAAATGAATAGAGCGAATGGGTCCAGTCGCCTGATTTAAATCAGATTCAGTATAAATAGGCCATAGTCGATCGCATAAACTCATCACCTCCCTCATTCGCCCTAAATCTCATTCTATACCGTTACTCTGCCAAAATTTCTTCTGACTGAATTTGACACCTAATTTCGATATTCTGATGATCTCTACTTGTTATACAGGTACAATGCGTTACTATCTAACCGAAGTTCGGTTGATTTGAGCCCTAACTTGTGAATTTCGGCCCTTACAAGAACCAAAACTGTTATTGGACGAATAACCTTGCTAAACTAATTAAAATGTTAAAATCAAGGTTATTAGGTTATTAGTAAAGTGATTGCGAGTCTAATGAACCATAACACGAAATCTAATTTTAATATTAGGTCCAAATTCGAATTTTAGTTGAACGGATAGTGGGTCATGCGACTGGACACCCGGATGAACTCCAATCGCACGACTGAGTTGGCCGAACGACTCAGTCAGCCGAATGGATAATCCGAATGAACTCAGTCGGCCGACTGAACCAATCATAGGCTCAATCACCCGATTGAACTCAGTCGCATGTTCAGTCACCCGATTGTATTCAGTCGCTTGTTAGGTCAACCGACTGAACTCAGTCGTGGTTCAATCACATAATTGAACCAGACTAAGTTCAACCAGGTTAATTTCAACTGATTTTTGTTGTGTGGTAATCTAATGTCTATGTCTTGTGTTACAGATTGATTGCTAACAGGTGGTCCATCAACCCCAAGCACAACATTTGTGCCCATTTGGATGCCACGACTCGGAATGGTGCCGAGTTTGCAGGGATCATTGCATTCCTAAAGAGATCCGGATTCACCTAGCTATATCCACACTATGCACTCCCTATAGGTCTATACAGCAGGCCTTCTAGGAGGGGGCATCGGTTGATCGTTCACAAGAGCCCTACAGCATCCAGAGTACCATTTTTGGGCATGATATTAAGGTGCCTGTAGCTGATATTCGTCGAGTACTCGACCTGGGTGACGATGCAGATCACCCGAACCGGCTACACCCTCTGACAGTTAGAGGGTGCTTCCTTAGGATGAAGTACGCTGGGGACATAAATGCAGGTGTGCTGAACAAAAGCAACCTGTGTCCCCAGTTAAAGCACATGGCGCATGTGGTACTGAAGTGCATGGCGTCGAGAAGGGGTGGGATTGATGACCTCTCAGACCAGATCCAGAATGCCTACATGGCACTATGTTAGGATCTCAGCCTCTAGGTTTAATCGATTGAACAAATATAGCAGCGAATAGCTCAGAATTAGACAAATTCAAGCAAGAACATTCGATATAAAGCGATAAAAGAATTTTGTTATAGAGAGAGAAATATCAGACAAAAGGAATATTGTATTAAGATTGTCGGCCTCAATGGCACGATTACAGGTGAGTCATCTTTCCTTATAAAGGAAAGAATGACGTAGGCTGATGTCACTTGAAAGTGACATGTAACCGTTTTATAACTACTGATGTTTAACAACTACTGAAGATGTCAACAACTGACATCTTCTTACAAATGTTCCTAAGTGTTAAACATCTTATTTACAACTACTGAAAAACATAAAACTACTGATACTACAACAACTGATGAACAACCTCTTCAGTTGTTTACAAGTACTGAAAAGGAAACAAACTACTGAAAGGAAAAGAAAACTACTGATGAAGAAAAACCATTACAACAACTGAAGAAGCCCTCTTCAGCTGTTGTCATCAGCTGTTAACATTAGCTGATGTCTTCAGTACCTGAACATCAGACTTTGTCTTTCAGCTGTTGATCTTCAGTCTTTGTCTTCAGTACTTGTTGAAGTCTTCAGACTTTAGATCTTCAGCTGTTGTCTCAGTCTTTGTCTTCAGTACTTCAGAAATTCTTCAGCAGTTGTATTCTTCAGACTTTGTAGAACAGCTGATCAGGTCTTCTTCAGCTGTTGTGATGTCCTGTGGGACTTAGAGGTTCTCTGATCAGGCTCATTGGTTCTTGGTAGTACACAACCATCCCTTCAGTTTCTCCAGTATGATTTTTGCCTATCTGATAGAGAACCTAAAGGCAAAGGGCAAGGAGAGATTCTGCATCTACCCCAAATTCTTGCAGATGATTATCGATGAGAAGCTGCATGCCTTGCCCAAGGAGAGCCAGGATGTTGTATCGTTGGAGATTATGGATGACACGACCTTGGGCCGCATGAAGGTCTACAGGGGGAAGCAAGTCAAGCCCCTGTGAAGAGGCTCTTCAGGCATCTGGCCAAGGCTGATTATGTGGCGCCGGGTAGGCAAAAGTGGCACTATGAGGAGAGTGACTCAGATGTTGAGCAGATTGCTCTCCCATCTGGCGACTCCGACGATGACGGTGACACTGGCAGAGACTCTGGGCCCGCTTCTACTAGAGCCCCCACTACCCATGTTACATCTCCACCTCCTACAGATGCCACCACTGCCAGCTTTCACCAGTATTTTTGTCCTCCAGAGGAGGAGGCAGCAAGTGATGAAGAGCCTCTCACGAGGACTGTGGGTAGCAGGGTGGTTGCCACAGAGAGAGGTTTGAGGGTGGTTAGTGGACTCCCAGGGGAGTCCGGGGATGCTACTTCTGATTCAGATCCCACATATGCCCCGGACCCTCCCAGCAGCCAAGGGGGAGCCTTTGTGCCTAGAGGCTCAAGGAAGAAGAGGATGGCACACCCCTATGGCAAGAAGGGGAAGAGATTGAAGTTCACCTTGACCTCATCTACCACCACAGCCACTACCTCAGCCACACCTTCCACCTCTACCACCACCACTGCTACCACACCACCTGCCACCACCTCTACCACCTCACACATAACTACCACACCCGCTCCACCACTTACCCATATCCAATCCACCACCACTACACCTCATCCACCACCACCTACATCTATACCACCCCAAATCTTCACCACTGCCATAACCACCACCTCTAGCCACCAAGCAGGACCGTCATCTTACCCCTCATTTCCATCTGGATCATCTCTACCTCCTAGTGGGGTAGATTAACAGCTCTCAGCACTGAACCATATGGTGTTGAAGCTATTAGCCGCCGATGACGAGAAGACTGCTCAGATTTGTTAGTTAGTAGAGCTTACTGCTGCACAATCTCAGTAGATATCTCAGCAGGCGCAGCTGATTGAGCAGCAGGCACAGTAGATGGCTGCTTAGAGCCTAGAGATGTCCTAACTCCAGGAGCAAAATATCCATTCAGCAAAAAGGATAGAGGAGATGGAGGCTACTAACAAGACCATCATGCTCAAGCTCGAGGGCTCAAAGGATGAGCCACTAAAGATCAGAGAAGGAGATGGAGATGATGGTGATGATGATGACAGTGATGATGATGATGATGGTGGTGTTGATCAAGGTGACGATACAAAGGGAGGTGATGACGTTGATGCAGGTGATGATGATGATGAAGGAGAAGGAGATACATCTACTATGGGTGCCACATCAGCACGTGAAAGGAGGTTCAAGAAAGCTCAAGACAAAGGTGCCTCTACATAGCCCATCAGCAGAGGAACACATGATACAAGACAAGAGTAATGCATAGTGTTTATGTCATTAAAATCATATGTATTTGAATATTGTATCAAACTAATGTGCATAATGTTTATTTTTTGTTAATGTGTTTCTGTTTTGATTATTGACTGATGTATGATGTGTTTATATGTTTAAATCAAGCAGATCACACATCTCAGCAAGATGAGTATGACATTGCTCCCCTTCAGTAGATCAAGTCTCAAGTCACAATGATACTTGATTTGCAAGGGATAGTCAGGAGGTCTACGAGTTACACTCCTGAAGAAGGAGAGATTATCCACGACCTTACTAATGAGCAACTTGCTGAGATGTTTTTGAGCACAACCAGTTAGCAGAATTAAAATTGCTATATGCTGACCCTCTAAGATGTCAGGCTGGTTTGAAGCGGCTTTAAAGAGAGAGTACCACACTCGGTGGGTCAACTTCAAGCCTTAACAACCAACAAGGTATATCAGGAGATCTGAAGTTGATGCCATAACTGGGAAGCCAAAAATAATGCTGAAGTGGAGTCCTCCACCCACGATGTCTAGAATCCGTCTATGGGAAATGCCATAGGACTTCACTCCACACTTCAAGTGGTGGTACTATGATTGGAGAACAGGCGAGGCGGTCATAGTGTTAAACAGAAATGGTAGTATGGAAACTATTAGGGTGTTTGACCCCATGTGGCTCACTAACTTGTCATCTGATGATGTTTACACCTTATACAAGTGGCCATTGTTCTATGAATCGTAGGATATTGTACAAGCTCACCAATTCCAGAATGTGATACGACTCTGCTTTGCTTTTGAAATACATGCAGGAGTCACAAGAGAGGAGAAGTACAAGAAGTATGAGGAGCTTATGAAGAATATAAGACAGTAGATAAAACTAGGTCCAAGGGGGAGTTTGGAGATACATGTGTACCTAGTTTCTGAGCTTAATGTAAAATGTCTTTATTGTCTTACACATATGTAATAGAATGGGTATTTAATGAAATACGATGTGTGGTTGTGCTTATAATGTTGAATATTTCATTGCTTAGTATGTTATAACGCTTATTGAACTAACTATATAGGTTTGTGGTTGTTTGAATAGATCCGAGTCAAATAATGATTGTGAAACATATTCAAACTTAATCATACGAAGTTCTCATACAAATGGCCCATGCTAATGGACCATACGCATGAAAATTTCATGCTAATGAACCAGTCGCACGACTGAACCAGGACACCGGATCAGTCGCATGATTGTAACATGAGATTGGCTCAGTCACACGACTGAACACTCAGTTGTGCGAATGGATCAACCGCATGACTCAATCGCACGACTGAACCATGCAAATGGTTCAGTCGCCCGAATGAGAAACCCTAAACTATAAATACCACTTAAATCATAAAAAAACACTTCGAAAACCTATGTACTAAATCGTACCCTAGCCGTCCAGAGACCTTGAAGAACCTGTTCCAAGTTCATAGATCGCACTAGATTGATTACCAATTATTTTTAACGTTTGGATTCAATCCAAAATTTTTTTACGTGCGTTCTCACTGATTGGATCGCCAATCAAATAGGATTCCGCACTATTTGATTCGGTACACATGTATATTAGTTAGTATTTCATTCAATACACGATCCTAACAAACAACGATGTTGAGATCAAAAAGGCTGAATGGGCGGCTTGTTTTGCAAAGATGCATGCCCAACCCACAGCGCCAAAGGCGAGTGCCTACACCAAGCTCTACAAAGTAAAGAAGCATCATAAGGTGTCTGGAAAGATTATAGCGTGGGCTTACTTTAAGGATCTAAATGTGTATGCAGTGAAGAGGGAGAAGGGAATCGAGTACTTTAGATTTCCACATGATCTGAAGACTCTCCCTGGTTTTGAGCTCAACCAGTTAGCACGCCTGAACCTGTTGTATGCTGACCCAAGGAAGATGTCAGGCTGGTTTGAAGCTGCGTTGAAGAAAGAATACCACACTAGATGGGTTAATTTCAAGCCTCAACAACCTACGAGGTACATTTAAAGGTCGGAGATGGACCCAAGGACTAGGAAACCTAAAGTGGTGCTGAAGTGGAGTCCTCCACGCACTATGTCAAAGATCCCCTTGAGGGAAATGTCACAGGACTTCACTCCCCACTTCAAGTGGTCGTATTATCACTGGCGAACAGGAGAAGTGGTCATAGTATTATAGAAAGAGCACCAAATGGAGACCATCCGGGTATTTGACCCAACGTGGCTAACCAACCTGTCAGGTAGTGATGTTTATACTTTATACAGGTGGCCATTATTCTATGATTCGCAGGATATTGTACAGGCCCTCTAGTTTCAGAACATGATAAGACTCTGTCTTGCATTCGAGATACATGCTCGCGTCACAGTCGAGGAGAGGCATAAGAAGTTTGATGAGCTAATGAAGGATGCCAGACGATGAAGGAAACTAGGTCCAAGGGGGAGTTTGTTGATACGTATGTACCTAGTTTACGATCTTAATGTAATATGTCTGTCATGTCCTAACTGTAATGAAACGAATGAGTTGAATGAAACATAATATGTGGTTGTTGATCTTAATGTTTAATGTTTCAGTGTATGTTTTAATGTTTATCATTTATTAACGCATATTGAACCAACTATATAGGTTTGAGGTGGTTTGAATAGATCTTAGTCAAGTAATGATTGAGAAACATATTCAAACTTAGTCATATGAAGGTTTCATGCAAATGGGGCCATGCTAATGGACCATACGCATGAAGACTTCATGCTAATGGACCAGTCGCACGACTGAACCAGGAGACTGGATCAGTCGCATGCTTTATTCGCACGACTGAACCATGCTAATGGTCCAATCATACGATTGACTAACCCTAACCTATAAATACCACTTAATTTGTGAAAAACGAGACACTTTCAATATTTCGACTCCTACTCATACCCTAGCCGTCCAGAACATCAAGAAAGCCAGTCCAAGTTCATAGATTGTTCTTGATCGATTCCTATTCGTTCTTAACGTGTAGTGTCACACCCCCGCTAAAAGCGGAAACATGGGGATGTAACGAGACAGGATCGTCATAACACATGGTAAACAATAGAGATGCAATAAGTAATGATGATAAAGCGTGTCATGACGACACCCGACATAAAGGAGACTTGTGTCGTGTTTAGTCAATATTCACAACAACATAGCCATAAGCATAAACATGCTAAATGATTCACACAACCAAATGAAGATAACATTATGTTGTAATTCCCATAACCCGGGAACAAGTATCCAAAGAATGTTGTTGTTTAAATCAGACTATAACAATGATTCCAAAATTTATGTTTGTCAAGTATGTTTAGTCTCAAATGCATCCTAGGGTCTCCACTAAGGCAGCACACCTAGATCTTCAATTAGCATTGTCACCTGAAAAGAT
Organism: Flaveria trinervia; assembly: GCA_025506515.1. NCBI lineage: Eukaryota > Viridiplantae > Streptophyta > Magnoliopsida > Asterales > Asteraceae > Flaveria > Flaveria trinervia. Next base: position 10,364,547 of record CM046449.1, on the reverse strand, counting down.
ATGCTCAAATGGTCAACAAAATTGTTAGTGAGCTCGCAGGTTTAAATAGTAAAAAAGTAATTGATGTTGTATAGTATTATTATGGAATACCATGAATACAGTTATAAGTAAGCAAAATCACATGACATGAGCTTTACAATCAAACCTAATGACGTACACACCGAATCTTGTCGGAATATATTCACCCAAGGCCCGTTCTTGGCCACTGTTGATACTAACTAGTATACCAACAAACAAGGGTGGGGGTGTCAACCTAGTAGTACTACTAATACCTATCCGTCAGTTCCAACACCAGAATTAAATGGTTGTAAAGAAAGTACCACACAGTGAACTCAAGCATGTATCAGATAAGTACTCACAAACAGTAACACGTTGATTCCAAGTATGTAAATTGTATGTAAGTTGTACATCATAGAAAATGGGTGAGCATACTTTTCTCCCATGATTGTAAATGATTGAAATATTGTATAAGCCTAAAAAGGGGCCACGAAACTCATTTGTTAAGTAGTAAGTATGAATGATCAAAGTTTCCCAAGTGTTGTATGTAATGAACGGTCAAACACCTATTAGTTATTGTTAAGCATTAATGACATGTATAAAGTAAATAGTAACGTTCGGTCCTTTTGGGTTGTATCGGTTCGGTCGCGTGTAACACACACAAGCGGACACACGTATTAGATCTTATGTAGATCCAAGTACTAGAAACCGTCACCATTGCCGGTGATATTTGTGTAAAATTTCCATTGTTATAAGAGAAGTATTCGTTAAATATTAGTAGTCACGAATCAGTTGTTGATAATTGTAAAATGTTAAGTTGATTTGATTTGGAATAACATTAGTAAGTTTGATAGCGTTGACTTTAATCTTTGTGATTCAGCAATGGCAACTGTGTTGATGTCACCTTAACATCACACGACATAAAAGAAGGAATTCACACATAGCAACTTCATTCGCCCGAAAAGACCAAACACACAACTCAACACTCCATCCGCACGAATCAACCCTCATTCATACGAATCAGCTTCATTCATACGATTGAGCCTTCATTCGTGTGACTCAGCATCCAGTCGTACCACACAGCACCCAATCGCACGACTCAACCTCCATACGCACGAAGCAACCTTCATTCATACGAATCAGCTTCATTCGTATGACTGAACCTCCATTCGTACGATTGGCCTTCAGTCGTGCGATACATGCACAATCGCACACATTCATTCGGTCGCAGCCTCAATCGCATGCATACACTCATCCACATTGACTCAATCGCACGCATCATTCATCCGCATTGACTCAATCGCACACATTCATTCGATCGCACGACATACCCAGTCGCACAACTCAGTCGCCCGGAAGACACAGTCGTAAGACTCGGTCGCACGACTCACCCAGTCGCACGGCTCAGTCACATGACAAACCCAGTCGCCAGAATGGCAGATTCGCGACTGCAGGAGTGCAGAGCAGCCTTCTACTATTCCATGCACGAGTTTTACACCACAAGGACTTCCAGAAACACACTACGACCACATGTGTTCGGGTTGGACCCGAACACCCGAAACCCTAAATGGACAGCAGAAAACAAGCAAGAAAAGGAACAACCAAGGTCGTCTACCTACAAGATTGGAGTAGACTCGGTTGTAGTCGAAGTCTAGATGATGAAAACGTGAGGAAAGGAGGCGGTTTTGGTGCAAGGAAGGAGATGAAAAGTGAAGAAGAGGATAAAGAAGAAGAAGATGAAGAATGAAGCTAGGGCTGGAAAATGTGGTTTATATACCCAGCCCGAGTTTCAAAAATGACACATTTAGTCCCTGCACTTGAATTCCCGAATTCCCAAATTTGTTTCGGTTGAAAACAACTTTAATAGGTTAGTCATATTGATGATAAAAATGTATTTAATGATAATAGGTAACTTAAAAATAGTTTTATTAATGACAATAATATTATATAAAAATGGCATATTTAAGGATAACGATTATGAAAATTATAAAAGTTTTAAGCATAGCATACAATTCGACGATAGCACAAGCATAAAGACGATAAAGCAAGTATGATATCCACATGAATAGTTTATAAGGGTGAGGAATGAACTTTCAAGGAAAAGTTAACAGAAATCATGTTAATTGACGGACCTTGAGGTGACGGATGTCACAGTATCCCCCAGTTGAGAGAATTTCAACCCGAAATTCAGCTGGAGTTAGGTCCAAGAGTGTCATCCTCGAATAGATGTGGATATTTAAGTTTCATCTAGTCTTCCCGTTCCCATGTAAACTCTGGCACTCATTTTGAATTCCATCTCATGTGGACGATTGGTATTCTAATGCGCTTTAATTGCTTGACCTTTCGATCCATGATCTCGATGGGTTCATCAACACAATGAAGCTTCTCATCAATCTTGATGTCCTTAATTGGTACGTGAAGTGATTCATCAGCCAAACACTTCTTGAGGTTCGACACGTGGAAAGTATCATGTACGCCGCTGAGTTCTTGTGGTAACCTTAATCGGTAAGCCACTGGACCAATTCTTTTCTGTAATCTCGAATGGTCTTACGTATCTTGGGGCTAACTTCCCTTTCTTTCCAAATCGGACGATTCCTTTCCAAGGTGAGACTTTGAGTAAAATGTGATCTCCAACGTTAAATTATAGAGGCTTCCGATGGTTGTCGGCATAGCTCTTTTGGCGATCTCTGGCAGCTTTTAATCTATCATTGATTTGGAAAATTTTGTCGGTTGTTTCTTGAATGATTTATGGGCCTGTCAACTAACTTTCACCAATTTTGGCCCAACAAACGGGTGATCTACATTTCCTTCCATACAATGTTTCGAACGGTGCACACCCAATGCTGGTAGGGTAGTTGTTGTTGTAAGAGACTCAATCAGCGGTAGATGAGTGTCCCAACTACCACCAAAGTCGATTACGCACGCCCTCAGCATGTCTTCCAACGTTTGTATAGTTCGTTCACTTTGGTCGTTTGTGTGTGGGTGATAGGCGGTACTCATATCTAATCGAGTGCCCATCGCTTTCTGTAGTGTCTGCCAAAATCGTGAAGTAAATCGGTTGTCACGGTCGGATATAATCGACACTAGTACCCCGTGTCTTGTCACAACCTCCTTGATGTACAATCTTGCCAACTTATCCATTTTGTAGTCTTCTCGGATTGGCAAGAAATATGATGATTTCATCATTCGATCCACTATGACCCATATCGAGTCATGCCCGCTGCTCGTTCTAAGGAGTTTGGTAATAAAACCCATGGCTATGTTCTTGCATTTCCACTCGAGAATCTCAGGTTCCTGTAATAATCCCGATGGTTTCTGATGTTCAGCTTTAACTTTTGAGCATGTTAAGCATCTGCTTACGTACATAGCAATGTCTTTCTTCATGCCTGGCCACCAGTACAGATCCTTAAGATCGTGGTACATCTTGTCTGCACCAGGATGAATAGAATATCACGTCTTGTGTGCCTCATCCATGACCAAGGTACGTACACCTCCCCATCTGGGTACCCATATACGATCCATGAAGTACTGTATACCGTCATCCTTGCAAATCATTTGTTTATCCAACCCTCGGAATTCTTCTCCCACAAGGTTTTCTTCTTTCAACGCCTCGCTTTGTGCAATTTGGGTCTGAGCTTTCAAGTTCGTTTGAATTGTCAATCCTAACGCTCGAGCACGTAGTGGTTTCACGCATTCTTTACAGCTTAAAGCATCAGCCACCACGTTAGCTTTCCCCGAATGATACCAGATTTCACAATCGTAGTCACTAAGAAGCTCTACCCAATGTTGCTGTCGTATATTAAGTTCCTTCTGATCTAGGATATGTTGGAGGCTCTTATGATCTGTGTACATGATGTATTTGGTTCCGTACAGGTAATGCCTCCATATCTTAAGTGCAAATACTACAGCGCCTAATTCCAGATCATGAGTTGTATAGTTCTTTTCATGCACCTTAAGTTGTCGCGAAGAGTAGGCAATCACCTTATCCTTCTGCATTAGTACACATCCTAATCCTTGATATAAAGCATCGCAGTATACCACAAAATCTTCAGTTCCGTCTGGGAGGGACAATATCGGTGCGTTGCACAATTCTCTTTCAACGTTTGGAACATTTGTTCTTGTGCATGTCCCCAATCACACTTCTTTTCTTTTTGAGTCAACAGCATTAACGGTTGAGCGATCTTTGAAAAATTTGCGATGAAGTGATGATAGTATCCGGCCAATCCTAAGAATTTTCGTATTTCTGATGGTGTCTGGGGTGCATCCCATTTCTTCACCACTTCCATCTTGTCGGGATCTACATGAATCCCATCCTCGTTAACCACATGACCCAAAAACATCACTTCCCGCAACCAGAATTCACATTTCGAGAACTTGGCAAAAAGTTTCTCTTCCCGTAACAGTTCCAGTATTGCCGGGAGGTGTTCTTCATGATCCTCTTTCGATCGGGAGTAGATAAGTATATCGTCTATGAATACGATCACAAACTTATCCAAATAAGGTTTACACACCCGATTCATTAGGTCCATAAACACAGCTGGTGCGTTAGTCAACCCAAATGGCATGACCCAAAATTCATAGTGCCCATAACGAGTTCTAAAGTTGTTTTCAGTAGGTCATCCTCAAAAACCCTTAGTTGATGATATCCAGACCGAAGGTCGATCTTGGAGAAATACGAAGCTCCTTGCAGCTGGTCAAACAGATCGTCGATCCTCGGGAGAGGATACCGATTCTTCACGGTTAACTTGTTCAACTCACGGTAATCGATACACATACGGAACGACCCATCTTTCTTTTTAACAAATAACACCGCTCTCCCTATGGTGAGTGACTCGGCCGGATAAAACCCTTCTCCAGTAGTTCCTGTAATTGACTGGATAACTCTTGTATTTCTGATGGTGCTAACCGATATGGCGTCATTGCTACCGGTGTAGCTCCAGGAACCAACTCCATACGAAATTCCACCTGTTGTGGAGGAGGCAAACCAGACAAGTCATCAGGAAATACATCTGGGTAGTCCCGTACTACTAGAATATCTACCAATTTCCTCTCCTTTTCCTTCTTTTCTACTACGTGAGCCAGAAAAGCGTAGCATTGTTTTCGTAAACTGCGGCGTGCTTTCATGCAGGAGATAAGCTTTAGGTTTCTTCCCGCTCGTTCTCCTTGAATTCTAAGCACCTCCCCATTTGGCATGGGGATTCGTACTACTTTATCCCAACAGACAATCTTAGCTCCATGTTTCAACAACCAATCCATTCCCACAACACGTCGAAACATCCTAACTCGAAGGGTATCAAGTCTATATCAAAGGCATGGTCCTCCAATATCATCGAGCACTTTCTAATGATCTCATCAGCCTGAACATCCCTACCGTTGTCCATTTCTACAGAGTAGCTAGTTTCTAGCCTACTAGGACTCAAATCAAGTAATTGCACAAACTCAGAAGATATAAAGGTATTGTCTGCTCCAGTATCAAATAATATGGATGCGAAGTGATTATTGAGTAAGTGCGTACCCTGACAACATTCGGGTCCTGACGGGCATCGTTGGCTCCAATGACAAATGCACGTCCCCGAGCTGTATTTCCTGATTCGTCGGGCCTTGATTCCCAGCTATGGCTATCACCGGTTGTAGGTTGTTCCCTTGTTGACCGGCGCTCGATTCAGTCTGGGGCATATGTTTCCGTAGTGATCAGGGCCTCCACACTCATAACAGACCCTCGCATTCCCGGCGGGGTTAACCGCGTTGACCGGTGCCACCAGATTCGGCGCCACTCTGCAGTCTTTTGCTAGATGCCGGGCGGGGTCTACAGTTCACGCACACCCGACACGGCATTCCTGGGGGATGATGGAAGTTGCACTTATCACATTTGGGGTGCAGCCCAACATACTCTCTTTTGCCCTGTGTCACGGCCACAAAATTCCTGGTTGTCTTGGCCCTTTTGTCAAATTTCCTGGCACTCGAGCTTATTTCTCCAACATCCTTCCTTTTCTCTGCTCCTCTTCCCAAGATCCTTGTTCTCATCATCTCGTCTGTTAGAGCACCAGCCTTCAGAATTGCGCTCTGGATCATAGGAGGAGCATCTATTGTTACCATTGCTCGGATTTGAGGCGCAAGTCCCTAAATATACCTCTCGATCCTCTTTGATTCCAGAGTGACTAGATGTGGAACCAATCTTGCCAACTCAAGAAAACGATCAGTGTAAGATGTGTGCCGAGCCCCCACCATAGCATGATTCCAGAATTCATGCTCCAGTTTCTGCATCTAATTGAGGGGGCAATATTCCTCAGTGATCAGCGCTTTAAACTCATCCTATGACATCTGCATCGCTGATTCTCTTCCCCTAGCCTGAACCTGGGTGTTCCACCAAGTTAGTGCTTTGCCCTGTAGTGAACACGTGGCATACTTAATCTTCTGGCTGTCAAGGCACTCACTAATATCGATCACTGCCACCATCTTCTGAAGCCATCTGATTAGGGCAATTGCTCCACCTTTTCCATCGAATTCTTTCGGTTTGCAGGCCACAAACTCCTTGTACGAAAATACCCTTCTAACATTAACAACCCCAGTCTCATTACCAGCTGTTCCACCATTCCCGGTCTCCTGGTTACTCTCATTCCCAGTCGGGTTCCCATTATCCTCATTATCATTGCCACCATCCCCGTGGGGGTGGTGATTCTGAAGAGCATCGCTCACTTGGGCCACAATAGTCGGGATCAGTGCGGCTAGCTGTTGAGGATCAGAGCTACCATGTCAGTGTTTCTTGTTCCCTGTTTTTTACTGGCAAGGCCATCACTTGTTCTTGGTGCTCTACCTCTGCCTCTGCCTCTGCCCTTCGGGGCTTCACTTCCGCCACTGTTGCTGCGGGTAACTCTTCGAGGCAGCATTTTCTAATCATAGAAGTAGTAAACACATAAGCTTTAACCATTTCAAAGTATATTGTTCCTACCGCTCATCAAGTCCAGTATTCCAAGTTAATATCACACTTTTTGTTACCACACATCACATACAAGTCGTGTAGTTCTCACACCATGAATAGGTAATGTTCCAACAGTAATCCATCATAATAATTGCAAACTCATGCATATAATCACGTTAGTCTAGCGAAGGTTGTCTATCTCCTCCTCTTTTGAGGTTTCAGACATAACCTTCTAAGGGTAAATCTCAATGTCCAAGGTCAAGCGCAATAGCATGATCTGTGGAGATCTCTTCGGGTTTAATACTCGGGTTTGATAAACCAACTCGGCGCGTAGAGGGAACGGAAGATCCAATAGGAGCATCCCATAAAGAGTGAGCATAAGGGCTCCCTCACAGGGTGAAAAGATCACAAAACGGGTAGAAAAACGAATCAAGTAAAGAGGAACACATACATGAGATATAAAATGCACACAGATCCTAGCATGCAAATCTACATGAAGGTTCCTAGGTTATAGTCTAGGTCAAGTGAATTGCCTAATTCTCTATAACCAATGGCTCTGATACCAGTCTATCACACCCCCGCTAAAAGCGGAAACACGGGGATGTAATGAGACGGGATTGTCATAACACATGGTAAACAATAGAGATGCAATATAAGTAATGATGACAAAGCGTGTAATGACGACACCCGACACAAAGGAGACTTGCGTCGTGTTTAGTCAATATTCACGACAACATAGCCATAAGCATAAACATGGTAAATGATTCACACAACCAAATGAAGATAACATTGTGTTGTAATTCCCACAACCCAGGAACAAGTATCAAAATAATGTTGTTGTTTATATCAGACTACAACAATGATTCCAAAATATATGTTTATCAAGTATGTTTAGTCTGAAAATGCATCCTAGGGTTACCACTAAGGCAACACACCTAGATCTTCAATTAGCATTGTCACCTCAAAAGATATGCTCAAATAGTCAACAAAATTGTTGGTGAGCTCGCAGGTTTAAATAGTAAATAAGTAATTGATGTTGTATAGTAATTGTTGTGGAATACCGTGAATATAGTTATAAGTAAGCAAAATCACATGACATGACCTTTAAACAAAAAATGACGTACACACAGAATCTTGTCGGAATATATTCACCCAAGGCCCGTTCCTGGCCACTGTTGATACTAACTAGTATACCAAAGCGTAAAAAGGGGCCACGAAACTCACTTATTAAGTGGTAAGTATGAATGATCAAAGTTTCCCAAGTGTTGTATGTAATGAACGGTCAAACACCAATTGAGAGTTATTGATAAGCATTAATGACATGTATAAAGTAAATAGTAACGTTCGGTCGGTTTGGGTTGTATTGGTTCCGTCGGTGTAAGACACACAAGCGGACACACGTATTAGATCTTATGTAGATCCAATTACTAGAAACCGTCGCCATTGCCTGGTGATATTTGTGTAAAAGGTCCATTGTTATAAGAGAATAATTCGTTAAATATTAGTAGCACGAATCAGTTGTTGATAATTGTAAAATGTTAGGTTGATTTGATTTGGAATAACATTAGTAAGTTTGATAGCGTTGACTTTAATCTTTGGGATTCAGCAATGGCAACTGTGTCGATGTCACCTTAACATCACACGACATAAAAGAAGGAATTCACACACAGCAACTTCAGTCACACGACAAGACCAGACGCACGACTCAACACTCCATCCGCACGAATCAACCCTCATTCATACGAATCAGCTTCATTCGTACGATTGAGCCTTTATTCGTGCGACTCAGCATCTAGTCGTACCACACAACACCCAATCGCATGACTCAACCTCCATACGAACGAATCAACCTTCATTCGTACGAATCAGCTTCATTCATACGACTGAACCACCATTCGTACGATTGGCCTTCAGTCGTGCGATACACACACAGTCGCACACATTCATTCGGTCACAGCCATAATCACATGCATACACTCATCCGCATTGACTCAATCACATGCATCATTCATCCGCATTGACTCAATCGCACGCATTCATGCAATCACACGACTCAGTCACACGACATACCAGTCGCACAACTCAGTCGGCCGAAAGACACAGTCGCACAACTCAGTCGCACGACTCACCCAGTCGCACGGCTCAGTCGCATGACAGACCCAGTCACCAGAATGGCTGATTCGTAACTGCAGGAGTGCAGAGCAGCCTTCGGCTATTCTGTGCACGAGTTTTACACCACAAGGACTTCCAGAAACACACTACAAACACACTCAAACAAGAAGAACACACAAAAATACATCACACCCGCCCACATGACCTCATGTGTTTGGGTTGGATCCGAACACCCGAAACCCTAAATGGACAGCAGAAAACAAACAAGGAAAGGGACAACCAAGGTCGTCTACCTGCAAGAATGAAGTAGACTCGGTTGTAGTCGAAGTTTAGGCGATGAAAACATGAGTAAACGGGGCGGTTTGGTGCAAGGAAGGAGATGAAAAGTTAAGAAGAGGATGAAGAAGAAGAAGATGAAGAATGAAGCTAGGGCTGGAAAATAGGATTTATATACCCAACCCAAGTTTGGAAAATGACATATTTAGTCCCTACACTTAAATCCCCGAATTTCCAAATTTTTTTCGGTTGAAAACGACTTTAATAGGTTAGTCATATTGATGATAAAAATGTATTTAATGATAATTGGTAACTTAAAAATGGTTTTTATTAATGATAATAATATTATATAAAAAATAGCATATTAAGGATAACGATGATGAAAATTGTAAAAGTTTTAAGCATAGCATACGTTTCGACGATAGCATAAGCATAAAGACGATAAAGCAAGTATGATATCCACACGAATAGTTTATAAGGATGAGGAATGAACTTTCAAGGAAAAGTTAATAGAAACCGTGTTAATTGACGGACCTTGAGGTGACAGATGTCACATGTAGTTTATTCTTATATCGATCGAGTTAATGTTCTCACTGATTGGATCGCCAATCAAATAGGATTCCGCACTATTTGAGTTGGTCTACACGTAAATCAGTTAGTACTCGTCCGTACACGGTCCCTAACAAGAAGGGAGGAGATGAGGATGAAGGAGATGATGTTACTGCATCAGCATCCACACAGGCTAGAGAGCGACAATCAGAGAAGGCTCAGGATCAGGGAACTCATCCTCAGTCCCCCGGCTGACGAGCCTGTTATTTAGGGCAAAACTAATGATTAGATATTTATGTATTTGAAAGCTTTTGTACTTGAATCATGTATTCAAATTTTGTACTTAATGTTTATACATATTTAATGTTTAACTACCTTGATTATTGACTAATGATTGATGTGTTACATGTTTAAATCAAGCAGATAAAACATCTCAGCAAGATGAATACGATGTTGCTCCCCTTCAGCAAATCAAGTCTCAACTCACGATGATTCTTGATTTGTAAGGGAATGTCAGACGATCGGTGAGCTATACTCCCAAAGAAGGAGAAATCATTCATGACCTGACTAACGAGCAACTTGCTGAGATGTTCAGGCTAAACCCGAACGAGATTGTCAAGGATGCTCCTACTTTTGAGGTTACAAGTGATGATGAGCTCAACGACATAGATGAAATCAAGATAGAGGATGTCACTACTGACCACTATCCAGAGTACACTGACCGAAAGGGAAATGTAGTCTCCAACTTGGGTGATACTTTTGGCAGTGATACATTTGACAAGCTGGATCAGATGGAGAAAGAGACTGAGAAGAATGAGGGTCAAGCCCAAGCCTCAGATGCTGATGTTGATATCAAAAAGGCTGAATGGGCGGCCTGTTTTGTTGAGATCCGAGCCCTGGCACTGCACAAAAGCCAAATGTCTACACCAAGCTATACAAAGTCAAGAAACACCTAAAGGTGTCAATCAAGATCATTGCATGGGCATATTTTGAGGATCTGAATGTGTATGCAGTTAAGAGAAAGAAGAGCATAGAGTACTTTAGATTCCCACAGGATCAAAAGACTCTCCCTGGTTTTGAGCTCAACCAGCTGGCATGCCTAAAGTTGTTGTATGCTGACCCGAGAAAAATGTCAGGCTGGTTTGAGGATACTTTAAGGAAAGAATACCACACCAGGTGGGTAAACATCAGACATCAGACCTCAACAACCAAAGAGGTATATCAGAAGGTCTGAAGTTGATCTCATTACTGGAAAGCCTAAGGTAGTGCTGAAGTGGAGTCCTCCGCGTACAATGTCCAAATCCCTCTAAGGGAAATGCCACAGGACTTCGCACCACACTTCAAGTGGTGGTACTACGATTGGAGAACAGTGAAGCAGTCATAGTCTTACAAAAGGAGCGCCAAATGGATACTATCTGGGTGTTTGACTCTATGTGGCTAACCAACTTGTCTGCTGACGATGTGTATACCTTATACAAGTGGCCACTATTCTATGACTTGCAGGATATCGTACAAGCCCTCCAGTTTCAGAATGTGATAAGACTCTGTTTTGCATTCGAGATACATGCCGGAGTTACAAGAGAGGAAAAGTACAAGAAATTCAAAGAGCTAATGAAGAATGTTAGACAATGATGTAAACTAGGTCCAAGGGGGAGTTTGTTGATACATGTGTACTTAGTTTAGGAGCTTAATGTAAAATGTCTATCATGTCTTACATATATGTAATTGAATGGGTATGAATGAAATACAAAGTGTGGTTGATGCTTATAATGTTTAATATTTCATTGTTTATTGTGTGATAACTTATAATGAGCTAAATTTATAGGTTTGTGATTGTTGTACATAATTCTTAGTCAATAATGATTGAGAAGCATGTTCAAACTTAATCGTGAGAAGTTCTCATGCGAATGGATCATGCTAATGGACCATACGCGTGAATACTTCATGCTAATGGACCAGTCACACGACTGAACTAGGAGACTGGATTAGTCACCCGATTGAGACATAAGATTGACTCAATCGCACGACTGGACCTTCAGTCGTGCGGATGGATCAATCGCATGATTCAGTCGCACGTCTGAACCATGCTAGTGGTTTAGTCGTATGATTGGAAGACCCTAACCTATAAATACCACCGAATTCGTGGAAAAACGTAACAATTCGAATACCTATGCAAAATAATCGTACCCTAGCCATTCAGAGACTCAAGAAAACCTGTTCCAAGCTCATAGATCGTAGTTGATCATCTCTAATCATTCTTAACATTTCATTAATCATTAGATTGACCTAAACTGTGTTCTCCTTGTTGGATCGCCAATCAAATAGGATTCCGCACTATTTGAGTTGGTATACGCACAGATTCAGTTAGTACTCCATACGAAAACGGTCCTAACAAACATCACCATACAGGGCATCATGCATACATAACATACATCATACATACCATCATGCATAGGCATCCAACATACATCATATCATCTATGACCTCAAAAGTCAGCTTACATGAACCCCCAGGAACCTCCCAAGTCAAAGCCTACATTTCACTTTTTCCCCAAAAAGTCAGAAAATATTCTAAGTGTTCATCCGCATTTCCTCTTTGTTCATCCGCATTTCCTCTTTGTTCATCTGCATTTCCCATTTGTTCATCCGCATTAACATTTGTTCATCCGTATTTGTTCATCCGCATTAACATTTGTTCATCCGTATTTGTTCATCCGCATTAACCTTTACTCATCCGCATTTCCTTACTAATCCGCATTTCTTACTCATCCGCATTTCTTACTCATCCACATTTCCTTACTCATCCACATTTCCTTCTCATCCGCATTTCCTTACTCATCTGCATTTCCTTCCCATCCGTATTAACTTACTCATCCGCATTGACTTTTACTCCTCCATATTGGCTTTTACTCATCTGCATTGACTTTTCACTCATCGGCATTTGTCAATGCTCATCCGCATTTCCTCCTTACTTATCCGCATTGACATTTACTCATCCGCATTGACTTTTACTCATCCGCATTGACTTTTACTCATCCGCATTTGTCAATGCTCATCCGAATTTGTCAATGCTCGTCCGCATTTGTCAATGCTCGTCCGCATTTGCCAGTGTTCATCCTCATTTGCCACACTTATGTAGTTATTCTAAAACTTAGGTGTAAGAGCTACTGTTTTGGCGTAGGAGCAGTCTAGGGCACATTTAACATCATAATTTGGTCCCTAAACACCATCTGTCATGTTCTAAGCTTAAATCTTACATTCTAAGCCATAGAAACACAACCATAACATCATCAAACATGAACATAGCCCAAAATCAAACCCCACCAGCATCATACACACATTCATACATATGGGTATGAAATCCAATTTTATAAAAACATACAGTCATGCATTTCCAGCCCCAAAATTAGTTAAAACATGTAAAAGAGGGGTTCTAGAACTCACCTTTGCAGCTTTTGAGTATGGCTTCTTCCAAACTCGTTTGCAATTAAGTTCAACCACCTAGAAACCCACCAAAAACACACCAAAAACACACACCCGAACACACACAACACACATAACCATACAACTAAGGCAAGGCCAATTAAGAACACTTAAAAAACATGAATTTCTTACCTTGAATTTGAATTTTTAGCTCTTGTTCCTCAAAACATCCAAACCTACACTTTCTCTTTCTAAGAATCCGAAGATTTGGGTGTTGTAAGAAAAGAGTGGGCAGCCATGCCCACTTTACACCCACTTTCAACTTTTTTGTCCTTTTGACACTTTTTACCCCTTAACTTGGGTAAAATATCTTTTCTTCTTTTTCTTCACTTTATTCTTTCTTTCTTTGACTTTAAAAAAATAATAACCGGGTATTACATTAATCACCTTCGTATATACTTCCACCTTTTGGCTGGATACATATTCTCCCACAAGTGTGGTGATTTTGTCACTAAAGTCGTGCCTTATGGCATAGCAGTCAGCGAATATCCGAGTGTTCATCTGAACCAATCTTTTTATTACCCCATGTCTCGACATATTTAGAGTCAGATTTTCTATTATCATCTTTGGTAATATTGGCCTTCTATCCCTACAGAATATGACCATAGCTTGGCTTAATCCATATTCAGCCCATCGGATCCACCCTTTGGTGATCTAAGCACATTATGAAGACATGGGTGATTTATCTCCACTCCTTGGACAAAAAGGACTACTTGATCTCTTTTCTTGTCCCAAAAGGAGGGCCCTCATATCCCATGCTCCAGAATGCCTCAAAGACCTCCTTATCAATCATCATAACCTTCTTTCCACAGTCTTCCTAGAGTCTTAGCACCTGGGCAACAATCTCAACAGTGCTCGTAACGTCATCCTCCTACACTCTAGTGATGATCGTCTGAGAATTGGCTCTAGTATTGTACTCAGCAGTCCTGTAGAAGTCTTTAATATGAAGGTCATAGATGGTGGGAGAGTGAGAAAGTCTGTAAGCAACGGGTGACCGTTGGAGCCAACGAATGCAATCTCTAAATCCTGTAGCTTTTGGGTTTGTATCATCCAGAATAGCTGTAATGTTGTCCTCTCGTCGAACTTCAGATTTGCCTTTTATCTGAAAATTAGATGAACACATTAGAAAGACAGGTGAAATTGAATAATAAAGAATAATAGTTAAAAAAATTAAGTAAAATCAAATTAAATTCACTAGGCAAAAGTATAATTTCGCTCGCCGAAACAGTAGTTTCGGCAAGCGAAATGTGTTTCTGCAGCAAGTCGGTAGTAGTTCGGCAAGCCAAAGAAGTAGATTTAGCAAGCCAAAACTATAGTTTCGACCAAGTGAAACTAAATTTTGACCAACGAACTGTCAAGTTCGCACGGACAGCATAACTTCACAGTTTCGCTAAAAACATTTGAACTTTCGTTCAGTTTTGCTAGAGAATCGGTACTTTCGCAGTAAGAACTGCGAAGGTACCAAAGGGTCACCATTCAAATTAGTCCTTAAGATATTGTTTAACCTAGATTATACTATAGCTGAGGGTTCGAAACACACACCTAAAGATTAATCAATCAGCAAACTCAATGAAAACCCACAAAAACTCAAAATCATACGGGTGTCTCTTAATAGGGTCTTCGAGACTAGAAATAGTAAATACGTGAAAATGAACTTTTAATTTCGCAAAGTGCAATATATAGCACATAGTTTCGTTGGCAGCGAAACTGTAATTTCGCTGGCAGTGAAACTGTAGTTTCGCCCGGTACATGATTTGATCAGAAATGAGCGAAAGTGCCGACGAAACTATAGTTTTATGCTACGAAATTACCAGGGAAAGTATAGTTTCATAGAAAATTCAAAAACTTAAAAGTTTTATTTTCTTTTTAATATATACTTATTAAGAAAAGAATTAAGACAAAAACATACAAAAATAAAAGAAACAAAAAGAAATTTCCCCAAAAGACCTTACCAAACTTCACAAAATATTGACACAATAAAAGAAAGTAAAAGGATATAGAAGAACGTTAAGCTGAAGAAATTTTTCAGAGAGTCATAGTTCGGCGGGATTGCTGATATACTTGTCACTTTAAGCCCATGTCTTTTTCTTTTCAACAAGTGAACCTCAGCTACTGTTATCATGTTTTGGTTTGTTTAAAGAGAAACTTAAATGACTCAGTCCAACAGACATTTGGCAAAGAAACTTATCTTGTACTCATGATATATTGAACAAGTGACATGCTCTACTTAATAATTACTTTTAAGAGCAACAGAGATCCTTTTCAAAAGAACCATAGCCCTTATAGATGTCAAATGATGATAGCTCTATGTATATACTCATGTATAATAGAGGAGTTGATCAATTAATGCTGAGAGATGAGAGCTTCAGGTCTATACTTACGTATAACAGAGAAGATCATCAAACCGTGCGATGAGAGCTCTAGGTCTATACTTACGTATAACAAACGAGATCATCACTTTAAGTTAATGTTCACACATAGTAGAGGAGATAAACACGTAAGAAAATACTGCAATGAGCTTCTTAAATGCAAATAGGAGCTAGCAAGTAGCTTCTGAGATAATATGAGAAAAGGAAACACGAATACATTTGGTAAAAATATATCAACAAATAGATATCACGTTCTCAATCCATTTTGAACAAGGACTTGTGACTTTGTGAAGGCCAAGAATGTCAAGGGGATACTCCGAGTCAATAAGTTACTTATTGTTTTAGTCTAGCCACATGCTTACTATCTACTTCACTTTCTGGCTAAGCTTATCAAGCATATCCCAACACAACACTGTTGAACACTTTCATATCTTTCAAATCAGCAAATAAGAGGGCTGCAAAAATGACAAGACACGTGTTATGATTCTCCCTCGAATTCTATGAACTAGCAAGATTGGTGAAATTTCTAAGGAATAATTTATTTTGTTATTTATTTTATTTATTTTTTATTTATATTATTTTTATATTATTTATTGTGTTTTGTAAAAGGTTTGGAGGACTATAGAGATACTTAAAATGAAAAAGGAAGTGTAACACTTGGAAATTTTCTTGAAGCCGATGAAGGAAGAAAAGAAATAAAGTCCAAAGTCGAGGGACCAAACTTGCCAAACGGGAAGAAACTTGGATAAGTGGGGGTATAAAAGGGGGAGGGCAGCCCACACCCTCCCCATTCTTACAAAACTCAGCCAAGGGAGAAGAGAAGGAGAAAGAAGAGAAGAAGACCTTGGTTGGGGAGAATTCGAGCGTGAAAATCGAAGTGTAGCGGGTCAAATCGAAGCTCTACTCGACGGGATCATTTATGTGAGTTATAGGATCCTTCTTTTACACGTTTTTGAATGATTTGGGGCTGGAACACATCTGAAAACCATTTTTCGGGTACTTGGGTGTAAACCCGTTTATGTATGTATGTGTATGTGTATGATTCGTTTGAGGCTTGATTTCGGGCTTGGTTGTGCTTGAATGATATCGTGGTATGCTTCCCTAAGATTTAGAATTGTTGATTTGAGCTTAAAAGAGGTATGGAAGTGTTTGGAGGTCAAATTTGGCAGCTGTAGTTCGGGGTGAACTGCATTTGCTCAGCTAGGGCTAGGCGACCGAATGGAGGTCCATGCGTCCGAATGAGGTGCGACTGGGTCCATCCGCACAAAAGGTGTGCGAATGAGATTCATTCGCACGAGAGTGATGCGACTGAGGGTCATACGCATGAGGGCTATGCGACTGAAGGAAATGCGAATGAAGGTCATGCGACTGAAGGAAATGCGGATGAAGGTCATGCGACTGAATTGAATGCGGAAGAAGGTCGTGCGACTGAGGGTCATGCGACTGGAGTCCATACGCCTGTGAGTCGTGCGATTGAGGTTCACACGTATGAAAGGTGTGCGACTGAGGGCCTATCGCATGAAGGTCATACGACTGAGGTCCATACGCCCGGAGGTCATGCGACTGAGGTTCATTCGCATGGGAAGTATGCGATGGGAGGCTATGCAACTGGAGGTCCATTCGCCTGAGTGTTTTCATACGTATGGAAGACCATGCGACCGAATAGGGTCCATACGCCCTAATGACCATAGTATTGTCTGACTTCGGGAAAGTGCGGACGTAGACTCGGACCTTTAGGGTTGTTGATGATGTGATGGGTATGGATGATTTAAGATGATGTATGATAATGAGCTGATGATAATGATGTGATGTATGATGATGTGTGATGTTGATGATGTGTGATGTCGTATGGTTATAGTGGTGATGTGCATGATTCATGTGATGTGATGTTGTTTATTTGTGCATGATGTATGTTATGGGTGTACGATGTTGCTTTGTGTGACATCCAGTAATTCCGTTATCAAACTCCGTTAGTTCCGTTAAGTCTTGCATACACGTGCTGTAAGCACACACTAGTTGTCATTTAATGTTGGTGACCTAATAATATTTAGTAATGTTAAATTAATGATAATCTAATTGACAATGTGATTATGGTATTATGTTATGTGTTTGCATGTTTTAAATGTTAATTAGGAAATTAATCGCGTAACGTGGAAACGTGCCTATTTATTCGTATGTCTTGTGTTTTATAAAAATAAAATATATAATGATTATCATTAGTTTATATCTTTATATTATTAAGCTAAAAACACTTTGCCAAGAGTTTAAAAGCTTAAATTTTATAAAATACAAAACACAAGGGTTTAAATGGTAAATATGCAAATTAAATTAAACAAAACACCAAAAACCCTAGCCACCCACCCCATTCGGCCGCGACATCCACTCTCAACCCTCTCCACCTTTAAAATCAGCCTAGAACAAGTAAGAGAACACGAAATTGAATCGATTTCAAGGGTTGTAACAAGTTGGAATCATCAAATACAAGCCATTACACATTTAAAGGTAAGCTTTGAAGATTGTCTGTCACTCTGTCTGTCATGTAAAACTTTAAGTATCTATTACGCATATCAGGTGAGTTCATGCCCCACTCTTTACTTAATCTCTTTTGTGGGAGATATCATATTGGTAAACAATAAACGCTTTATATATTCAAGTTGTGTATAATATTAATATAGTGTTGATATCATGGAAAAGTCCTCACACTTTCGAATTGTTAATATTGAATAGCGGGGAAATTTGGGTAGTACTACTGGGTCTGACGAGCGCCACCTGTGTGACTCGAGGTCAACCGGGTGCAATTTGTCCTATTGAACATTGTCACGACCTGTTAAGTCGTGACAAGAGGCAACAACGTAACACAGTCAGCTTCAATTGCGAAATCACTATGAGTTAATATTTATTGTTAATGGACTAGCTATCTGTTACAATGCACTACTTCTATATCTTTATTATTAAACTGCTTATGTTTGAATATAAGTCTTGAACTCACCAACCATTATGTTGACATTTTAGTATGCTATTCTCAGGTCATTAATTTGCTTGCCTTTAGGAGCACTACACGGATTCACTTGCATTCCAAGACTTGGTCTTGAAGACATCTTTATTGTTTTAATGATTAATGTTTACTCATTTGGGTTGGCGCATGTTTTGCCATAGTATACATTTTTATTTCTTTGGATTGTTTTACGAAACGCTTCCACATAGTTTTAAGTTTATACTTTGGTTGATTTTATTTTAATTGTGGCATATAGAGTCGTTCTAAGTAACTATGACTGTGATCCTGGTTTGTTCACACGCCGCGGGTAAAACTCCACACGAGGATTTTGAGGGTGTGACAGATTGGTATCAGAGCCATTGGTTATAGGGAACTAGGTTGCATACACACTAGACTATAACCGCACACAGCTAGTTAGTTACATATGCCTTATTTTCCTCTACTGTATACTCATTGGCATACACATCACACTCTCTGCAGCATGGCATCGTCATTGAGAGCTCTGGGTAAGCGACTTGTATCACCTTCACGATCTGAATCCCCACCTCCCGCACCTGTACTTGACAATGGACCCGACTGGCCCCGACTAGCTTATCCTCGAAGGGAGATTGACTGGGATCAACCTTTTGCACTAATGGAGCGTGACCCTCCCCGAGACTGGAGTTTCCATCCTAGATTCGTTGATCATATTATGTATAGGGAGCGCGTACCTATCCCGAGGCCCAGGACTAGGAACAACGCCGATCAACCAATGCCTTCACTCCCACGGACGGTGCAGTCCAACGAGCAACTGATTGCTGCACTGGTGGCTGCACTGGACACTAAGCAGCATCGAGTCAGGCGGCTCACGGTGATGTCTGTACACTGCAGCATGAGGTGTACAAACTGAGACATCAAATGCATGCACTCGAGGAGCAACACAGAAAGACCCTAAATGGGTGTCACCACATAGAAGATGGTCTCATAGCACTCAGAGGGCGCGTGACTGCTCGTGAGAAGCAGGACGCAATAGCCGATAATAGGATTGCTATCTTAGAAGCCCAACTAGCAGCGCTTCAGATTGCTATAGCTCCTGCTCCTGCAGCGGACCCTGAGGATGAGGATCCCGAGGAGGAGGAACCGATGGAGATGGAGGATGACAGTGATGGATCAGATGTTGTCGATTGACTTCCTTCATATGACTTAGACTACGTAGTGTTTTCTTTTTGGAACCTATGTGGGAAGGTTTGTTTCCCCACACGAACGACAAACTTAAATTTTGACATTGATAAATACATTGTGACTCACTTACGATTTATTTACTTTGGTTATCATTTTTGTTATGAATGTTGTGGTTGTGATGATTCATTAGTTCTTTTATTTACTGTTTACTGTACGTCAATGAGATAAATGTGTTTGATGTTACTCATTATTGTATTTGTGAATGTAAGTGAAAAGAATGGACGCCCGTGGACGTGGCCGTGGATGCGGACGTGGACGTGGCATTGGAGAACAAGGTGGTGGTGCTATAAACATGACCCCCGCAGAATTAGTTTCCCTAATTAATGAACATGTTCAGGCAGCAGTGGCTGCTACCCAGACGGGTCAGCCAGCAGGTAAACAAGGATAGAAAGTTAAATCTGATATCCTGTATAACCGTATGGGATGTCTGATCAATATGTGTTGTGTTAAAACAAGACCACCGGTGTGTACCTACAAGTCCTTTAAGGACTGTAAACCCCATACCTACAGCGTACTGAAGGTGTTGTAGGGCTTGTACGATTGTTCGAGAAGACTGAGTCTGTCTTCTCCAAATGTAGCTATCCACCTACTGATCAAGTGAAATATGCCACCGACACTCTAGAAGGTGTCGCTCTGTCTTGGTGGAACACACAGGTCCAGATGCTAGGACAGGCAATGGCAAATGGACTTCCCTACGCTGATTTAAAGTGATGATGACCGAGGAGTACTGTCCTTGCAATGAAGTGCAGAAGCTAGAGATAGAGTTCTGGCAACTTAAGATGCAGGGCTCGAAAATCGAGGCCTACACCACCAAAACCCATGATCTAGCAACCCTATGCTCGGGAATGGTGAATGAAGTGCACAGAGGGTTGAGCATTACATACGGGGATTAGTACCCGAAATTCAAAGTATGGTACCTGCTTCCAACCCAACCACAATTCAGCAAGCCATCCAGTTAGCTCATAAGCTAACTGACCAAGCAGTGGAGCAAGGATGACTATCCAAGCGGGGCATTGTGGCGAGCATGCTCGACAACAAGAGAAAGTGGGATAGTACCAACAACACCAAATCATCATCATCTTCTAGCGGTCAACCCCAACCTCAACAGCAACAACAGCCAGTTCAACAACAACGGAGGTTCGACAATAACCGTAACTTCAACCAAACGGCTGCAAATAATCAAGGACCCAGTGGTTATGGTGGTAGACATCCGAAGTGCACTAGGTGTAGTTACCATCATGTGGGAAGGTGTGATAACTTCAAGTGTCAACGCTGTGGAAAAATTGGACACGCTACTAAGGATTGTCGTGGTGAGCTGGTAAGGAGGCCACAACAACCTCAGGAAACTCCCAAACGTTGTTTTGAATATGGGAAAGAAGGGCATTACAGACGAAACTACCCACAACTAAGGAGAAATGGTAATGACAACAACAACAACAACGGTAATAACAACAACGGTGGCAATGGTACTGGTAATGGCAGCAACAAAGATGGAGCCAAGGGGAGAGCCTTCGTCATTGGCTTAGGTGAGGCTCTAAATGATCCCACAACTGTTACTGGTAGGTTCTCTGTTAATGGTTGTTTTGCTACAGTTCTATTCGATATTGGAGCCGATAGGAGTTTCGTGTCCTTAAAGTTCTGTAGTCTTTTAAGTGATATACCCTCTGCTTTAGAATCTAAATACACCGTGGAATCAGCCGACGGTAAACAGATCCATGTCACGCATATCCTTAAGATTGTAAGATAGAACTTGCTGGTCATACTTTTGCTATAGATCTTATGCCTGTTACGCTGGGGAGTTTTGATGCTGTGATAGGCATGGATTGGCTCTCTAGCAAGCAAGTGGAAGTCATATGTCATGAGAAGATCATACGAATTCATTTTGGTGACAAAATCCTTACAGTCAGAGATGATAGGAGTGGTGCTGTGATAGGCATCATCTCATACATGAAAGCCCAAAAGTTATTACGAAAGGGTCGTGTGGCTATTCTAGCACTTGTAACCGATAAGCAAGCGGAAGAAAGGAGAATGGAGGATATTCCCATAGTGCGCGATTTCCAGAGGTGTTTCCAGAGGATCTTCCTGGATTACCACTTCACCGCCAAGTGGAATTCCAGATTGAGTTGACTCCCGGTACAGTCCCGCTTGCTAGGGCACCTTATCGATTAGCACCGAATGAACTACAAGAGTTGTCATCACAACTTCAGGAGCATTTAGATAAGGGCTTTATTCGACCTAGCACATCACCTTGGGGAGCTCCTATTCTTTTGTTAAAAAAGGATGGCACATTCCGGATGTGCATCGATTATAGAGAGTTAAACAAAGTAAGTCAAGAACCGATACCCTTTACCTCGTATTGAGACTTGTTGATCAGCTTCAGGATCAAGCTATTATTCGAAGATTGACTTGAGATCCGGTTATCATCAACTTAGAGTCCGAGAAGAAGACATTCCCAAGACTGTGTTTCGTACTCGTTATGGTCATTATGAGTTCTTAGTCATGCCTTTTGGGTTGACTAATGCACCTGCTGTGTTCATGGACCTCATGAACCGTGTGTGCAAACCCTATCTCGATCAGTTCGTCATTGTGTTTATCGATGATATACTGATATATTCTAGGACCAAGGAGGATCATGAAGAGCACTTACGAATGATCTTAGAACTATTGAAAAATGAGCAGTTGTATGCTAAATTCTCAAAGTGTGACTTTTGGATACGAGAAGTGCAATATACATGTTGATCCTGCCAAAATTGAGGCGATAAAGAATTGAACTATACCCAAAACGCTGAGGGAGATAAGACAATTTTGGGATTAGCAGGATATTACCGATGATTCATAGAAGGATTTTCTAAGATCGCACAACCTCTCACAGCCTTGACTCACAAAGGAACGAAATACAAATGGAGTGAGAGCCAAGAATCAGCTTTTCAATTGTTAAAACAAAAACTTTGTAGCCCCGATATTAGCACTACCACAGGGAACGGATGATTTCGTGGTGTATTGCGATGCATCCATTCAAGGATTGGGTTGTGTCTTAATGCAACGAGAAAAGGTGATAGCCTACGCCTCGAGACAACTAAAGGTTCATGAGAAGAACTATACCACCCATGACTTAGAATTGGGTGTAGTGGTTTTTGCCTTAAAGATCTGGAGACATTACTTGTACGGTACCAAGTGCACTATCTACACCGATCACAAGAGTCTTCAACATATCTTTGAGCAAAAAGAGTTGAATATGAGACAACGACGTTGGGTGGAGCTACTCAACGACTATGATTGCGCTATTAAGTACCATCCGGGAAAGGCGAACGTAGTTGCCGATGCCTTAAGCTGGAAGGAAACAGCTAAACCCAGAGGGGTGCGAGAGCTTTACAGCTTACTATCAGTACCCAACTGCCCGAAAAAGTTAAGGAGGCACAAATAGAAGCCTTAAAAGCAGAAAATGTTGGTTCTGAGTCGTTAAGGGGAATGGATAAACAGCTGGTGGTGAAAGAGGATGGAATTCGGTATGTCATGGATACACTTTGGGTGCCTGTCTATGGAAATCTGAAGATTTAGTTATGAGCGAGGCACACAAATCTAAGTATTCTATGCATCATGGATCCGACAAGATGTATCATGACTTAAAGGCGCACTACTGGTGGCCTAACATGAAAGCAGATGTAGCTACGTATGTGAGCAAATGTTTGACCTGCTCAAAAGTATAAGTGGAATATCAAAAACCATCCGGACTATTACAACAACCTGAGATACTAATGTGGAAATGGGAACAGATCTCCATGGATTTTATTACTAAGTTACCCCGGACTAATACTGGTTGTGACATGATATGGGTTATATGGATCGATTGACAAAGTCTGCTCACTTCCTTGCAATTAAGGAAATGGATAAGAAGGAGAAATTAACTCGACTGTACCTAAAGAGATCGTTTCGAGACACGGTGTACCGATCTCATTTTTCCGACCGCGACGCTCATTTCACATCACATTTCTAGTAATCATTGCAGAAATCTTTGGGTACACGATTGGATATGAGTATTGCATATCACCCACAGACGGATGGCCAGAGTGAGCGTACCATACAGACGTTGGAAGATATGCTACGTGCTTGTGTGATTGACTTCGGGAATAACTGGGAAATTCACCTGCCATTGGTGTAGTTTTCTTATAACAACAGTTATCATACTAGCATACAGGCAGCACCTTTCGAGGCGCTGTATGGGAGAAAATGTAGATCACTGGTTTGCTGGGCAGAAATTGGTGATAGCCAGTTAACAGGTTCCGAGTTAATTCATGAGACAACCGAGAAGATTGTGCAGATACGAAACCGTATGACTGCAGCACGAGACAGGCAAAAGAGTTATGCTGATAAGAGACGGAAACCTTTAGAGTTTCAGGTTGGTGACAAGGTTTTGTTGAAATTCTCACCATGGAAAGGTGTAGTTCGGTTTGGTAAGCGAGGGAAGCTAAATCCGAGGTACGTTGGACCATTTGAAATAGTGGAAAGAAAGGTCCAGTGGCCTATCGTCTAGCCCTACCTGATTCGCTAAATGGAATCCACGATATATTTCACGTGTCAAACCTAAAGAAGTGCATAACTGATGAAACAATGGTCGTACCACTAGAAGAAGTTCAAGTGGATGAACAATTGGGTTTTATTGAAGAACGAGTCGAGGTGATGGACCGTGAGGTGAAAACACTAAAGCAAAGCAAGATACCATTCGCGACGTGGACCGGAATTCACATGGGAATGAGAAGATCAAATGAAGCTTAAGTACCCTCAACTATTCGAAAAGACAATGCCATCAGACGAAGGTATTGATTTAAATTTCGGGATGAAATTTCTTTCAACATAGGGATGATGTGACAACTCATCAAAACTCACTCGATTTTGATTTCTGTGTGCCAATGCAACAGACCAGTGATGGAACACTCTCACCATGTACGCAATTTTCGGGACGAAAATTCTTTCAACATGGGGATAATGTGACATCCGGTAAATTTCTGTTATCAAACTCCGTTAGTTCCGTTAAGTCTTGCATACACATGTCGTAAGCACACACTAGTTGTCATTTAACATTGGTGACCTAATAATAATTAATAATGTTAAATTAATGATAATCTAATTGACAATGTGATTATGGTATTATGTTTATGTGTTTGCATGTTTTAAATGTTAATTAGGAAATTAATCGCGTAACGTGGAAATGTGCCTATTTATTCGTATGTCTTGTGTTTTTATAAAGATAAAATATTAATGATTATCATTAGTTTATATCTTTATATTATTTAGTTAAAAACACTTTGCAAAGAGTTTAAAAGCTTAAATTTTATAAAATACAAAACACAAGGGTTTAAATGGTAAATATGCAAATTAAATTAAACAAAACACCAAAAACCCTAGCCTCCCACCCCATTCGGCCGCGATATCCACTCTCAACCCTCTCCACCTTCGAAATCAGCCTAGAACAAGTAAGAGAACACGAAATTGAATCGATTTCAAGGGTTGCAACAAGTTGGAATCATCAAATACAAGCCACTACACGTTTAAAGGTAACCTCTGAAGGTTGTCTGTCCACTCTGTCTGTCAAGTAAAACTTTAAGTATCTATTACGCATATCAGGTGAGTTCATGCCACACTCTTTACTTAATCTCTTTTCGGGGAGATAGCATACTGGTAAACAATAAACGCTTTATATATTCAAGTTGTGTATAATATTAATATAGTGTTGATATCATGGAAAAGTCCTCACACTTTCGAATTGTTAATATTGAATAGCGGAGAAATTTGGGTAGTACTACTGGGTCTGACGAGCCCCACCTGTGTGACTCGAGGTCAACCGGGTGCAATTTGTCCTATTGAACATTGTCACAACCTGTTAAGTCGTGACAGGAGGCAACAACGTAACACAGTCAGCTTCAATTGCAAAATCACTATGTGTTAATATTTATTGTTAATGGACTAGCTATCTGTTACAATGCACTACTTCTATATCTCTATTATTAAACTACTAATGTCTGAATATCACTCTTGAACTCACCAACCATTGTGTTTACATTTTAGTATGCTATTCTCAGGTCATTAATTTGCTTGCCTTTAGGAGCACTACACAGATTCACTTGCATTCCAAGACTTGGTCTTGAAGACATCTTTATTGTTTTTAATGATTAATGTTTACTCATTTGGGTTGGCGCATATTTTGCCATAGTATACATTTTTATTTCCTTGGGTTGTTTTACAAAACACTTCCGCACAGTTTCAAGTTTATACTTTGGTTGATTTTATTTTAATTGTGGCATATAGAGTCGTTCTGAGTAACTATTGACTGTGATCCTAGTTTGTTCACACGCCTCGTGGTAAAACTCCGCACGTGGATTTTGAGGGTGTGACACCTGTGTGATTGATGTGTGTGTTATTATGTTCCTTAATTTTTTACGTATGATTGTCTACCCGTGGTTTTGCGTTGAACATTAATGAATGTAATGAAAGTATTATGTCACGTAAAGTGGAAGATAATGAAAAGAGAACGTAATGAATGAATGTAAGCATGAACGAAGGAATGAGAGCAAGGATGGTTTGCAAGAGTAAGGAAGGAGGTTCACAACTCATTGAGAGATGTTAGCTCAACTATGTGTGTATTTATAGCATGCGAACTTGGCTAACTCATAAGGGGACATAGACACAGTAGGGAGTTCAGTATTGGTAACTACTCTGATATGTGCGATGTGGTATTTATTGTGTGCTATGTAGCGTGCGATTTTGGCTACCTAATGTGGATTATGTAGCGTGTGATTTTGTCTAACCCATGAGATAGCGTGCGATTATAGCTAAACCCTAAGAGTTCTCACACACGCAGGGGGAGTCGGTCTTAGTGACCACTCCATTGGTGCGATTAGTGCGATATGTACGATGGATAACATAAGGGGACATAGACACAGTAGGGAGTTCAGTTTTGGGAACTGCTCGGATATGTGCGATGTGGTATTTACTGTGTGCTATGTAGCGTGCGATTTTGGCTACCTTATGTGTGCGATTTGTGCGATATGTACTTCGGTACGAAGATGCGAAGGTGCGATTTGTGCGATATGTACTTCGGGTACGAAGATGCGAAGGTGCGATTTGTGCGAAAAGTGCGATATGTATGAAATGAACGAACGGAAGAAATGACGTTATGAATGAATGAAGCGAATGATAAGTAACGTGTGATGATTAATGAATGAAAGAAGGTAACGAACATAATGGAAGATAATAATTATATTATCTGTATGTATGTTGTGTGATCGCATACGAATGTAACGATATGGTTTTATAAAAGAAGTAAAGTATGTTTTATTTTAAAACTAGAACTCACTCAGCAACGCTGACTTTGATATGCTTCCAGTTGGCAGGTATGTTGCTAAGGATGGCATGGGGTGACTACTCAGCTCTTTTGGGATGGCACCATTGTTATAATACTTTTGTAATGGAATGTAAAAATGTATTTTGTTATTCGATAATGTCGTATTGTTTTGCAAAAGCTATTATGTTTAAATGAAATGTATGTTTAAATGTTTTCGCCACAATGTTTTTATGTAAGATGATGAAAATATATGTTTTATGTGCAATGAATGACCAGCTGTAAGAGTCCCGGGAACGGGGCCTTAATGAAAGAAAACAATAAAAGAAGTTGATGTGTGAAAACTATATATATTATTTTTTTTTAAAATGATTTTCAAAAATTAGTTTTAAAATTTGGAAATTCCTAACTAAACATCACACAAACGGCAAGTGTATCGGTCGTGATATAGTAAAGTGTAGGTAAGTCCTGATATTGAACCCTAGAGACACGTTTGGCGACTTTCGTTATTAAACCTCTATCGACTTCTAACCCGATTAATTTGATTATTTTAAGTAATTAAAATTAATAAACAAAATAAATAATTTAACTAAAATTAATTAATCGAAACACGACGGAAGAAATAAACAAATTAAGATTAATTCAAACTAGGAAATTTGATTACGATCAAATATGTAAAATAACTACCTAGGTAGGAATCCAACTAACATGCAATGACAGAAAGGCAATGACTCGTATAACTATCTCCAAAAATACGAATCTAGGGTTAACTAGATTATTGCTACTCTCTAAGAAAACCAAAGACACATGTTAAGCATATGATAGGTTTATTAAAATGTCTAATGGAAGATTGCCCCTAGGTTTTCTACCATAATGTCTTTAAGATTATATTTTTCAACCCTAAGACAAAGGACAACTTCATTATATCCAATTAAGTACCCTAAAACATTAACACCATGGATGAAAGGCAAAACACGCTCTCGCGAAATCTAAACCTAACAAACAACGAGTAGGTGGTTTTAAGCACTATCTATCACCCGTAGGTTTTAGATAAGGTAGCATATTTAAAAATACTTTCAAATCACAACCAATGCTCCTAAGATTATCTCTAATCAAAGTTTAAAATTAAAAACACAAAGGAATTAATTTTAACGTGTAAACCTAATTTAGATGTCATGCAATCAATCAAGATTAAATAACACGAGCATGGCAATAACTTTAAGTATAAAACAATACACGGGTTCATATTTAATTGAAACAATATAAAGTTCTAAGATTAGTAAACAAATATACAAGATCAAAACCAAATATTTAGTCAAAACATGAATAGTTTTCAACCCAATCTAGGTAGTACTAAAAAGTTAGCTACTCATAATATTTAAAAACATCAAGAACAATAACAAAGTTACAAACTTTAAAAACATAAATGAGATAACCAATGAAACAAAAAAAATAATTGATCACGAGACGAAACCAAATAATCTTTAATACTTCAATACTTCAATCATTACTCTTCGATCTTTCTTCTTGCTTCAAGATTACTCTCAAATTGTAATCTCAAAGCTGAAAAATCAATTTCCTTGTTTTTTCTCTCTGTCATCGCTACTCCCCTTTTTTTCTTTTTCGTAGGGTTCTCCTTTTGAACTCCAACAATTAAATCATTTGAAAAGCAATTGCGGGTATTTGTAATCTTTGGGCTTTTATTTTATTTAGTGGACACTTATTTTATTTCACAAGCCTTCACGTGGCCCTGCATATTTGTCAACAAAGAATTCATATTTTAATATAAAATTTACATAAAAGCCATAACTTCCAGCATATTTACAATTTTACCATATTATAACTGCACACCCCGACCGACGGCGGAATCATCGGGGCTGACGAATGTAAAACGATAATCCATAGCACATGGAACTAATAAGTTGAAATAATATTAAATATCATTTTTATTGAACATTACAAGCAATTAAATCATTACAATACAAACAAGATATAAATAACAACATAAGATTTTTAAATAAACTAAGTCCAAGTCTTATATGAGCATAAAGAATTCTCAAGTATCAACCTGAAACATGTTAAAAATAAAGGGTTAACTTTGAAAGTTGGTGAGTTTCCATAGGTTAACATATATATATATAATATATAAATATATATATATATATATATAATATATATATATATATATATATATATATATATATATATAATATAATATATATATAAGATTTACAAGTAGCAAGCTAGCAATAGTTAATAATTGTCAACATATAATGTATCTCATATAACACTCAGAATAATATCAATAACCATGACAAAAAATGTAAAGATGAATTGCATGTGTATTTTCAAGTATCAAGATGTTTACAAGTGTAAGTTTATAAGGTTAACATGTTTCACCCCAAAAGATGTGAAATAAAATAAAAAAGGGCATGGAGAATTCACATGAAAAAGTCATAATAATAATGATGGTTGTAGAGTATATAAGAAAGCTTGGATGTTCAAGAGTCAAAGGTAATGTCCTAAATCATAAAAAGAAACAATAACTTGAGTTTGGAATACATTATAAGAAGTTAGGACGCTTAGAATGCCAATAAGCGAAAGGTAGATGATAAACGATTATTGTACCAACTTTAGATTCTGGACAGAATGTTTGTACGTGTTTGAACAGGTTTGTAAAATATCAAACGGTTTCATAAAATTATAAAAATTTACATTTGACTAGCTGAAAGTCTCCGGACAACTTTCATTCAGAAACATTTTTATGGAAAGATCCGTAAATAGGTCAAACAAGCAGCAAAAGACAGAAGGTGCTGAAATGCGCACTTATCTTGTGAATGCTATTGTTAAGTCGTGCGATTGAGTTTGAAGACGTATAAACTCTCGTTGAAAAGTTAATTCAATGAACTTAACATTGGAGTCTGATTTTACTCAAATTTAGTTTCATATGATCCAGTTATGGTCATTTGAAGTAAGATTATATTCTTCCAAAATTATAGTAAGGCACTTAGTGCACTTTTAAAATCGTTAAAGCATGAAACGGGTTAGAAAAATTTATTATGTCAATATATGGTATATTAGTCTTAATTTGAGTTATAAAAATATTCTAAGACTTTGACATAGCCATCATTTAGAAAAAACAATCTTGTGGAATAACCGAATGCGACGGCATAGCCGTCCATATGCAAACGGGATTCTTTGTTTAGGTTAATGTGTTGTTAGATTGATTTAGGAATGTTAGTGATTGTTATAAGGTTAGTGATTATTAAAATGTTAATGATCAAATGATAATGATTAAAATAAAAGAGATTTGATTGAAGAAAGAATAATAGTAAGACATAAAGTCACAAGAACATTGGATGTTAGGATGATTGAAATGTATAATATAAAAACAATAAAAGATAACCCTTGGTATAAGAATTCTTGAAATTTCTTGTAAAATAACATTCTTCAAATTGATCATAATCAATAGATGAAAGAAAAATATGAGAGTAAGATTTTTAGAGAATAAGCTAATGAAAAGTGAGGCCTAAGACTTGCTTTTATAGTTGAGGTTAGGAGTAGGTTATGAATGGTGTTATGGTAAGTTATAAGTCTTTTAAAAGGGGGTTATGATTAGAATTTGAAATAAATATAAAACTAAATAATTTAAATAAATAAAAGAATAATTACAATTTAAACTTTAAATTTATTAAAACTTTAATTATAATTAACAACTTTTTTTTTAAATCTTTGTAGACTTTATAAATCTAATAAGAACTTGTAATTTGATTATCTATTTTAATTGAATATTTAAAATCTTATAAATATTAATAAAATTTTATAGACCTTATATATTTGTAAAAATAATGATCTTGTATTTTAATCATTTATTTTAGTTTTATAGTTAAAACTCATAAATGTCAAATAAACTTCATGAATATATAAAGTTTGATTCTATAAATCATGAAATAATCATGAAGTGACTTAATAAATGGAAGTTGAATAAATAGTATTATTTTTTAAGGATTAAAATAAATTAAGTTTCTAACTAATGTATTTGATTTTCCAAAATTGACCCAAACGGATTCGGGTTTGGGTTCTATTTTTCCAAAATGGCAGATGTTACAAAACCATTTTACTCATTTTGTTTTATGTGTGGAGTTATTCTTTGGATTTAGATTAAAATTCTTATTACTCGTCGGCCTCATATTTTATTTTTTTGTTTTGCAAAAGGTTTGGTGGACTATAGAGCTTATCGAAAATGAAAAAGAAAGAAAACAATAAAAGAAGCATATACAAAATGTACATGAGACAATACAGAAACCGAGTTTTAAAATGATATCAATCCTAGCATAGAGATCTGTTCATAAAAACGAGATTTATCGAATGTTTTAGTGAAAAAATCAACTTTTTGATGCTTAATATCAATATGAATAATATCAATAAAACTCTTCTTATGAGCATCATGGATTGCATGAATCCTTGTCTCTTTATGCTTTGTGCAGGAATGTTGAATTGGATTCTTTGTGATTCCAATGGTTGTTTCGTTGTCATAGCACAAAGGTGTATGGAGAAAGTTGATTCCATAGTCAATGATCTGATGTTGTATCCACGGCACTTGTGAGCAACAGCTTAAAGCAGCAATGTATTATGTGTCCTCCGTTGAAAGAGAGACAATAGTCTGTTTCTTGCTATGCCAAGATACAAAACAATTTCCTAGGTATTGACAGCCTTCGGTGACCGATTTTCTATTTAACCTGCAACCATTTGAATCACTGTCAAAATAAGCATGTAAATCAAATTTTCCACCATAAAGATACCAAAGCCCTAAACGAGAAGAGCCTTTAAGATAATGAAAAATTCATTTTACAGCCTTTTCGTGAGACTCCTTCGGGGTAGATTGGTATCGAGCATAGTATCCTACAACAAAGGGGATATCGAGACAGTTTGTTGTAAAATACATTAGGTAACTGATCATAGATCTGTACAAATGAGGATCAACAGGTCTCCCATTCTAGTCTGGAGTGAGGCATGTTTGAGTAGTGAGTGGAGTCAGTTCAGGAGAAGCATCATCCATTTGAATTTCTTTAGAATTTATTTGATATACTTCTCCTGATGTATGAGAATTCCTTCTAGCTTTTGTTCAACTTGCAAGCCAAGAAAAAAGCACATATCATGCTCATTTCAAAATGACTATGCATAACCTCCTTAAACTCCCGACCTAACTTTGGATTGGTGGAGCCAAAAATAATATATGTTGATACACTTATGTACTTAGATCTTGATCTCAATGTAATATGTCTTGAATGTCTTGCACTTATGTAATATTGGGTACTTAATGAAATGATAATGTTTTGTTGTGATTTATAATGTTTAATATTTCATTAATGAGTTGAGTAATGTTTATTGACTAGATTATATAGGTTTGTGATTGTTTGAATTGATATACATAATGTTATAATAATGAATACATTCAAACTTTGGTTAAGTGAAGTTCACATGCGTCCGACTGGACCATGCGCCCAAACAGTGGTTATGCATCCGAATGGCCATGCGACTGAGTGTCCATGCGCCTAAATAGTTCATACGGCTGAACAGCTTCATGCGACTGACTCAGTCACACGGCTGAACATTCAGTCGTGCAGGTGGATCAACCACATGGCTCAATCGCACGACTGAACCATGCTAATGGTTTAGTCGCCCGAATGAGAAACCTAAACCTATAAATACCACTTAATTCGTGGAAAAACGTAATGATTTAGAAGCATTGGATCCACTTCTACTCCAGACGTACC
This sequence comes from Flaveria trinervia, assembly GCA_025506515.1. Taxonomy (NCBI): domain Eukaryota; kingdom Viridiplantae; phylum Streptophyta; class Magnoliopsida; order Asterales; family Asteraceae; genus Flaveria; species Flaveria trinervia. Next base: position 10,331,513 of record CM046449.1, on the reverse strand, counting down.
CTAGCCATCCAGAAGCCTCTAAGTTCGTACCCCAAGTTCATAGAATGTTGTAGATCGATTCCTAATCGATTCTTGATGTTAGATTCCATTCATTATTGTGTCTACGTGCGTTCTCACTGATTGGATCGCCGATCAAATAGGATTCTGTTAGGACCTGGTATTTGACGGAAATACCTAGAGATCACGTGTAAACCAGATCAAATAGTGCGGAATCCTATTTGATTGGCGATCCAATCAGTGAGAACACACGAAGAATCAATCAAGGATTGAAACTAACGTTAGAAATCAATAAGGAATCGATCTAATGTGTTCTATGAACTTGGAGAACGATTGGAAGGTTTCTGGACGGCTAGGGTTCGTCTGGAATCGTAATTGATCGAGAGTCCTGTTTTTCACGAATTGAGTTGTATTTATAGGTTGGCACTATCCAATCGTGCGACTGAACCATTAGTTTGGTTCAGTCGTGCGATTGAACCATGCGGTTGGTTCATTCGTGCGACTGAGTGTTCAGTCGTGCGACTGAGCCAATCTTATGTTACAGTCGTACGACTGATCCAGTCTCCTGGTTCAGTCGTGCGACTGAGTCAATCGTGTGAAGTTCTTCATGCTTATGGTTCATTCGCATGAGCCATTCGCATGGGAACTTCATTAAGTTAAGTTTGAATGTTTTAGTTATTAATATACATATGTGCAACCATTCAAATAATCATAAACCCAATCAATTCAGTAACGACTCATTAATGAACTATTAAACATTATAACTAACAGACTATCAATATCATTTCATTAATCATACCAAACAAGATCTATACATCACATACCATGATCTAGGGACATACATGTATCAACAAACTCCCCCTTGGGCCTAGATCTCTCTAATGTCTTGTTTTCTTCATTACCTCCTCATATTCTTGTACTTGTCCTCTTGTGTGACTCCTGCGTGAATATCAAACGCGAAGCAAAGTCGTATAACGTTTTGGAACTGGAGGGCTTGTACAATGTCTTGTGTGTCATAGAACAGTGGCCACTTGTATAATGTATAGACATCATTAGCAGACAAGTTGGTTAGCCACATTGGGTCGAATACCCTGACAGTATCCATTTGGTCCCCTTTGTTCAGAACTATGACAGCTTCAGCAGTTCTCCAATCATAGTACCACCATTTGAAGTGTGAAGTGAAATCCTTTGTCATATCCCGAAGTGGGATTCTTGACATTGTGCGCGGAGGATTCCACTTCAACACAATCTTTGGTTTTCCAGTAATGGCATCCATCTCAGACCTTCTAATATACCTTGTAGGTTGTTGAGGTCTGAAGTTAATCCACCTGGTGTGGTACTCTTTCTTTAGGGCAGCCTCAAACCAACCTGACATCTTTCTCGGGTCAGCATACAACAGCTTCAATTTGGCCAGCTGGTTGAGCTCAAATCCTGGTAGAGTCTTTAGATCATGTGGAAATCTAAAGTACTCTATGCCCTTTTCCCTCTTAACGGCATAAACGTTAAGATCATCAAAATATGCCCATGCTATAATCCTGCCTGACACCGTAAGATGTTTCTTGATGCTGTAGAACTTGGTGTAGGCATCCCTCTTCGGTGCAGCACGTTGGGCTCTGACTTCTTTAAAACATTCAGCCCACTCAGCCTTTCGAATGTCTACGTCATCCTTTGAGGCTTGGGCGGTTCCTTCGGTCTTTCCAGTTTCCTGCTCCATCTTGTCTAGTACCTCAAACATATCACTGACTATGGACTCACCCAGATTGGGGACCACATTACCCTCGTTGTCAGCGTACTGAGGGTACTCTTTAGCAGCAATATCTTCAACCTCAACTTCATCAACGTCATGTAGTTCGTCGTCACTGGTTGAATCAAATGTTTGAGCATCCTTGACAATTTCATCAGGATTGAGTCTGAACATCTCTGCCAGTTGCTAGTTAGATAGGTCGTGAATTATTTCACCTTCTTCAGGTGTATAACTCACTGACCTTCTCACAATCCCTTGCAGATCAAGAATCATTGTGAGTTGAGACTTGACCTGTTGAAGGGGAGCAATATCAAACTCATCTCTGTGGTACTTTGGATCTGTTTGATTACACATTTTCACACTCAAATCATTAGTAATTTATCAAACAAAATGCATTAACTTAATATAAACATTTAGTACATGGTTTTTTCAATACAGAATACAAAAGTAAATAAATACATAAACATCTACTATTTACTTTTATCCTGAATGCTAGACTCTTCACGTGAAGGTGCAGAAGCAGAATCTGACTGATCTTGTTTGTTCTTTGTTCTCTTCTCTTGCCCTGGAGCTGAGACAGATTCAGCTGCTTCTCCTCTTCAGTGTCTCATTTTCATCATCTCATTCCTCGCTCTCTCTTCTCTCTTCCTCAGCATCACTCTCATTATCATCATCGTCTTCATCATCTTCATATCTCTGTCTCCATCCCTTATCTTTAAAGGTTCCTCTTTGATCCTTCAATTTTAGCAAAATGGTCCTCTTTGATCCTTCAATTTATAGCAAAATGGTCCTCTTAGCTTTTTCCAACTCCTCTATTTGCTTACCTGCTGCGACACTTTGAGCTCGGAGTTGGTCCATCTGAGTGCTCTGAGCAGCCAATTGCTGGGCCTGCTCCTCAATTACTACTCGATCTGCTCTGCAATTTTATGCGATTGTGCAACATCAGTCGGTAAGCTGGCGGATCTGAGTCGTCTTTTCTCATCAGCTGCCAGCAATCGCAACACCATTCTATTTACCCACCGATAGTTGTTCTCACCCTACCCCGATTGGAGGTAGAGGAGATCTATAGGTGTGTTAGGGAAAGGCTGAGGGCTCTATTTTGGTGGCTAGTGGTGGTGGTGGTGGTGGTGAATATCGGGTCAGGTCGGGATGATAGTGGTGGTGAGTGTGGGGTGAATGATGTAGTGGTGGTTGGGGTCTGTCTTTCGGTGGTCGGTGATGAGGGAGTGAGAAGAATGTGTGGTGGTGGAGGGTCTGTCTTGTGGTGGTCGGTGATGAGGGAGTGAAGAATGTGGTGGTGGAGGGAAGCGGTGCTGTGGTGGAAGGTATGGTGGATGTGGTAGTGATAAAGGTTACCCTACGCTTCTTCTTAGGTTTCTGCCCATGGGGTGGAGCCATCCGTTTCTCCCTCGTTCCCTTCGAGGTGGATGCTCCCCCTACAATCCCGCCTGAGGACCCCGGAGCATAAGTTGGGTTAGTTTCTGTATCTCCGGAGCCTCTCGATTGCTCACCAAAAACCCTTAACCCATGTTCTGTGGGAACCACTTTCCTTCCCACAGTTCGGGTCAGTGGCTCCTCATCAGATTCATCCTCATCTTCTCTCGTTAAGAACAAAATCTTGATGAAATCCTGCTGACTCAGTTACTTCAGAAGTGAGACAAACACAGAGGGAACAGAATCAGACACAGTGCCTCTGGATGGAATAGCATCATCCCCACTGTCATCCCTCCTCGAATCATCAGTAGGTAGGACAATTGGCTCCACGTCAGAGTCACTGTCCTCGTGACGCCATTGGCGTCTCCCCGGTGCCACATAACTTTCATCTGCTAAGTGGCCAATCAGCCTCTTTTCCTGGGGCTTAACTTGCTTGCCCCGGTACACCACCATCCTACCCAAAGTAGTCATCCCATAAGTTCCAAAGTCACTCTGCATCGTGACTTTCCTTGGGGAGCTGAGGCAAGCTTCTCATTGAATATCATCTGAAGAAATCGTGGATACATACAAAACCTCTTTCCCTTTTGTTTCAATGTTCTCTACCAAATAAACAAAGATCATATTAGAGAAGCTGAAAGGGTGGTTCAGCACCAGAGCCACGAAGGCATTCTGTATCTGATCTGATAGGTCATCAAAACCACCCCTTCTCGAAGCGATGCACTTAAGAATCACATGTGCCAGATATTTGTATTGTGGGCACAGGTTGCTCTTATTTAGCACCCCCAAGTTAATGTCCCCCGCATACTTGATTCGGAGAAAACACCCTCTCACAGTCAAAGGATGTAACTTAGTGGTGTGAGTAGAGTCATCCCCAAACTCAAGGATTCTTTGGATGTCAGTGGTGGTAATGTCGATAGCTTGACCCAAAATGATGCTTCTGATGCTGTATGGCTCACAAGAACGATCCACCACTGAAGCATTCTCCCAGAATGCCTGGTGTAGTGATTTGTAAGGTTGCCGGCGTAGATATAGCCTTATGTATCCGTGAACGTTTGAGGAAGGCTAGAATATCGAGAACTTGGCCCCGTTCCGTGTCGTGGGTCCAAATGGGCACATGTGTTGTGCTTTGGATTAAGAGACCATCGGTCAGCCATTTTCCTGAAACACAAAACACCTGATCATTGTACATAATACATTGGAATTCAGTTCTAAGTGTAGTGTTTCACTTCCATTCAGATTCATTCATGGCGAATGAGTCATGCGACTGGAGTCATTCGGTTGTTTTTAAACATGTGATTGAGTTCAATCGGCTGATTGAGACATGCGATTGAGTTCAATCGGCCGACTGGACTCATTCGGGTGGTCATTCGGTCGAATGATCCAATCGTAAGGTTCAATCGTGCGATTGGAGTTCATTCGAACGACCAGTCGCTTGCCCCACTGTTCGATCGCCTCTGGGTTGAATCTTGACCAATCTAAGTCATTTAACAGTGTTAATGATCCATTAGCCTCGTCTACTTGTCACTAATAACCTATTAAACTCAATTTTAACATTTTGCTTCATTTACATAGGTGATTCGGTCATTCACAGTTTGGTTCTTGATTCAATCGAGTGTCTCTATTGTAGGTTCGGTAATCTGCTGATTTTGGTAGGATTCAAGAGTAATGTACCTGTAAATCGTCACTCGAATGTAAGAAACTTAACAGCAATGTAAATCAGGATCTGTAGCGATTTTGACAGAGTAACCGAAGAGTGCGATTTTGGTGTGATGAGGAACATGCGATCGACTGAGGCCCTTAAATACTGAACCTAGGTTCATTCGGCCGACTGGCCTCATTCGCTCAGTTCAATCGGGCGACTGAGTCTCAGTCGCACGATTGGCCTAGTCAATCGCATTCAGTCGGCCGACTACTGAGTCTCAGTCGGTCGACTGCCTCATTCGGTCTCCTTCATTCGCATCTTTATTGACCGACTGAGCCTCAGTCGGTCTACTGTTTCATTCTTCCCCTTCTATTCGGTCGAATGGATCATTTTCATGCCCATTCGGCCGATTGGAAGCCATTCGCATAGTTGGTCGATAACCATGATCCACTAGTGCGAATGGGTCACACTTTGTGAGTTTACAGTCATTTTGAACATTTACTATTAAGACCCTTTTCACTTTTGATAATAACGTTGTAAGTTCTTAACCAATTCAGTCACTTCAGACGTGACCTTTTAAACTTTGAAAAACATGTGGCCATCTCAGACATGACCTTTTTAGGTAAGTTAATTCCCTTATGATTTCCCTGATGTAGTCCGACAGACACACAAATTAAAAGATAACCATAGAAGCTTAAACTAACTACACAAGTAAAAAGTTTATTTTTGGACTTTTGTGAGAGATAAAACCCTAAGATGGAAATCTAAGGGATTTGGTTAGGGAGTTGACAGCTTCAACTTAGATTGATCATATCTGGACCAATTCAATTTTGGAATCATACAGGAACATCAATCATTTGGGACTTGTTATTAAAACTTTTTGATGCTTAAATTCTCGGTGTTCATCTAGAGTCGTTTGCAACTTAAGGAAATCATACTGAAACTCTTAGATTTTCACATTGATTTGAACTCTTGAGAATGTAGCCACTAAGATTGAGTAGTATGTTTGTCCACTTAAATCCATCACAGACTTTTGACGCAGACTGGTGACTGATTTAGGTTTAATTATTTCAGCTGACATTTGTGGATCCCACACTTATATGGTAATCAACATTCCTCAGAGGTTTTGAGCGGTCTACGGGTATTATCACAAGAAGAGACTATTCTTAGAGCTTTCAAAGAGAAGCCTGTCCTCAGGTCAGTGCCATCGCACAGCAGAGAGGCGGCAAACAACAATGAATTCTAGAATATCTAGGTATATATCTACCTCAGGTCAGTGCCATCGCACAGCAGAGAGCACACAACCTATCTCCTTCTTAGAGCAGCTTATTTATTTGACACAAATGCACCAACAACATAAGTCATTAGCTTTATTGCATTTGTCTTTCATTTTTTCTTGCTTTGCTCTAATTATGGTCATCCGCACACTTTTGTGGCATTTAAATGCTCATTACCCCTTATTGGAATATATTTGATTGTGTTAACCAGTGATAAGATGGAAGCCCACAGTCAGTTGAACAACTTAGTTTGATCTGAGATCACCAATCAGGTCTAATTGTCTATTGTGTTGAATCTACCAACATATCATTTGTGGTCTAGCGGCCTCTAAGTCTACTTTCTTTGTGTCACCTTAGGAGTTGCCAGTTTTTCTATCATCTTCCCTTTTAATATTGCTTAGACTACACAGACTTATACTTTGAACTTTGCATCTTTTCAAAACTTAAAATTTAAAATCCCTCTCGATTTGTTCCTGTGTACTATCATTTCCAAAGGTATTGAATCGGTATCACAGACACAATCTACCTCATTTTAGCTAGTTCCCCCTTCTGCTCATTTTTTTTTAATAATGTTAACTTGCTGACATATTTCCCCATATAAATACTAAATCATTTCGGATTTAATTATTTTTGGATTTTAATAAACAGCAAAATAACATGGGTTTAAATATAACAGACAAAAAAGAAAAAAAAAATATAACATAAAATAAAATAAACGTTAACAAAACTACATCGGACTACACATTATTCTCATCAGGAATTACCTCACTTTTCTTTTAACGCCGTTGACCTCTAGCAAATATGAAAACGTGGTTTATCAAAGGCTTAGTATAGAGGTCAGCACGTTAAAAATCAGTATTAATTTTAACCACATCAATTAAGTTCTTTTCAAAACAGTCTCTTATGAAGTGGTATTTAATCCCGATGTGTTTGGTCTTAGGATGTTGAACCGGATTTTTAGTTACTGCAATTGCAGCAGAGTTATCAACAAAATAGGAGTAGATGAGAATTTTAAACCGTAATCTCGCATTTGCTGTTGAATCCAAATGATTTGTGAACAGCAACTTGCAGCAGCAACATATTCGGCTTCACAGGTTGACAATGCAACCGATGTCTGCTTCTGCTTACCACACTGCCATGTAACTAATCTTCTCCAAAGAATTGACACCCCGCTGATGTGACTTGTAGTTCATTTGCAGCCTCCATAGTTCGAGTCACTATACGCTGTGAGCTCAAAATCGTCATCATGAGGATACCACAACCCCAGTGTGGGTGTAACCTTTAGATAGCGAAAAATCCTTTTGACCCCGATCAGATGATTGACTTAGGTTTAGCCTGATATCTGGAACATAAACATGTAGCATACATGATATCAGGTCTTGAGGCAGTGAGATACATGAGGGATCCAATCATTCCTCAGTACATAGTGGCATCTACAAGATCTCCATTCTCAGGTGCTATATCATGATTCGTAGCAAGTGGAGTCCCAGCAGCAGAAGCATTCTCCATGTCAAAGTGACTGAGAATGTCCCTATAATGGCTGATGTAGAAAGATCCCATTAGGTGTTTGATCCACCTGTAACCCGTGAAAGAACTTCATCTCCCCCATAGCACTCATCTCAAACTCTTTCTTCATCACTGCTTCAAACTCTTTGCATAACTCTTCGTTCTTTGACCCGAAGATTATGTCATCAACATATATCTGTACAAGCAGTAGGTCGTCATCCTTTTCTTTAATAAACAGTGTACAGTCAATGACTCCCCTGCGAAAGCCGTGTTTCACAAGATGAGTCGAGAGTTTCTCATACCAAGCTCGAGGAGCTTGATGAAGCCCATATAAAGCTTTGTCGAGCTTGTAAACTCTATCCCGATGATAAGGGTCTTCAAATCCCTCGGGTTGACTTACATAGACTGTTCCCTGATTTCCCCATGAAGGAATGCACTCTTCACATCTATATGGTAGACTTTAATTTTCATGTACGATGCATAGGCAAGGAAGATACGAATAGCTTCCATCCTTGCCACGGGTGCAAACACTCATTATAGTTAATCCCCTCGACTTGGCGAAAACTTGAACCACCAGTCGAGCTTTGTTCCTGATAATGACTCCTTGGTCATCCTTCTTGCATTTTAGTACCCATTGGTGCAATGACTTTAGCACCTTTAGGTCTATCAACCAGAGTCCATACACCTAACTTCTTAAACTGCAGAAGGTTCTTGCATGGCACTCACCCACGCCTCATCATTTAGTGCTTCACTGACATATTTTGGCTCAACCTGCAAAACAAAACATCGATAAGCACCATCATGAATGTAACCTTTCTCCATAACTGAGGCGTAATCAGCTGAGTATAGCTGATTTCGGGTTTTTACTCCTGATGGACATCTCCAATAACATTGTCAAGGGGATGATAGACGTTTAGTCGTGATCCTGGAGTAGTCGGCACAGTCACCTCCGAACCAGATGTGTGAACATTTTGTTCTGCATCTGAGGAAGGTGGAGTTTGAGGTTCCGAAGTCGAGGGTGCATCACTTATGGATGCTTGTGGACTTTCAGGAACTGGAACCTGTTCCTCCTGACTATTCTGGTCATCTGCTTCAGTTCATCTTCAGAGGAGGAGTCACTGTCATCGACTACCCTTCTGACTGAGTAGATGATTCTCCCTGTGTGCTAGATGGTGTATTTAGAATATCATACATCATCCGAGTAGCTAATCATCATCCAGAGGAGAGAGAGAGGGAGTTGAAGGATTTGAAGAATCCATCATAATCGAAGAAGTATGCAGGTCCTTTGCCTGTAGGTGGTGTGGTATATCTCTGAAGTCGACATTACACCACACTTCTACAAGACCCGTTGAGTTATTGTAAACTCACTGTTCGGTATGTTGTATCCTAGAAATATTCCTTCAACTGCCTTCTCGCTGAATTTTTCTTGTGTCTTCTTCAGAAGTGTACACGGTACGCCAAAAGGTTCAAGATACTCCAAATTCGGTTGCGTCTTTGAGTAGCTCATAACATGTCTTTCCGTGGCGCTTGACTATTAGGACTCGATTCAGTGTATAACACGCATTTGCCACTGCCTCATTCCAGAATTGGATAGGCGTTTCGAGTCTGCCAGCATAGTCTGTGTTGTCTCTATCAAACTCCTGTTCTTTCTCTCAGCAACGCCATTCATCTGAGGTGTGTAGGAAGAAGTGAATTGATGCACAATTCCCTTTTCCTTGCAGTATGCCTCCATCCCTTGATTCTTGAATTCTGTCCCGTTGTCTGAGCGTATTTGTCGAACTTTTAGCTTGTAGAGTGATTCCAGTGTGGTTACTAATTCTTGAATGTCTCCAAAGTTTCTGATTGGATTTCAGAAACATTACCCAAGTGAACCTTGAGTAGTCATCAGTGACCACAAAACAGTACACGTCGCTGCAATGCTCCTTGTCTAACTAGACCAAACAGATCCATATGAAGAAGCTCAAGAGGAAGTTCTATTGAATGAACTTTCTTTTCCTTATGAGATTCTTTGTCTGTTTGCCTTTCTTGCAAGCTACACAAAAGTCAGGAAGTTGGAAGTTCTTGACATTCACTCCTCTCACTAATCCTTCTGAATTAAATGATCATCTTCCTTTGACTAATGTGTCCCATTCTTCGATGCCAGGAGATTGAATCCTTTCAGTGGCTTTAGATAAAAAACACTGAACCTCATGATCCGTTGTAGCAGCTATTGACAGATCCAAGACATAAAGGTCTTTATATCTTGAAGCAGTCATCAGAACTGGTCCTCTGGGATCATATAATCTTTCTTCAGCACGTAACACTTCTGGTTATTGAAGATGACTTTAAATCCTTTATCACAGATTTGGGAAACAGAAAGTAAGTTGTTCTGAAGTTGTTGACATAGTTCACCTTATCAAACTTAACTTTCTGATTTCCCACTTCTCCCTGAGCTGTGATATAGCCTCCTTTGTTTCCTGCAAAGGAAACAGCCTCCTTTTATTTGTTTGACGTTAGATAAAAGGTCTATTTCCTGTCATGTGCCTGGATGCTCCGCTGTCTATAATCACGTGTTAATCAGCACTGTATCGAAAACCCTGCACATACAAAGTAAATGAATTAGTTTAGGTTAGGAACCCAAGCTTTGACTGTCTTGGGTTTCCCAGAGGCATCACACATCATAAACTCCACCCATTGACCCTTAGAGGGTGAGGGTAGCTCAGGTCCTTCTTGTCATCAGTATAGACCGTAGGTGGATTTTCTTTCCATAAGCCAGATTTGTGGCAATGCTGTTTATGATAAACAGTCGTCTGGCTTACAGGTTGGACTTTAGGTTCACTAGCTCTCTAGGTGGAGTTAGAGAAACAGTTAGAAGACCTAGGTCTAGAGTCCTGAAGATCAATCTTCTTCCTAGGTGTCTGATATAAATGATAAATAGGAAGCAATGTGTCCACATTCTCCACAGTTGTAGCATGACCTGCTATCAACTTTATGAATAGACTTTCTTTGTGGAGAAGTGCGTGACACTCTAGTAATATCAATCACTTTAGTTTTTGACTCTTGTATGTTTGATGTTTTCTCTGATTTAACAAAATTTACTGTTTTAACTGTTTCTACTTTTGGTTAACTGGTTTTTGACTTGAAGGTGTGAAAAAGTAGCATTTGAAGTCCTTTTAGGTTCTGATTGACTCTGTTTGACCCTGACTTTAAATTAACCTTTTCAAATTCATTTTCCAGGTTAACACAAGGCAATTTACCCTTTGCCTTTGAAGTGGCCTCTTTGTTCTGACCAGATTCAGTAGATGAACATGAGGTGTCTAGATCAGTAAAAGAGGAGTAGTCACCACATGATCCTTGATGGGGTTATTATTTACGGTCTAGACTTAGTGTTCATCAAGGTCTCAGGTGGTGGTGGAACCACTTTGTAGCCTAATCCCTCCCGTTATTCCTTTCTCTCACTAAGTGTTGAACTATGTGTGAAGAACTAGTCCAACTATGTAGTTTCTGTTTTAATGAATTAACTTCGACTTCTAGAACTGCCTTTGGTTCTTAGTTTCTTCTAGGGAGTTTAGATAGTACCTAATGTCATTTGCCTGGTTAAAAGCCACTACTTTGTTTCCCTAAGTTGTTTAGTCAATAGGTCTATCTTTTCTTTATAACTATGCTCATTTTGTTTTAGTACTCTATTAGCCTCAGTGCACAGACGTAAATCTTTTACTAGGTTATCATTATGATCTAATAACCTAGAAAATTTTTCATCTATGCTATTCCTAAAAGTGTCACAATTTGAACAAGCATGATTATTAAAAATTCGGTCAGTGGTACTTACCTGAGTTGGTTCAGAAGAGTTAGCCATCAGTGCAGCATCAGATGTTTCTGGTCTGGTGATTCTGACTTTTCTGTCTCTGACGTGGAAGCTTCCTCAATTGGTTTGTAACTGACCTCGGCTGCAGTTGTGTCTTCACTATGTGACATTGCTATCTCAACTGCTATATCACCTTCACTCGCAGAATCATCATCAATATCCTCAACACTGGAAATGTTAGATTCTCCTGGTGAGACAAACCTAAAACTCCAATCCTGTCCTTCATCATCATGAGCAGTTAAGGCTTTTGGATCCTTTTTGATGAAGTAGAACTAGAAGGTTGCTTGTCTTGGCGAGTAAAGGATGAGAACGGGTTCCCATTCCCGTCTTCTTTGGCTTGACACATTCTCTTTGAAGTGCCCTTTCTCACCACAGTTAAAGCAGGTCACTTTACTCTTGTCGAAGCCAAAGGTGGTATCCTTAGTAGCAACCAAGTTCTGTCCAGTCTTTTTCACAAACTTTTTCGCCCTCCGGACAGCACTTTCTAAGGCCCACATTGTATCCATTCTTTCAAGCTCCATCTCATCCACCTGCTTGTAGTCCTCATCTGCCAGATGGCAGTTTCCAATCTTCCCGGCAACAAGTCCATCATATGAATGAACCACTGCTGCTAAAAGATCCATACTCTCGTGCTACTTCCACGGTCACATTACCGAGGTTCTCGATCTTCAGTTTGGTAGCGTTTGCTTCTGATCCAATATGATGGGTACATGATGACCCAGACGTGTCTGATCCAGAAGGAGAAGCATGTGAAGGACCTAACGAGCTAGACACAAAAGCAGTCTGGATGGGTGCTCCAGATGTCTTAGCTTGAGGCGTGGCGTTGTATAAGCTGGATTTTGTGTGTACGAAGACTTCTGAGCTCTATACTTCATCCTTAGTGCTTCTTCTCGCAACTTAAGAATGAAGTCATTTATATCCAGCTTTACAAGGATTCCATTCTGTCTCAGGTTAGACACGAATGTAGCCCACTTATCAGGCAATCCGTCTGCGAAGTTGCTTACTTTCTCTTCCATGGTAGTAGCCACTCCATGTGTATGCAATTCGCTCATCAAGTGGTAGAATCTGTCTATGACTTCGTCCAAACTTTCATTACCAATTGATGAGAAGTTATCGAATTTCTTCTTTAACTCCTTTGCCTTGATTGCTTTCAATGATGCATTCCCATCATATCTCTTCTCTAGCTCATCCCAGTTTCTTAGACTGTTTGTTCTCTGAATATTGGTGGAATATGTCTTTGGGGATAGACTGAGTGATCAATGCATACACTCTTTTCTCTGCATTGTACTTTACTTTCTCTGCATCTGTCATCCCGCTTAATGTTAGCACTCCATCAGCTCCCACCGTGTACTATAACCAATCTCAATGGCTTCCCACAGATTAGGATCTACTCCATTAAGGTAGATCTCAAAATGTTGTTTCCAGTGGGGAAACTCATCTAAAGTCAAAAGCTTTGGTGGTTTATTGTGATTCCCCACCTCACTCTCAAGCAGCAGCAGGTTCTGTATCCTTGAGTCCTTCCCAGCAGTAAAGGTTGACATCCGATCTTCCATGACTAATAAACTTATAATCTAATCAAACAAACTTTCACTGATGCGACTGAAGGATGCGAATGAGCTAATCATGCGTATAACTCTGCGATTGGTTCAATCGTGCGAATGAACTGGGCGATTGGTTTAGTCGTGCAATGAATCTGGTGCGTATGAGCTATGCAAACGAACGGTTCAGTCAGCCGAATGAGGGTGCGACTATGTCCAATCGTGCGTATGAGCAATGCGAATGGAGTCCATTCGTGCGAATGAGTCACTCATGTGCGACTGAAGCTGCTGTTTTGCGAAAATTTCTAGGTTTGACGGGTTTCAGCCGTAAAAATTCGAATTTCACAAGTTCTAATCGCCTAAGTCCGTAGAAAACAAACTTGATGAGCAGGGAACTTCCAAGATCACTTTTGATGCCAAAGATTGCGTTTTTAGTGCAAAACCACAAACTTTTATGCAATCTTGATTGAATCAACGTAATCAAGAGCCAAAAGCTCTGATACCACTTGTTAGGACCTGGTATTTGACGGAAATACCTAGAGATCACGTGTAAACCAGATCAAATAGTGCGGAATCCTATTTGATTGGCGATCCAATCAGTGAGAACACACGAAGAATAAATCAAGGATTGAAACTAACGTTAGAAGTCGATAAGGAATCGATCTAATGTGTTCTATGAACTTGGAGAACGATTTGGAAGGTTTCTGGACGGCTAGGGTTCGTCTGGAATCGTAATTGATCGAGAGTCCCTGTTTTTCACGAATTGAGTTGTATTTATAGGTTGGCACTATCCAATCGTGCGACTGAACCATTAGTTTGGTTCAGTCGTCCGATTGAACCATGCGGTTGGTTCATTCGTGTGACTGAGTGTTCAGTCATGCGACTGAGCCAATCTTATGTTACAGTCGTATGACTGATCCAGTCTCGTGGTTCAGTCGTGCGACTGAGTCAATCGTGTGAAGTTCTTCATGCTTATGTTCATTCGCATGAGCCATTCGCATGGGAACTTCATTAAGTTAAGTTTGAATGTTTTAGTTAATTAATATAAGATAATGTGCAACCATTCAAATAATCATAAACCCAATCAATTCAGTAACGACTCATTAATGAACTATTAAACATTATAACTAACAGACTATCAATATCATTTCACTAATCATACCAAACAAGATCTATTACATCACATACCATGATCTAGGGACATACATGTATCAACAGATTCCGCACTATTTGGTTTGGTTTAACATGTTAATCAATTGGTGTTTCATTCAAATACCAGATCCTAACAAGTGGCATCAGAGCATTGGCTCTTGATTACGTGTTGATTCAATAGTTTTGATACAAAAGTTCTGTTTCTTCATTAAAAACGCAATCTTTTTGTGTCTAACGGAGTCTTAGATGTTTCCTGACCTAAAAGTTTAGTTTTTCTGGCATACGGCGATTAGGGTTTGGTAAAATTCAAGTTTTTACGGCCAAAACGTTTAACCTACGACTTATCAAACTTCAGCAAGTTCAGTCGCATGATTGGCTCAATCGCACGACTGAGTTCATTCGCATTCTCCAACCGCATGATTGGACTCATTTGTACGCTCATTCGTACGATTGAGAATCTCATTCGGCGCTCAATCGCACGACTGAGTTCATTGGCATTCTCCAACCACACGATTGGACTCATTCGTACGCTCATTCGTACAATTGAGAATCTCATTCGGACTGTTCATCTACATTTGTTCAGTCGCACGATTAAACCATCAGCATTTGTTCAGTCGCACGATTGAACCATCTGCATTTGTTCAGTCGCACGATTGAACCATCCGCATTTGTTCAATCGCCCGAATAAGTCCAATCGCATACGTTCATTCGCATACATCAGCAGTTTGTTAAATAGTAAAGTTAAGTGAAATGGAGGATCAGTTTTCAGCATACACAGCAAGTAGTGATACTCGTATCCAGAATCTACTGTTGTTGGAGAAAAAAGTAGGAATTCACAATAAACCCCCGAAGCAACATTTTGAAATCTACTTAAATGGAGTAGATACGAATCTCTGGGAGGCAATAGAGTCGGGGTACAGCATGCCCGTAGGAGCAGTGGAGTTAAACTTACTCTAAGTGGAATGTCGGATGCTCAGAAGGTAAAACACAACGCTGAGAAAAAATAATCGCTTTGCTCACTCAGTCTATTCCGAAGGATATCTTCCATCAGTATTCGGAGTATACTCAAGCAAAGAAACTATGGGATGTGTTTGGAGAAGAGGTATGACGGAAATGCCTCACTCAAGGCCATTAAGGCCAAATCTTTGAAGAAGGAGTTCGACAACTTCTCTTCAATGGGAAAGGAAGGTCTGGATGATGTGATCGACAGATTCTACCACTTGATGAGTGAGATGCACACTCATGTGGTAACTCTACGATGGAGGATAAGGTTCAAATTTTGCAGATGGTCTACCGAGAAATGGGCTTCCTTCGTTTCAAATCTCAGACAGAATGGGATGCTCTCAAAGTTAGACATAAATGAATCATTCTTAAATTGAGGGAAGAGGAGCTTAGGATGAAGTACCTAGCCCAAAGGGCCAACTATGATCAGAATCCTGCACTCCTCCCATGTCCACTCCTCCGTCAAGACATCTGGCGCACCAACAAACTGCATTCCGTCCTCACAGAAAACAACAAGCGCAGCAATTCCAGCACAACTTCAAATTTCGGGGTCAAAACGTCAGGGTCGTCTAGCACCCTATATATGAGACCTGGAGCCCATGCATCAAAATTGAAAACCGACAACTTTGG
This sequence comes from Flaveria trinervia, assembly GCA_025506515.1. Taxonomy (NCBI): domain Eukaryota; kingdom Viridiplantae; phylum Streptophyta; class Magnoliopsida; order Asterales; family Asteraceae; genus Flaveria; species Flaveria trinervia. Next base: position 10,315,747 of record CM046449.1, on the reverse strand, counting down.
GAATGTTAATGTGGAGGTGGCCAAGAACACATGGACCTCTTAGTGTTGTAATCCACTCCTAATGATGACTAGTTGCTAGAAAGATAGAAATTGTCATCTGGCAGCTAAAGATTATTGAACACTGTGGACTGTTGGACCAAAAGAACCAACGAGCCAAGATCAGAAAACCTCTAAGTCCCACACGGTATCACAACAACTGCTGAAAGCCTCATCAGTAGTTTGACAAGTGCTGAAGACTTCAACAGCTGAAGATCAAGTGCTGAAGACCTTAACAGCTGAAGAACCAAAGTGCTGAAGTACAACAGCTGAAGAACACAAGTGCTGAAGCTGAAAGACCAAAGTACTGAAGTACAACAGCTGAAGAGTTCACAAGTGCTGAAGATCAACAACTGATGTACAAAGTCTGAAGACAAAGACTGAAGACATCAGCTGATGAATCTACTGAAGTCATCAGCTGATGAAACACCTGAAGGTCAAAGTCTGAAGATCAAGTACTGAAGCCTCAGTAGTTTGTCACAACTGCTGAAGAGTACTTCTTCAGTAGTTGTGATATCAGTAGTTTTATTTTCTATGTTTCAGTAGTTTTGTAAAACGACTGAAGAGCTTGTTCTTCAGTCGTTGTAGTTTCAGTAGTTTTATATTTTGTACTTAACTTGCTGATATGTTCTCAGTAGTTGTGAACATTTCAGTAGTTTGTTAAGAATTAGTTATTTCTGTATTGGATCTGCCAGTTGTCACTTTCCGTGATAACAGCAGTGACTGTTGCACTCTATATAAGGAGTGACAACCTATTGTAATCATTGAGTGAAATGAGTAATTGAATGGAATGAATGATTGATTCGATTAGAAATATTCTACATCTATAAACATTCCTAGAAATCAGAAATTCATATTCTCTCCCTATAACCGTATGCGATCTTAATGCTTACAAATATCGTTGGCTTGCTACAATTTGTCTAATTCGTGTTTGTATTCCGCTGCTTTATATTCTGATACATCAAACTTGTGATCACTGATCCTGTCAAATGGTATCAGAGCAGGTTAATCATTGATCGATCTAATAATTGATCATTGAAACTGCTATTCAAGATCCAAGTTTGATTGAATTAGCTTTTGTTTTTGCAAGAAACGGTTATAGAGATTGAATTTTCTGTATTTCTGCTCATTCATCCTGAGATCTTTTCTTGGTTCTCATTGAGTTTGTTGTGGTTTGTCTAAAACTTTTTAAAACTTGAACTAAACTGTTTTGAACTGAAAATGACCACTCCCTCCAATGATCCTCACAATACTGGTTCCTCAACCAAGCCTCCTATGCTGGTTAGGAATGAGTATAACATATGGCAAAGACGTATGCTCCATCACCTGTCTGTTAACAGCGCAGGGTGTTGGACATCAGTGGTACATGGTCCACACAAGCCTATGGTGAATAACCCGGAAACCAATCAAATGGTTCCGAAGAGGAGGGAGCAATACTCAGATGAGGATAAAAAGTTGCTTGAGATTGATGCAAAAGCCCATGGAATTCTGGCCATGGCTTTGCCCAATGAAATCTATTCTGGGCTAATGCATCATGAAACTGCCCATGACCTCTGGATTGCTTTGAAAGAACAATTTGGAGGAACAGATGAGGTCTTGGCAAAATAGAGAAATTCTTGCCCAACAATATGAGACATTCTCTCATAGAAAGGGTGAGACACTGACTCAACAATATGAGCGGTTTTCTTGTTTGATCTCTGAACTAAAAATGGTCAAACTTGAATACACCAATATTCAGATGAATAACAGATTTCTCAGATCACTGCCTGAGAGATGGGACACATATACTATTGTCCTACGCTCCAGTGCAAGTTTGGACAAACTATCTCTCACCCAACTCCATGGGAAATTGCTCACTTTTGAGAGAGAGATAGAACAGAAGAGAAAGCTGTCTTCATCTGGAAAGCTCACTGAAGACTTTATACAAGGCAACACTGCCTTGGTGGGTCATGAGTCAGAATATGCTTCATCTGAATGCCAGTATGATGAGCATATTAATTTCTCTTCGAGCACTTCTAATTCTGCATTTGTAAGTGTTGATGGTCAGTTCACTGGTGTAATAATGACAATTTATGTTCATTATGGATGATCTCAAGGGGATTGCTGATGATGACTTAGAAGAGATGGATATTTTGAGCCAAATGGCCTTGATAAATATCAGATCTCAGAAGTTCTACAAAAGAACTGGAAGAAAATTCCCAGGACTCTCTGGCAAAACCAAAGTTGGTTTTGACAAGAGCAAGTTGAGGTGTCACAAATGCCAACGGCTTGGACACTTTGCAAGAGAGTGTAGATCAACTGGATCAAACTCTACTGCACCCTTTGTGACTTTTCCTGGCAATAGTCAACAAAACAGAGGGCAACATCCTGTCACATCTAGTCATCATCCTCAACAACAATCTCCGGCATATTTTGTTCCTCAGGGTCAAATGCCATATCAGTACCCTGGTTATTACATGCCACAGTCAAATCAAGTTCAAGTTCCTATGACACCACAACCTCATGCATTACCAGAACCTCAGCCTTCCTATCTCATCAACAACCTCATCTCAACAACACAGCTTCTTCACCCCAGGAGTTGTTGACTGGAGCAGTTTACCAGATGACTTGTCTGGTCATGATCAACTGTTCTCAGGTGCTGGTCAACATGGTGGTGACAGTCCCTTTGGGAATCTAGCTCTTATGGCTTTGGAGTCTGCTGATACTTCATCTTCCAATGCCTCTACACCTCAGGTATCACAGGTATCCTCTGAGGCAAAAGCCAAATTATGTTCTGAACAATGCATAGCAGCATTTGCTTCCATTAGAGAAGCAAATGTAGCTTTAATTAATAAGAACATTGAGCTAGAACAAATAATTTCCAAAAACAAAGCTGAGTTTGAGTTTGTGCTCAAAGATAAAATGATGAGGTTTATAAACTGAATTGCAAAATAATTGATGATAAGGCTAGAGAAGATGTACTTCTAGAGAAGTACAAAGATCTCAAAGAAACCCTTGCAGTTACCCAGGTCGAGTGTGATAGATGGGTACAATCATGCAAAGGTTTTGAAATGCTTCTTAGTAAGCAATCTGCTTCAAATGTGAAGTTTGGAATTGGCTACAATCACACTGCTCCACCTACAGATTTTACCCCAAGAGCAGAGGTAGAATCTGATGGTGAGAGTGATAACCAATCCATCAAATCATGTGATCTACCTTCTGATACAGCACAATCAGAAGTAGCAGTCAGCATCAAGTCCTCTTTGAACCTATCAGCTGATGTTGATGGTCCAAATGCTGACATTCACATGATCAATAAGTTGATCAACTCAGGAGTTAATCCTGAAGGTCCTGAAAGGACTGGAGAGCAGGATTTAACACCTGAAGTTCAAACTTCAACTGCTGTCAGTACTGAAGAGAAGAAAACTGGCAGTAGAAAGAGTTTGAAGACTACTAAAGAGGATGTCAAGAAAGCAACCAATGCTTCCAAAGCATTGAAGAACAAGTCTTCTGTTGCTTCACCATCTTAGTTGATGATCAACCTAAGATGAAGAAGAAACCATGTGAAGTATGTGGTTTGTTCAATCATCTTACAGATGATTGTTGGTACAAAAGAGGTTCCAAACTCAAACAAAAAGAAGAAATTAATGAGAAAATGGTAAAAAAAAACTGAGTTTGAGACCACATTTGTATCAGCAACATCAAATCCTGTAACCCTTAAGTCCTTAAAGCAATCCAAAAAGGAAGGAGTTAAACAGGTGACAGCTGAGGGTGCTCAAAAGAAGAAGGTGCAACATAGGACCTTATCTAACTCCACTAGCAATGTGTCTGATGAGCTGAAAGCTTTATCACAAAATCAGACACAGCTGGTGATGATGGTACAACATCTGTTGGGTAGAGTTAACCAACTAGATTCTCCTATGTTGAAACCACAGAAAAGGAGGTCTAAGCCAAAGGACTCCTCTTCTACACCATCTTCTCTTCTCAGGCTGTTGTTACAAATAAACATGTAGTTTACCATCTATTGATGAGACCAGGCCCAAAACCAAAAAGGTTTGGGTCTCTAAAACTAACTGATTGTTTATTATTGCAGGGTTCTTCAACATGCCAAAGTAGCATCTGGTATGTAGACAGTGGGGGATCTATGCACATGACTGGGAACATCTCTCTTCTTCATGACTACTCTCAAGGAAAGAAGGGATTTGTCTCTTTTGGCAATGATGCTAGGGGTTACATCATCGGTAAGGGCTTTGTCTCCAATGGAGAAATCAAATTTGATGATGTTAATCATGTGGAAAATCTCAAGTACAACCTCTTGAGTGTCAGTCAAATGTGATAAAGGCCATGTTGCCCTTTTCACAAGTCAAAACTGTAGGATTCTGTCATCCAAAGTTTTGCACTTGATTGACAAGGTGTTGGATGATCACACTCTCCTGAAAGCCAACAGGACAGGAAGAGTGTATGCCTTAGATCTCTCTAAGAAGATAGATCTCAAAGGCAATCCTTGCCTATTTTCCAAAGCCTCTTTTCAAGAATCTAAACTGTGGCACAGGAGGCTTGGTCATTAATCTCAAAAACATGAATCAGCTTAGCCACAATAGTTTAGTCAGAGGCTTACCAATAAAGGAGTTCCACTGTGATGAAACTGCACTGCTTGTTTAAAAGGAAAACAGCACAAGGTCTCATTTCCTCCTATTGAAGTGTCCAAGTCCACTGCCTGCTTGCAATTACTGCATATGGATCTATTTGGTCCTGTGAGAGTAATGAGCATGGCAAAGAAGAAATACTGTCTGGTAATTGTGGATGATTACTCCAGATTTGTATGGACTTTCTTTCTACATTCAAAGGATGAGGCTGCTCAGAAGATTATCCACTTTGTGCTGTACATTGAGAAGCAGTATTCCCTTCCAGTCAAGTGTATTAGGAGTGATAATGGAACTGAGTTCAGAAATCATACACTTGATGACTTCTATCTTTCAAAGGGAATCAAAAGGCAGTTCAGCATTCCAAGGACTCCAGAACAAAATGGAGTAGTGGAGAGAAAGAACAGGACCCTCATTGAAGCTGCAAGGTCCATGCTGGCTGACTCAGGTTTGCCATTGACCTTTTGGGCCGAAGCTGTCAACACAGCTTGTTATGTGCAAAATAGAGTTTTAGTAAATCAGAGGTTGATGAAGACTCCATATGAAGTTCTCCATCATTTGGCTCCTCTGATTTCATTTTTCAAAGCATTTGGGTGTCCCTGTTTTATTCTCAACACAAAGGATCAACTCCACAAATTTGATCCTAAGGTGGATGCAGGATACTTTGTTGGTTATTCATCTACTTGCAAGGCATACAGAGTCTTCAACTGCAGAACAAAGATGGTTGAAGAAACTCTACATGTTAAGTTTAATGAATCTCCAAAGGACAAGATTCCACAAAGTCCTGTGGAGTTATTTGATTTGGACATACTGCAATATGTTCCTTATCAAACTCCTGCTGTTGCTCCTGTCAACAGTTCACCACCTGGTGGTACTGCTGATGATGATGATGATTGCAGTACTCACCTCTTCAGGTTTAGTGATCAGCTGCCTGACTCAACTAGACCTGATGTTCCTGTAGCGCCAGTAGCACCATCCACAACAAATGCTGATGAGATTTCTTCGAATTCAACTTCCTTTGAATTACCATCCACTGATTGGTTTCAAGGAAATGATTCACCATCACCATCTGTTGCTGCTGAACCGGCTACAAACACTTGCACAGATCTCATTGTGTATCAAGATCTGAAGAATCACCCTATGTCTCAAATCATTGGTGATATCACTGCTGGAGTATCAACAAGAAGTCAATTGTCAAATTTCTGCTTCTATGCTCTCTTCATCAGTCAGCAAGAGCCAAAGAATTATCACATTGCTTTAAAGGACAATGGATGGGTTGATGCCATGCAGCTTGAGCTTCTTCAGTTCAAGAAACAGCAAGTGTGGGAACTGGTTCCTCTACCTCCAGGTAAGTGTGCAATAGGCACTAAATGGGTGTTTAGGAACAAAACTGATGAAAATGGGCTTATTGTTAAGAACAAGGCCAGACTGGTTGTTCAGGGGTTGCACAAGAAGAAGGTATTGATTATGATGAAACCTTTGCCCCTGTAGCCAGACTGGAAGCAATTCGATTGTTTTTAGCTTATGCTGCTTATCAAAAACTTAAAGTCTTTCAAATGGATGTCAAAAGTGCATTTTGTATGGAAAAGTTAAAGAAGAGGTTTATGTATGTCAACCTCCAGGCTTTGAGGACAATAAACATCCTAATTGGGTGTATAAGCTTGATAAAGCTCTTTATGGGTTAAAACAAGCTCCCAGAGCCTGGTATGAGACATTATCAAACTTTCTTCTGGAAAACAATTTCACTAGAGGCTCCATAGACAAGACTTTATTATTAAGAAAGCTGGGCAGCATAATCTACTTGTTCAAATTTATGTAGATGATATCATTTTTGCATCCTCTGATCCAAAGTTGTGTGATGCCTTTACAAAGTTGATGCAACAGAAGTTTGAAATGAGTGCCATGGGAGAATTACAGTTCTTTCTGGGGTTGCAAATCAAACAAAAGGCTGATGGAATTTTTATTCATCAATCCAAATATACAAAAGATCTTTTGCAAAAGTTTGATTTACAAAACTGTAAGCCCTGTTCTACTCCCATGAGCAGCACCACACAACTGGACTCAGATCAGAAAGGTAAAGTGGTTGATGAAACACTTTACAGATGTATGATTGGGTCCTTGATGTATTTAACAGCTTCTAGACCAGATATTATGTTTGCTACATGTGTTTGTGCTAGATTTCAGGCTGCACCTAAAGAGTCTCATCTGATTGCAGTCAAGAGGATCTTTAGATATCTGCAAGGCACTCCATCTCTAGGTTTATGGTATTCTACCAGACATTCTGGTAAATTAGTTGCTTTTCTGACAGTGACTATGCAGGGTGTAAGTTGACCAGGAAATCAACTTCTGGTGGATGTCAATTCCTAGGCAACGCTGCTTGATTTCTTGGCAGAGCAAGAAACAGACCTCAGTTGCTACATCCACTGCGGAAGCAGAGTACATTGCTGCTGCAAGCTGTACATCTCAGGTACTCTGGCTTCAAAACCAACTTTTGGATTATGGCATTACAGAGACTAAGACTCCATTGTTAATGGATAGTGCTTCAGCTCTTTGCATTGTCAAAAATCCAGTCCAGCACTCTAGGACCAAACATATAGAGATCAGACATCATTTTATAAGGGATTGTTTTGAAAAAGGTCTGATTGATCCTAAGTTTGTGCCTAGTGCTGATGAGCTTGCAGACATTTTTACTAAGCCTTTGGATAGTTCAACTTTCCAAAACCTGGTGTTAAGGCTTGGTATGCTGCAGCTAGAATAGGTGACAACTACTGATGATCTCAGTAATTCATACTGATGATCATGAGTGCCTGTCACATATAAGTACTGATGAGCTCTTTTAACCTCAGTAGTTTTTATAACTACTGAAGGCTAAATGTCTCACAAGTACTGAAGTACTTCATCTGCTCTAAACTACTGAAGTAGTTACAACTACTGATGCAGTCATAACTACTGCAATCAGTAAAAACAGATAAGTACTGATGTCTATGAAACAACTGAAATCAGCCATAAAGACTGATGAATGTGTTGAGGACAGTTTGAAACAGCTGAAAAGCTAAGAATTGACGAAAACAGCTGAAGAGAACTTTCTCTTCAGTCGTTTGTACAACTGCTGTTTCATTTTAAACAACTGAAGCAAAACCACGTCTTCAGTAGTTTTATAACTACTGATGACTAATACCAAGTCTTCAGTTGTTTACAACAGCTGATGACAAAAACTGTCTTCAGTAGTTTCATAACTACTGATGACAAACACCATGTCCTCAGTTGTTTCAATCATCTGAAGTCAAAACCACGGTCTTCAGTAGTTTTCTAAACTACTGATGCCTAACACCACGACTTCAGCTGTTTCAACGTCTGAAAGGATAATACCATGTCAACGGTCGTTTAAAACTACTGATGACTAACACCACATCCTTCAGTCGTTTCCTCACCCGTACCCTATAACCCTTAACCTGAGCTCTCCATGCTTCATCTTCTTCAAACCTAACGTTCCTCTCCAAAACTTCCATGGCGTCTATGCAAATTAAACCGCGACACAACTGTGTTGCCTACCTCACAAAATCGCCGATCTGGACTAAGTTCGATACTGCTATCGATCTTATGGTTCAGTCCCAATACAACAAGGCATTCCTTCTGAACCCCGTTTTACATGCCGAATCCTTGAACCAATTTTGGATGAACGTTACTGTTACAACTGAGGAGAGCAACACACGATCCCTCCGGTCAGTCGTCAACAACAAAGAAGTAGTGATTACTCCTGCAACAATCCGTAAAATTCTTCAACTGAGTGATGCTACCTCTCCTGCTGGATATCCGAAGGGCACCATAGATCTATCATTTGCTCAGCATGGATATCAAGGTGATCTCAGTGCCACCACCATCATGAAGAAACACTTTAATGACGCTGAGCGCCTGATTTTTCACATGGTCAATGTATGTTTGGCCCCTAAGACATCGTCTTGGGATCAAATGTCCACCAAATGGCAGCAGGTAATGTATTCTATCCTTGAGCAACAACCACTGAATTTTTCAGAATTAATATTTTCAGAGCTCAAAGATATGGCTCAAAAACTAACTGCCAACCGTTGGATACTCTATCCACGGTTCATAATGGCCATTATTATAGACCAGCTTAATGCTGAGGGACTTGTTGGCTTGGGAGTCCCTGCTACGGCTGTTCTGCCAGAAGTATACTCCCGGCACAACTCTGACCGGACACTCAAACTGGCTGCCAAGCTGCGAAAACCCACGCAGCTGGAACCCACAGCCACCACCTCCAAATCCAATGTCCCCACCAAACCCACCAAAAAGAAACCCAAAATGGCTACTCAGGGAATTGAGTCCCCTGAGGATGCTCCTGCACCACAAACGCAGGATATATCCACTAGTCCAAACCCCCTAGTGGATACAATGACTCTCCAGCCACAGCCGCTCAGGCTTCCTCTCAACAGGAGCCTGCAGCAACCCAAGGGGCACCTACTTATCTGGGATCTTACTCACTTGAGGAGATTGCCATTGAAGAGCACCATCCACCCCAGGTGCACACTGCTTCTAACCCCTTACCCCAAACAACCGCCCCTCACAGCCCAACTTTAATAGTTGCACAAGTGCTGACTCAATTGCACTCCTCACCCCCTCCCCAGAAACCACTTACTACTGGGAATACCTCTACAATTGAGGGGGAGGAACACAGTGCACCTGAGAACCCACAGCACAGGGTTTCCCAATTCTATCTCCTGGTGTAGACAAGGAGCTTAGAATATCTAGTGAGGCTGCCACCTCCTCTGACTCAGCACATGACCAGAGTGAGGCTGGTAACATTGCTAAGACCTCCCTAGAGGCAACAGCTGATGATGGACATTGTCCTGAGGCTGGAAGTCCCCAGTACCAAGCACAAGGGGCACATGCACCAACTGGTCTACACCCAGTGCATGTAAATCCTGCTCTAAGCAGGAGGTCAGGTGATTCAGTATCAACTGATGATGACCTGAGCTTCTTCTATGATGTAGTTGCTCAAAACACCATTCTAGAGGATGAGGTTAGCAGACTCAAAGCTGCTGGCCAAGATGTCTCAGGATGCAAGTCCATCTGCCACATCATACACCCACAGATGGCACCTTCCCTTGAAGGTTCCCAAACACAGAGCCACCCCAAAATCAACCACCTGCCTCTGCTTCAGGCCCTACTTCTCAGGAACAGAACCCTCCTGAGCAAATAGGTGCTGTACTCCAAAATTCCCTCCCTCTCATCACCCCCATAATCACTGATATAGTGATCAAAGCCCTTGATGAGAGGCTTTCCTCAACATTACAGCCCTGGTTGATGCTGCTGTCCAAAGACTCTTTCTGCGGTACCAACCCCTTCCTCCAATGCAACCAAAAAGGGGGAGAGTACTGCAGTGAAAGAAAGGAAGAGGAAAAGATCTGAGGAAAAGGAAGAGGAGGAAAAAGAAAAGCAACCTCTGCTCACGTACAAGCGAAAGAGAAGTGCTGATGATCACACTGCTGAAGACAAATCCTTGGAGGAGCTGGTCAAAGAAGCTGACACCACACACAGCCGCTCCATGGATAAAATAATTGAACAACTCTTCAGGCAGTTTGACACAGCCACACTGGATAGTGAGATCAGAAGGTTAGAAGTACAAGAGATACAAACCCGATGGGCAGGGTATGATGCTCTTGAGAAAGAGAGGTTGGAAATAATGATCCGCTTTATTGCAAAATACTTGGGAAGATCATTAATGGAGATCCGCGCATGGTCCAGGGACAGCATTCTGGCTATAGCCACCAGAATCTGTCTGTCTGAGCAATTCAACAAAGGGATTATTGTGGAAGCCCTTGATGAGGCGGGGCTGGCAAAAGGTTAGAGATGGCTAAACTCACAAAGGCAAATTAACTACAAGGATGCTAGATCAACCTCCCTTCCACCCACTCAAACAGATCCTATCCCTCAAATCTCCCAACCAACCTCTAAGCCAAAATCCAAACATCCTCTTCTTCAAAACCAATCCCTTCACCAACCCAACCATCATCCAGTGATGTACCCCGAAGGAGGAAGGGTGCTGAGGAGGAAGAAGAAGAGGATGAAGATGATGATCTGCCACTCTCTGCTGTGTTCTGAAGCTACCAAAACCCCGAAGTCAACCCATGATCACACCTGACTCTCAAAGGGAAATGGTCAGAGTCAAGATAGAAGAAGAAGAACAGCAGAAACAGCACGATGAGCAACTGTTGAAGATGGTTGACAAGGAATTTCCTCAGTCATCATCTATTCAAGCCATGAAAGGGCATGCTCAAAGGCTGTACACTCTCAGACTCAGGCACACCTTTCAGTATCAGAAGGAGAGAGTGAGTATGGCCAGACCCCAGGGTGAGTTCTAGAATCCATAAAAGAACTATCCCACACAGATACAACGGCCAAGTACGAAAAACAATAGAATCTACCATCATGTTGGCCGTTGTAGTCTCACCTTGGGAAATCATTGATGAATTCAAGAAAGCTCACCAAGCAAAGAACACCTCAAGCCTTACTAGAAAACAAGATGATTAAGAAGGGGTTGTTATATAAAAAGCTTGAAGACATCCAAAAGAATGAGCTCCAGTTACTCCTTGAAGGCAACCATCCTGATGAATTTGTATATAGGGAGGTAACTACGGTGAGCTGAAAATGGCAGGACCATGAAGTACTTATCAGAGTACTATGGTCCAGAGTTCTTCTTCGAAGGAGGAGCTGAAGAACTCTCTCAAGAGGAACAAATTGTTCTCCTTGAGGCCTATGTTCGTGAGTCATACAGACTCATTATGGGGAAGTAAATCTCATGAATGGGATAACAACTCTGTGTCCAGTTCCCCAAAACAGAGTTCCTTCATATACTCTGCCAAACAAATATTTGAGATTTCTTCCCAGGCCGGAGCGTACATGGGTCATCTTCTCTACTGATCAAGAAGGAAAAAGACCAACATTTTGCCATCAATAAGTGGGAGTATAAATAAGTTAGAGGTTTTGGCTGCATTGGTTCAGGGGGAGTTTGTTGGACCAAAAGAACCAATGAGCCAAGATCAGAAAACCTCTAAGTCCCACACGGTATCACAACAACTGCTGAAAGCCTCATCAGTAGTTTGACAAGTGCTGAAGACTTCAACAGCTGAAGATCAAGTGCTGAAGACCTTAACAGCTGAAGAACCAAAGTGCTGAAGTACAACAGCTGAAGAACACAAGTGCTGAAGCTGAAAGACCAAAGTACTGAAGTACAACAGCTGAAGAGTTCACAAGTGCTGAAGATCAACAACTGATGTACAAAGTCTGAAGACAAAGACTGAAGACATCAGCTGATGATATCTACTGAAGTCATCAGCTGATGAAACACCTGAAGGTCAAAGTCTGAAGATCAAGTACTGAAGCCTCAGTAGTTTGTCACAACTGCTGAAGAGTACTTCTTCAGTAGTTGTGATATCAGTAGTTTTATTTTCTATGTTTCAGTAGTTTTGTAAAACGACTGAAGAGCTTGTTCTTCAGTCGTTGTAGTTTCAGTAGTTTTATATTTTGTACTTAACTTGCTGATATGTTCTCAGTAGTTGTGAACATTTCAGTAGTTTGTTAAGAATTAGTTATTTCTGTATTGGATCTGCCAGTTGTCACTTTCCGTGATAACAGCAGTGACTGTTGCACTCTATATAAGGAGTGACAACCTATTGTAATCATGAGTGAATGAGTAATTGAATGGAATGATGATTGATTCGATTAGAAATATTCTACATCTATAAACATTCCTAGAAATCAGAAATTCATATTCTCTCCCTATAACGTATGCGATCTTAATGCTCACAATATCGTTGGCTTGCTACAATTTGTCTAATTCGTGTTTGTATTCCGCTGCTTTATATTCTGATACATCAAACTTGTGATCACTGATCCTGGGCTTTGCAAGTATGGACTAATGTGGGCTTGTCAAGTGCTATCCGACAAGCTAAAAAAGTTTTGTCAAAAGCCGGGACAGAAGTTGGTTGCTACCAAGACACACCATTGGCTTCGACAAGTCAAAGGTTACTTGTTTCAACGGGTGAAAGGGACACTTCAAGCGGGAGTGTGTAAAGCCAAAGAAGACTGTGAACGGTAATCCCTTTCTTTGTCATTCAATTGTTATAACAAAAGCCACATCTAGCAATTTCTTACTTCATCAAAGTAGGACCCCACAGCCTTGACTGCTAATGAGGATGAAGACAGTACTGGAGCTTTTCGGTCGTGTCACCGGGAGATCCAACATAGCGAATGTGGAGGACATTGATGACGATCGCTAGTGAAGGGAGACATAGCAAAGAGCTTGCGATGTCAAATTTTGAAGACACTGCACCTGTGTCAACCATCTCTTGCCTAAGAAGAAAAATATGCATCAACGTCAGAATCACCAGAACCAAATCAACAGATTTTTGTACTCAGGCTGATTCTCTTCAACATCTCAGGTAGTCTACTGACCAATTGTTTAAATACTCATGCTTGTTTTAGAATGTAATAAATTTAGAGAAAGATAGATTTAAATCTTTTCTAGGTTATAGATCAATGATAACCTAGTAAGGACCTGGAACGTGCACTAAGGCAATAGAGTTTTAAACCAAACGAGTCAGTATAAGAAAGATAGACCTATTGAATAAAAGCTTAGGAAATGAGGTAGTCACCTTTAAACAAGCAAATGACTTTGGTACTATCTGAACTCCCTAAGGACACTAAGAAGCAAAAGGTTGTTTTAGAAGTAGAAGTCAACTCGTTAAAACAGAAACTGCATAGTTCACAGCTCATCACACATTGTCCAACACTTAGTGAGAGAGAGAAATAATGGGAGGGGTCGGGATACAAAGTGGTTTCCACCACCTGAAACAGATTAGCATAACCCATCAAGGATCACGTGGTGTCCACTTCTCTTGTTAGTGATCCAGATTCCGTAAGTAAATCAAATGAATCTGACTCTAAACAAAAGGGCCACTTCAAAGGCAAAAGGAAAGATGCCTTGTGTTAACCTAGAAACTGAATTTGAAAAGGTTAATTTAAAGTCTGGTCAAACCAAGTCAAACCAGAACCCAAAAAGACTATAAACCTAATCAATCACAGCATCATGTCAAAGTCCAGGTAAACAAGAGATAAAAGATGTAAAACCAGTAAAGCAATTAAGTTTGTAAACCAAATCATACATCTAATAAAGAAGTGTCTCAATCCAAACATAATAAGGTCAACTGCATGACTTTACATTCCACAAAACATATAAACCATAAAGTTGAAAGCAGATCTTGCTATAATTGTGGAGAGTATGGTCACATAGCGTCTTAGTGTCCTTATTATCAAACACCGAGGAGGAAAGTAGAACTTTCATTATCTACACCTAGATCTTTTAAGAGGAACTCAGTGACGCCTCCAAAAGGGCTAGTGAACCCAAAGTTCAATCCATCAGCCAGTCGTCTGTCTATCACAAACAGGCCTTACACAAAGTGGACTATGGAAGAAAATTCGTCTCAGCGTCTGAAAATGAGAACAAACAGAAACCTGAGCTTCCCTCACCTCAAATGGTCAATGGTTGAGTTTATGATGTGTGTGTGATGCCTCAGGGAAACCCAAGCCAGTGAAGGCATGGGTTCCTAACATGAACTAATGTTTTCATTGAATGTGCAGGGTGTTCGCTATAGTGTTGACTAACACGTGGATTGTAGATACCGCATCCAGGCACATGACAGGAATAGAGCTCTCTTATCAAACTTCAGACAAATCAAAGGAGGGCATGTTTCATTTGCTGGAAACAAAGGCGGGTACATCACAGCCCAAGGGGAAGTGGGAAATGAGAAAATTAAGTTTGATAAGGAAACTACGTCCAACAACTACAAAATAACTTGCTTTCAGTCTCTCAAATTGTGATAAAGGATTCAAGGTAGTCTTTGACAACAAGAAGTGCTATGTTCTAAGGAAGGACTGCTTGATTCCGGAGGACCAATTCTAATGTCAGCTTCAAGATATAATGATCTTTATGTTTTGGATCTCTCAAAGACCTCTACAATGGATCATGAATTCAGTGCTTCTTGTCCAAAGCTACTGAGAAGAACTCCATCTCCTGGCATAGGAGAATAGGACACATAAATCTAAGGAAGATGAATCACTTGGTCCAGAATGATCTAGTGAGGGGAGTAAATGTCAAAAACTTCCAACTCCCGGATTTCTGTGTTGCATGCAAAAAGGGCAACAGATGAAGAAGTCTCATAAGGAAGGAAAGTTCATTCTATAGAACTTCCTCTTGAGCTCCTTCACATGGATCTGTTTGGTCCAGTCAGTACAAGAAGCATTGCAGGCGACTTGTATTGCTATGTAGTTACTGACTACTCAAGATTCTCTTGGGTAATGTTTCTGAAATCCAAATCAAAAACATTTGAATCCTTCAAGGATTAGTAAACACTGGAATCCCTATACAAGCTAAAGGTACGACAGGTGCGCTCAGACAACGGAACCGAGTTCAAGAATCAGTGGATGGAGGCCAATTGCAAGGAAAAGGGCATCAATTCACCCCTGCCTACACTCCTTAGATGAACAGGGTTGCTGAACGGAAGAATCACAGCTTGATAGAGATGGCACGTACTATTCTGGCAGACTCGAAACTGCCTATTCAATTCTGGAATGAAGCAGTGGCAAATGCATGTTACATACTTAATCGAGTTCTGGTTGTGAAATGCCATGTAAAAACGTGCTACGAGTTACTACAATGACGTAAACCTAACTTAGAGTATCTCGAGCCGTTTGGTGCTCCATGCACCCTGCTGAAGAACTCAGAAGGAAAGTTTAGTGAGAAAGTTGATGAAGGATTTTTCTAGGATACAACATACCGAACAAGACGGTTTACAACACTCAACGGGTTAGAGGTGTGTATAACGTTGATGTTCAGAGATATACCACACTGCCTGCTGGAAAGGACCTTCTTACTTCTTCGACTATGATGGATCTTCAAATCCTTCATATTCCTTTTTCTGCTTCAGAAGACGAGTTGGCAAACAAGATAATGTATGATTCTTGAACACACCGTCTCAAGACTCAACACCATCCAGTTCACAAATCCATCATCTACCATTCAGGGGAGCACTTGATGTGAGTGACTCCTCCTCTGATGAAGAAAATGTGGGAAATGATCAGCACAACCTGGATGCACAGGTTCCGCCTACCTCAAGTCCACAAGCATCTGATAATGATGCACCTGAGATGTCGGAACCTCAGACTCCTATTGCCTCAGATTCATAACCAAATGTTCACAATCTTGATTCTGAGGTAGTAGTTCCAACAACTCCGGCTCACGTCTAAACATCTATCATCCTTTGGATAATGTTATAGGAGTGAGATCAGGGTTCAGACTAGAAATCAGCTATACTCAGCTGATTATGCCTCTGTGATGGAAAAGGATACCTTCACGATGGTGCCTACCACTGCTTTCGTGTCTCAGTTTGAGCCAAAGTATGTAAGTGAAGCACTGAATGATGAGGCTTGGGTGAGTGCCATGCAGGAAAAACTTCTTCAGTTTAAGAAGTTAGGTGTATGGACTCTAGTATAGACCTAAAGGTGCTAAAGTCATCGGTACCAAATGGGTCTTGAAATGCAAAAAGATGATCAGGGAGTGATCATCAGAAACAAAGCTCCGGCTTGTTGTTCAGGGTTTTCGACAAGTTGAGGGTATCGACTACAATGAAGTGTTTGCACCAGTGGCATGGATGGAAGCAATCCGCATCTTCCTTGCCTATGCATCTTATATGAAAATCAAAGTTTATCAACTAGATGTGAAGAGTGCGTTCCTTCATGGTGAGATTAGAGAGACAGTGTATGTTAGTCAACCGAGGGATTTGAGGATCCATATCATCAGGACAGAGTTTACAAACTCGACAAGGCACTATATGGGCTTCATCAAGCTCTGAGGGCCTGGTATGAGAAACTCTCGACTCATCTTGAAACATGTTTTCGCAGTGGAGTCATTGATGTACATTGTTATCAAAGAAAAGGATGGAGATTTACTGCTGGTACAAATCTATGTCGATGACATAATCTTCGGTTCCAAGAACGAAGAATTATGCAAAGAGTTTGAAGCAGTAATGAAGGCGGAGTTTGAGATGAGTGCAATGGGGGAGATGAAGTTCTTTCTCGGGTTACAAGTGGATCAGACACCAAATGGGATCTTCCTACATCAGACCAAGTATGTAGGGGATATTCTCAGTCGGTTGACATGGAGAATGCTTCACAGCTGGCACTCCACTTGCTACAAACCATGATGTAGCACCCGATGAGAGGTGATCTGGTAGATGCCACTATGTACCAGGGATGATTGGATCTCTCATGTATCTCACTGCCTCACGACCTGATATCATGTATGCTACATGTTTATGCTCACGATATCAGGCAAAGCCTAAGGTGAACCATCTAATTGGGGTCAAAAGGATTTTTCGTTCTGAAGGGCACACCCACACTTGGGTTGTGGTATCCTCATGATGATGACTTTGAGCTTACAGCGTATAGCGACTCGGATTATGGCGACTGCAAGATGAACTACAAATCTACATCAGCAGGGTGTCAGTTCTTTGGAAGAAGATTAGTAACCTGGCAGTGTAAGAAGCAGACCTCAGTTGCATTGTCAACCTGTGAAGCTAAATACGTTGCTGCTGCAAGCTGCTGTTCTCAAATCATATGGATTCAACAGCAAATGCGAGATTACGGTTTGAACTTCTCTTCTACTCCTATCTTTGTTGATAACTCTGCTGCAATTGCAGTTACTAAGAACCCGGTCCAACATCCAAAGACCAAACACATCGGTATTAAATACCACTTTATACGTGACTGCTTTGAAAAGAACTTAATCGATGTGGTAAAAATAAATACGGATTTTCAATGCGCTGACCTCTATACAAAGGAATTTGACAAACCATGTTTTTTTATATTTGTTAGAGGTCAACGGAGTTAAAAAGAAAAGTGAGGTTGTTCCTGAAGATGACCATGTATAGTCCGATGCGTCGTGTCTTGTTTCTTTTATTTTTTCAATTTTTAATTTTATTTTATTTTATTCTCTTGTCTTTGTTTAATTTTAATTAGTTTAATTACAATTGGTTTAATTCCTTGCCTATTAAAATCCTAAAACGCTAATCCATGATGGTTTTATAATTTTAGGGGGAGAATAGGTTTAGGCAATATAAAAAAAAGGCGAGGGAAAAGAGAGGCAAGCTGATAATAATAAGATCGTATGTGTGATACCGATTCAATTTTTGGAATATGATAGTACACAGTACAAACCATTTGGGACTTTAAAAATCAAAATTGGAAAAGATGCAAAGCTCATGTATAAGTCTGTGTAGTCTGAGCAATATAAAGGAAATATGATAGATAAGCTAGCTACCACTAAGGTAACACAAAGAAAGTAGACCTAAAGGTTGCTAGACCACAGATGATATGTCGGTAGATTCAAAAAAATAGATGACTAGACCTTTTGGTGATCTCAAGATTAAACTAAAATGTTTGACTAGTTGTGGGTAACACCTTATCCCTGGTTAACACAATCAACAAGATTCCAATAAGGGGTGACGAGCAAAATAAAAGCCACAAATGTGTGCGTAAGACCAAAGCATGAGCAAAAGCACATAAAACAATGCAATCAAACTGATAACTGATGTTGTTGGTGAGATCTATGCAAAAAGAGTGAAAATGCTCAAACAAGAAGATGGGTTATGTGCCTGTCTACTGTGCGGTGGCACTAACCTGAGGATAAGCATAATCTATATATTCTAGAACTCATTGTTGTTTGCCGCCTCTCTGCTGTGCGATGGCACTGACCTGAGGATTGGCTTCTCTTTGAAAGTTCTAAGAATAGTCTCTTCTTGAACACTACCCTGAGACCGCTCAAAAATCTCCTAAGGAATGTTGATTACCATATAAGTGTGGGATCCACAAATGCTGGTTGAAATAAACAAACCTTAAACTGTCACCAAATTATGTTGAAAGTCTGTGCATGAATTTAAGAGGACAAGTATACTGACAATCATTGTGGCTATAATTCTTGAAAGTTCAAATCAGTGTGGGGACCTGAGAGTACTAGCATGATTTCCTAGCTTTTCTAACTGACTCCAGATGAAAAACAAGAATAGAGCATCAAAGTCTTTTAAATAACTTGTCCTGAATGATTTGAATCTCCTGTATGATTCCAGCTTGAATTGGTCCATGTATGGTTTAAATGATTGAGGCTGCTCTCTTAGAAAAATTATTCCTTAGAATTACGTCTTGGAAATTAACCTTCACAAAAACACAAAAACATGTCCTAGTTTTAACTTTCAGTATTATTTCTTTTATTTCTGTACAAAGTCTGTCAATTCAGTTTTGTGTAGTATCGGACTATGTCATGGAAGTTGATAAAGGACCTTATCATCCAAAAGGTCACGTCTGAGGTGACCACACGTGCTTTCAAATAAAATTGGGTCACGTCAGAGGTGACAAAATGTTTTAAAAAGATCATATCTGAGGTGATCAAAGGTTTTTCAAGATAAAATGATCATGTCTGAGATAATCAAGTGCACATAATGTTTATTCAAAAGTTAAAAGGGTGTAATATGTAAAACTAGTCATAAAGTCAAATTCATGAGTCTGACCCATTGCACGAATGGACCATGAGTATGGACCAATCATACAAATGGACCATACTCATGCATTAAATAGCCTAATGGACATGTGTATGAACCATTCACCCGAATGGCTTATCAAAATGACCCATTCGACCGAATGGGAGTGTGCGAATGAGTCAGTCGACCGACTGAGCTCCAGTTGGCCGACTGAAAGTGCACGACTGAGCCAATCGCCCGACCGAGTTCCATTCGCCCGAATGAACCAAGCGAATGAGTCCAGTCGGCCGATTGAGCTCAGATTCAGTATAAATAGGGCCACAGTCAATCGCATTCAGCTCATCACTTCCAATCGCCCTTATATCGCACATCCTACAGTTACGCTACCCAAATTTATTTAGACCTCTATTATACATTCCTATTGATCTTCTGATGTGTGTGTGCATTCATATAGGTATAATGTGATGAAATCTCACAGAAATCAGAAGATATGATGCCCTAATTAGTGATTCGCGATTGAAACAAGAACTGAACAACTCAATGGATTAATGACCTACTGAAACCATGTAAAATGTTAAAAAATAAAGTTATTAGGTTATTAGTTAAGTGATTGCAAGTCTAAAGAACCTATACACAACGTTTAATTTCATGATTTGGTCAAGATTCGAACCTCAGTCGACCGAACAGTGGGTCATGCGACTGGTCATCTGGATGAACTCCATTCGCACGATTGAGCTGGCCGAATAGCTCAATCGGCCGAATGTATCATACGAATGAGCTCAGTCAGCCGACTGAACCAATCGTAAGATCAGTCAACTGATTGAACTCAGTCGCCTGTTCATTCACCCGAATGAGTCCAGTCGCATGATAGGACAACCGACTGAACACAGTCACATGATTCATTCGCATGAATGAATCAGAATGAATTCTATCAAATTACTTGGAAATTATTTGTGTTATGTGAGTATCTAATGTTTATGTATCTTGTGTTACAGATTGATGGCTGATAGATGGTCTATCAATCCCAAGCATAACATTTGTGCTCATTTAGACCACATAACTTGGAATGGTGCCGAGTTTGTAGAGATCATTGCCTTTCTCAAGCGATCAAGGATACACAAGGCTATCTCTACTCCATGCACTCCCTATAGGTCTATACACCAGGCATTTTGGGAGAATGCATCAGTGGACAAATCACGAGAGCCATATAGCATTCGGAGCTCCATCTATGGTATGGACATAGATATTACTGCTGAAGACATTCAGCGTGTGCTTGGGTTGGGAGATGATGCTGGATACCCCACCAAGCTACACCCACTGAAGGTGAGAGGCTGTTTTCTGAGGATTAAGTACGTTGGGGACATCAACTCAGTGTGCTCAACAAGAGCAACACGTGCCCCCAGTATAAGTACTTGGCACATGTTATTCCGAAGTGCATAGCTTCCAGAAGGGGTGGGTTCGACGACCTATGAGACCAGATACAAAATGCCTACGTGGCACTGGTACTGAACTACCCCTTCAGCTTCTCTAGCATGATCTTCTCTTACCTCGTGGAGAATCTGGAGGAAAAGGGAAAAGAGGGTTTCTGTATGTACCCCAGGTACTTGCAGCTGATTTTTGATGAGAAGCTGCCATCGCTTCCAAAGGAGCGCCACGATGCAGTGGCTTTGGAGATCATGGATGATACGACTCTGGGTCGTATGAGAGTTTACCGGGGTAAGCAGGTAAAGCCCCAGGTAAAGAGACTTATCGGCCATATGGCCAAGGAGAACTACATGGCGCCAGGCAGGCGTAAGTAGCGTCACGTAGACAGCGACTCAGATGATGAGCAGCTACAGCTCCAGAGCACGACTCTGATGATGATGATAGCGGGGATGCTGGAGATGAAGGGCCCACTCAACCAGGGGCCCCACTACTGATAGTGCATGTCCAGCATCTGCCCCCACTAGAGATGTAGCAAAGACTACCAGATTCCACTAGGAATTCATACCTGGTGAGGAGGAGGAGGAGTCAGATGAGGAGCCACTGACCCGTACTGTGGGTAGCAAAGTCGTTGCCATAGAACGGGGGCTCAGGGCGGTTGGTGAATGCCCCGGTGGGTCGGGAGAGGATAATACTGATCCCACATATGCTCTTGATCAGCCGAGTCGTGCCCTAGGGGGAGCATCCTCCTCGACAGGATCGAGGAAGAAGAGGATGGCTCAGCCCATGGTATGAAGAAAAAGAAAAGACGACTCACCTTCATTACTACCTCCACCACCACAACCACCACCACTTCTTCTGCCACCACTACCACCACCATAGCTACCTCCACTAACATACCACCCACTTTCACCACTACACCTCCACCCTCCACTACTACAGCCACACCTCCACCAGTGATTCCACCCCCAATCCACATCACATCCACCACCACTTCAGCTTACCCATCACCACCCACACACATACCACCTACCATATTTACCACTGCCACCACCACCACCTCTAGCCACCAGGCAGGACCATCATATCACCCATCCTTTCCTTCAGGATCATCTCTACCTCCAGTGGGGTAGAGGAATAGCTTTCAGCACTAAATCATATGGTGTTGAAGCTGTTAGCAGCCGATGATGAGAAGACTGCTCAACTTCGATAGTTAGTGGAGCTTCCTGCTAATAATCACAGCAGATTCTCAACAGGCACAACAGATTGAGGAGCAGGCTCAGCAAATGGCTGCTCAGAGTCAAGAGATTTCCCACCTCAAGGAGAAAAATGTGTTATCTACTAAGAAGATTGAGGAGTTAGAGGTTGCTAAGAGGACCATCCTGCTCAAACTTAAGGGCACAAAGGATGAGCCTCTGAAGATCAGAGAGGGAGACCGTGATGATAGTGATGATGATGAGAGTGATGATGATGATGATGATGATGGTGATGATGAAGGTTATGATAAGGATGGAGGAGACATTGAAGGAGGAAGAGAGTCATCTGCTTCGGGTGCACAGGAAGCTAGTGAGAGGCGGACCAAAAAGACTCAAGATCCAGGTGCCTCGACATCAGCCCCGACAGCAGAAGAACACAGGATCCAAGACAAGAGTAATATTTAGATGTTTTATTGTTATTTAAAATCATTTGTATTTGGATCATGTATAAAATTTATGTAATGAATGTTTATATGTAATGTAAATGGTTATGTCTTGATTATTAATTATTGATTGTTGTGTTGAATGTTTAAATCAAGCAGATCTAGATTTTCAATGAGATGAATATGATATTGCTCCACTCCAACAGATCAAGACTCAACTGACGTTGATTCTTGATCTGCAAGGTATTGTAAGGAGATCTGTGATGTATACTCCTAAAGAAGGAGAAATCATTCACAATCTCACTGATGAGCAACTAGACGACATGTTCAAGTTGAATGCTAAAGAGATTGTGAAAGATGCCCCTACTGTGATTGTAGAGAGTGACGATGAGCTTCAGGATGTCGATGAGACTAAGATAGAAGATGTCACTACTCAACACTATCCACAGTACACTGACAAGGAGGGAACTGCCATTCCCAATCTGGGAGACACTCTTGTCGGTGACACTTTTGAGACTTTGGACAGGATGGAACAAGAGTCCAGAAAGGATAAAGATAAGGCCCAAGCCATAGATGCTGAAGTGAACATTAAAAAGGCAGAATAGGCAACATGTTTTGAGGAGCTAAGAGCCCAACGCAGTGCTTCAAGGTCAACTGCCTACACCAAACTGTATAAGGTAAACAAACATCAAGAGGTGGCAGGCAGGATCATAGCATGGGCACATTTTGAAGACCTCAACGTTTATGCTGTTAAACGTGAGAAGGGAATTGAGTATTTCAGGTTTCCACATGACCTGAAGACTCTTCCAGGTTTTGAGCTTAACCAGTTAGCAAAGTTAAAATTGCTATACGCTGACCCTCGTAAGATGTCAGGCTGGTTTGAAGCAGCTCTAAAGAGGGAGTACCACACGAGATGGGTCAACTTCAAACCTTAACAATCAACGAGGTACATCAGAAGATCTGAGGTTGACGCCATAACTGGCAAACCAAAAGTAGTGTTGAAGTGGAGTCCACCACGTACAATGTCAAAGATCCCACTACGTGAGATGCCTTAGGACTTCACTCCACATTTCAAATGGTGGTACTACGATTGGAGAACATGAGAGGCCGTGATAGTTTTGAACAGAAATGGTAAAATGGAAACCATAAGGGTGTTTGACCCAATGTGGCTTACCAACTTGTCAGCTAATGATGTTATACATATACAAGTGGCCACTGTTCTATGACTCACGAGATATAGTACAAGCTTTACAATTTCAGAATGTAATACGACTCTGTTTTGCTTTCGAGATAAATACAGGAGTCACCAAAGAAGCTAAGTACAAGAAATTTGAAGAAATTATGAAAGATGTAAGACAATAGATAGATCTAGGTCCAAGGGGGAGTTTGTTGATACACTTATATACCTAGATCTTGATCTCAATGTAATATGTCTTGAATGTCTTGCACTTATGTAATATTGGTTACTTAATGAAATGATAATATTTTGTTGTGATTTATAATGTTTAATATTTCATTAATGAGTTGAGTAATGTTTATTGACTAGATTATATAGGTTTGTGATTGTTTGAATTGATATACATAATATTATTATAATGAATACATTCAAACTTTGGTTAAGTGAAGTTCACATGCGTCCGACTGGACCATGCGCCCAAACAGTGGTCATGCGTCCGAATGGTCATGCGACTGAGTGTCCATGCGCCTAAATAGTTCATACGCCTGAACAGCTTCGTGCGACTGACTCAATCGCACGACTGAACATTCAGTCATGCGGATGGATCAACCGCATGGCTCAATCACATGACTGAACCATGCTAATGGTTCAGTCGCCCAAATGAGAAACCTAAGCCTCAAAATACCACCTAATTCATGGAAAAACATAATGATTTAGAAGCATTCGATCCACTTCGACTCCAGACGTACCCTAGCCGTCCAGAAGCTTCTAAATTCGTACTCCAAGTTCATAGAATGTTGTAGATCGATTCCTAATCGATTCTTGACTTTAGATTCAATTCATTATTGTGTCTACGTGAGTTCTCACTGATTGGACCGCCAATCAAATAGGATTCCGCACTATTTGGTTTGGTTTAACACGTTAATCAGTTGGTGTTTCATTAAAATACAATATCCTAACAATATCATCCACGTAAACTTGCACGATTAGCATCTCACCATCCGCTTCTTTCTTGAATAGAGTCATATCAATGGTTCCACGAGAAAAACCATTACTCAGAAGATACTATGTTAGAGTCCCGTACCAGATGCGAGGAGCTTGATGAAGATCATAAAGAGATTTATCAAGCTTGTAGACTTTTTCAGGAAAGTCTGGATCCTCAAACCCTGGTGGTTGACACACATATATCTCCTTATCAATGTCTCTATAGAGAAATGCACATTTGACATCCATCTGATAGACTTTGAACTGCTTGTTAATATCATGAGCCAAAAAATCCGAATAGCTTCAAGACGGGCCATAAGAGCAAAGACTTCCGTGTAGTCAATCCCTTCTTCTTGAGCAAAGCCTTGAACCACCAATCATGATTTGTTTCTTACCACAATACCACGATTATCGAGTTTGTTCTTGAATACCTATTCCGTGTCTATTGGGCATTTGTTTGGTGGGAGATCAACCAACATCCACACCTTGAGCTTCTTGAATTGTTGCAGCTCCAGTTGCATCGATTCAACCCAATAAGGATCCCGAAGAGTTGCATGAACATTGTTTTAGAACAATTTGGGATATAAAACAAGAGAATAAGAATACATTAATCAAATTAGATTGACTCTACGTTCGAACTCCATCGGTGATGGATCCAAAATGTTATCATGGGGATGGTCTTTTATGGTTTTGAAATAAGTGCTTATGGGTAGGGTATTTGAAGAAGGTGGGTTGATGGGTTGTTGGTGGGTAGATGATGGAAGAGAACATGGTTGGACAGATTTAATTGGTGAAGCTGATGGAATCGGTTGAGATGATGTAGAAGTGAGAGATGAGGGAAGAGATACAGAAATAGGTGGGGGTGAAGTGTCAAAGGATGATGAGGAAGATGCAATATTAGTAGATATGGCATTGTTGGGTGATGAATTGGGAAGGGCTTGAGGAATAGGAGGAATGATAGGTAGTGGATTTGAAGGAATGAAATTTGTTTGGACAGTGGAGATAGACGCATCAACAATAAAAACTAGAAGATTGAATAAGTTGAAAACCGTATTTGAGTCAAAGAACCATGCGGGTTTTGATCGGACATCAGAGGAATTAGATTCCTACCAATCAACATAGAAAGACTCTTGTGAATGGACGAAAGCTTTCTGAGAAGAG
Organism: Flaveria trinervia; assembly: GCA_025506515.1. Classification (NCBI taxonomy): domain Eukaryota; kingdom Viridiplantae; phylum Streptophyta; class Magnoliopsida; order Asterales; family Asteraceae; genus Flaveria; species Flaveria trinervia. The sequence goes on along the minus strand of CM046449.1, from coordinate 10,290,100 downwards.
GAACAACCAACAAAGTAACATTCGTCAGAACAACACCGAATTTCGTCTTTTGTGCCTGGGTATTTAGTAAAATACATGAGCATCTGAATGGACAAACGAAATCAATCAAAGGCTTTCTCTTATGGAACAGTTCATAAGGAGTCTTCGTTTTGTCTTTGACGATCAACACCCTGTTAAGATCATATGAAGCACAGTTCACTGCCTCGGCCTAGAAGATTATGGGTAAGGAGGACTCAATCAACATAGTACGTGCAGCTTTAATAAGGGTGTGATTATTTCTTTCAGCAACACCATTCTGCTGAGGTGTTCTTGCTGCATTGAACTGTCGTAGTATACCTTTACTGGCACAAAAGGAATCAAATATTTGATTTCTAAATTCAGTACCATTGTCACTTCGAATAGCCATAACCTTCCTCTTGCTTATCATTTCAATAAAAAATCAACTTTTGCAGCTCTTCAGCAACCTCTCCCTTATGTGCAAGAATCTTACCCAAGAGTACCTAGAATAGTCATCTGTAACAACAAGGCAAAAGGATTCTTAGCAATGGATTTATGCTAATTGGGCCAAACAATTCAGTGTATAACAACTCAAGGCGATTAGAAATGTTATTTTCAAGTTTTGGTTTATGAGGTTTCTTATGTTTTTTTCCTTTGGCACATGTTATGCATTTCTCAACAACATAAATATATTTTAAATGAAATCCCCTAACAAGATTGTTTTTAACTAATTTTTTTATATTTTTGAAATTAACATGGCCCAACTATGATGCCATAAGAAAGACACGGATGTGGAAGCTTTAGATAGAAGACAGGTGAGAGTGGATGCTGACTCTTTAGAACCCATGTCAAGAAGGTATGTGACATTCTTTCTTGGAGCTCGCATGAGCACCATCTCCTCTGGAATATCAATCCCGGATTTTAAAAAGAGACATTCATTGGACTTGAACAATACCGGAATGTCATTATCATAAATTTGAGAGACACTCAATAGTTTAAAGGCAAGCTCTGGCACATAATTGACTTTCTCCAAAGTAACAGATCCATTGGAGACCTCCCCTTGGCCAATTATCTTTCCTCATTTTCTATCGCCTGCAAATGTGACTATCCTCCATTGATGATGCGGCAGTTTGTTAACAGATCTTTCAGCCCCGTCATATGTCTGCAGCATCCACTATCAACATGGCCAACACTGTTTACAACTTTAGTGGATGACCCTTGCAATTATGGAGTAAAATATTAACCAGTTGAAACAGGAACCCATGATTGAACAACTTTAGGCTTTGGTGTAGATGACTTATTGCAAAAGAAATTATTAACCAGATGAGTTAACCTACTCCCAAAAGAATTCCTCTGGACATGTCTATGAAGAAGCTCAGGAATTTTTAACTACATGATCATCTTTACCACACCTAAAACAATGTGATTCTAAACTAGATCTGTTATGCTGCAAGTCAGGGATTTTATCAATGTATAATTCCCATCACACTCAGACAATCTAAAATCATCATCACTATATATCTCGTACATATATCTGGGTCTATTTTTATTTTAATGAATGATTATTTACATATGTTGATGAATTTTCATCTTAAGTACATGTGTTACGTGTACTACTTGTACTTGCACAAGATGATGATGTTACCCTTTCACTTGATGGTGAAATATTAGTTGGGGTAAATGATGGGATGGGGTGAGAAAAGAATTTTTGAAACAATAACTTTTAGTTTTCTCTTTACACTCAACAGTAGAATCATTCACATCAACATTAACACAATCAGAATGAACGTCAACATTACAACTTAAATCATTTATAGAATAAGTAGAAACATCACTAGAACAAGCTAAAACATTGTCTGAGATAAAAATTTTTTGAAACAAAAACAGAACTTAAACTAGAGTTAATGGTCTAAAACAGAGTGCTAAGGTTTAGGTGTACTAATACTATTACATCCAAGCCCGCTAGTCGGTCCATAACCATACTCCTCATGCACGTACTTAGAGTTTACACCTTCTAAACCTACAGACAGACTGTTAATATTTATTAGACTTAAATCGTTAGAAGGATATGGAATAGGCATAGGTGAGTAAAAATAAGTACTAGGAGGAGGATAAACCACAGTAGTTAACCTAAACCCATTTAATCCTAACCTCCATTTGTGATTTGCACAAATCATCATGTTTCATCCAGAAATCGTCCATTTATCAAGCTTTGAATGAAGTTTACTTGTTTCAAACTCTGCAAGTGCAACTCTTTCGGTCAATACATTTATTTCAACATTTCTTTCCAATACAATGCTTTTTAAGTGTTCATTTTCTTTTAAAGCTTCATTTAATTTAACAAAATGTTTTGACTTGTTTATTTTAAGCTCTTCATTAATTCATTTTAAATCCTTTTAATTATCGAATAAAGACGATTTGCTTTATACACACCAAATAGCCTTATTTTGCAAGTTGAAGAACACATATCTTGAATTACCTCATATGGAAGTCCCATCACCACCTATTCTGCTGCCAAAGCCTTCTTGCATTGACACACCACAATACTCAGCTTTTTTTCCTCAATAGTGGTTGCAACATAATTCTTCTCTTTGCTCTGCTTTTTAGTCTGGCTTCTAGCTCCCAGCAACTTCTCATCTTTAATTTCTATTAAGACCTTAACCTTCAAATCACCATTTCCAACCTTCTCAACACATTCTTCATAATCCTTTTTCACACCTTCAGACTCTTTATCTTCCCTTCTGATTCCTTAAACGGGTCAAACTCTTCCACACAATCCTTCTTCTCATTTTCTTCAACAATCTCAGCAACAAGGGCTTGATTGATTTCTTCTTTAGTTTCTTCTTCTTTTACACTCCAGTCAAACTTAGATCAAGGTTGTCTCTTTCTTCTGCTTTATTTCTTCCTTATCTCCACTAGAAGCTAATCTCGGGACTCCCGAATTGCTTGGATCTGTGACAATTGGCAACGAATATTCTTTTTGAAGTGTCCTAACTGCTTACAATTAAAGCACCTCAGTTTGGTTTTATCAAAGCCTAATTTGGAGTTAGAGTTTTGGCCTCCAAAATTCTTCCTACCAGTTCTCTCCATAAACCTTCGAGCTCTGAGAGTCAACATAGCCATTTGCCACTGTATGTTAATCTCCTCCAAATCATCCGGATCCACCTGATACATATCCTCCATGGTCATTCCTTTTCCTTTCAAATCTCCAACCACTAATGCCTCATAACTCTGCACGAACATGCCAAATAGTGCCATTGTTTCAGATGGAATTGACGTTCTAGTACTGGCTTTGAGTTAGCTTGATCCCTTCCAGAATTTAAACCACCACCAAGTTGATCACAAGTATTCACACCTCCTTGTGTAGATGCTTGCATTGGAGAGCTTGCAACGGAAGTAAGCAATCTAGCATTCTGAGTAAATCCTGATGATGGCATCATGGTCTGATTAAACTCCTTTCTTCATGTCTATCTCAAATGATTTAAGCTTATTAATTATGTCCATAAGCTTGTATTCAGTAAAACCTCTTTCTTACTTCAACATCCTCACCTGTAAACTCCACTGTGGTAGGAGTGCATCCAAAAACCTATTCACTTGCTCACTATTGGAGAGTTTTTCATCATATTTCTTTAATGTGTTGGAGACAGTCAGAAAATAGTGTGTTAGATCAATGAGACTCTTATTCTTATAACCCACAAATGAGTTAAACTCCTTTTCAGCCTAAATACCCTTATCTTTCACTAACTCATCATTTCCATCATAAAACTCACAGAGGGCATCGTAGAGATACTTAGCATTCTTGTGTTCGGCAAAACAATTGTAGATGTCTGGTGCAAGGCATAGAATTAAAGATCCAAAAGCTTTCTGATCCATGTCAATCACCTTCAAATATTTTTCGTTAAACGTGGTTGGGTCCTTGTTTTGACAAAAACATCACCAACAGTAACAATTGGTATGTGAGGACCAGAGATGATGATTCCCATTGGTTATGATCAATGTAGATAAAGAATGCCTTAAGACATTTCTTCCAATTTTCAAAATTGTCTCCGTTGACGAGCCTCGGGGGTCTGTTGGGTGCTACACTTTCTAAATCAACAAGGGTGAGAGTGGTTATCTTTGACATGATAGTTTTGCAGAAAAAGAATCAATTTCACTGAAAAAGGATAGTTTCGCTGAGTGATCACTAGTTTCGCTGTTAATTTTGGCAGTAGTTTCACTAGCAAAAAGCTTGAAAATGCTAGTTTCGCTGACAATTTCGCACGAAACAAGCTTGAACTTTCATTCAGGTGTAAATTCGGCACCAATTTCACTTGAAAATAGATCACAAGCACTGTTGAACTTTAGTTCAAAGAAGGTAATTTTGCTTAGATTATCAAAACCACCACAGAATACAAATCACTCGTAGTATCGTTGGATGAAGGTTATAGTTTTGCTGAAGGAACTGTAGTTTTGCCCGATGAATCTGAAAAAGATTTTGAACATGAAATCAATCCAAAATCACAAAAATCTCAATGAACTTAAGACCTGATGATTACCAATGCTTTCCTAACCAATAACTAACAAATTTCAATCAAATTCCATATCAAATACACTGAAATTTGATCCGGAATTGATAAACTTGTGATATTGAACTCAAACTATCAAAACCCAAACAATCAAGAACACACATGCTCTGATACCATTTTGTAGGTCTAAAAAACCATCGAATAATAGTACACTTGAATGATTGAATCGTTCAATATCAATCACAAACACAATCCATAAACAATTAATGAAGAAAAAGAACCCAAAAGTATTCAAAGTATAGCAATCAAACTCTAATACTCATAATATAACAATGCTCAATGATATTTCAATAAAATCCAGCTTACAAATGTCACTTGGAACAATAATCAAATGAATTTGGGTTTTTGCAAGGATGATCAAAATGAAAGAAATCAAATCTATATATAGTATTGATAGTTTCGTTCGAAGTTTCACTGTCAGCAAAACTATCCTACCAAGCCATAGTTTGCCCAGATGAGAAACACAGTTTCGCTGGGTGAAACTGGCAGTTGACTATGAGCGAAACTATAGTTTCACTCATAGTTTCGTTGGGCAGCAAAACATAACTAATAATCAAAATTACAAAAGTAAACTAACAGTTAACCTTTACAATCAAATATAAATAAAATCTAATCTAAGGTGAATCCAACCTATTCTTGATCTTCACATTCATTGCCAGAACTTGAAAAAATTCATCAAATAATAGTGCCAAAGCTTAACCAACATGATAATAGCAAAAAGTTCCTTCTCATATACTAAGTAAGATAGTTGTCTTACTAAGAAAGCTTTACTAATGGATGTCACGAGGTGTCCCTCCTGCATAAGAGCAACTTTAATTCCCTTAGCTGAAGTATCAATTTCTAACATGAAGGGTATGTAAAAATTGGCATAGTTGATACTGGAGGATAGCTAAGAGCTGCTTGAGGGCCTCAAAAGATGACTAAGCCTCAGTACTCCATTGGAAATCATTCTTCTTTAACAACTCGGTCATGGGCTTAGCTCGCATGCCAAACCCATAGATAAAGCACATGAGTAGCCAACGAGGCCAAGGAACTCTTGAAGTTGTTTAACAGTGGCGGGTTTGGACCATTTCTATATAGCAGCTAATTTTACAGGATCTATTGCCACCCTATCTTTGGATATAATATGGATAAGATATTAAACTTTAGTACCACCAAAGACACACTTGGACTGCTGCCCTTGAGAGAGTTAGAGCGCATTAACTCTAACACTTCTTAAAGATTTTAGGTGCTTGTGCATAGTGGAACTATAGACAAGAAAAGAAAACCATTGCACAACATCTTAAAACTAGCTTAAAATTAGCATTAATTAGTGCTTGAAAGGTGGCTAGTGCATTTGTGAGACCAAAAGGAAGAACAAGGAACTCATAGTGTCCCTAATGAGGTCGGAAACTATTTACGGATGTCATCATGCATGCATACGATCTGATGGTATCCAGATTTAAGGTTAACTTTAGAGAATATAAAGCACCACCCAATCAATAATAACTCTTCACTTAATGGAATAGGGAACCTATTCTTAAATATGGCCTCATTAATCTTCGAAGGTTAATGCACATGCGCCATGACCCATCTTTCTTTTTCACCAAAACAACATGAGAAGCGAATGCATTGGTGTTGCTCCTTATAACTCCTATATCTAATAACTCTTGAGTCATTTTTTCAATTACGTCCTTTTAAAGACCAAAATACATGTATGGTTTTAGGTTTAAACTAACTAACTCATCTTTAGTTGTACCCAGTGATCACAGCTTCTTTTCGGAGGAAGTTTAGTGGGTAATTGAAAAATGAAAGAATAAGAATTTAATAGTTGTGCTAAGGAAGGTTTAATTGTACCCCTTGAACCTTAGCCGAATGTTGGAACTGATCTGGATTCTCCATTCGCATACTAAAAGTTACGTGTGGGAATATAATGTAACATT